>JACVVK020000292.1:422500-662500 GCA_018292915.2 Batillaria attramentaria
CATATGTAGAACATTATATAAAAAAAGAAAGAAATTTTTCACACACAGAGACCGTGACCGGGAGCATGAATGTTGGACAGAATGTGAACGTCAAGAGTAAAGACACGCACCACTACGACCAGCGAGTCCGCAACACTTTGGTCCAGCAGTATCAGGGTCCTGTATACTTCATCAACAACACACAAGATCAGACTGAAAGTAAGTTTTTACTGGGTTGTTCTCTCAGGATTGGTTGGGTGTTTGGGGGTTTAACGTCCTTTTTCACCATATACAGGTGACATCAAAGACGGGACAACGACGAAAGAGCCAGCATAAATATTTGGCCCCAGCCAGGATACGAACTCATGACTCGACCATTAAAAGTCCAACGCTCTACCATTCGGCCACCCGGGTTGTTCTCTCAGGAGCGGCAATGATTTTTTTTTTTTTTTTTAATCCTAGGAAGACTTATCTCCCTTTCACATCAGCTATATTTGACATTGTTAAGCCCAAACGTGCAATCTGATTGCCTAGCGAGCTTCAAGTTTCAGCTTCAACTTGTGGGTCAGTAGCCGGTCCGGACTGCACGTGCACGTTGAAATTCTTGGAACGTGGGCGAGACTCATTAGACACAGAAGCGCATGTCTATGTTATGGTTCCAAAGAACTTCTGTCTTATGTCTTTCTCGTCTCTTCCATAAAATACTAATCGTGAAGTGCCCAATTTCGTAAAACAAGGCAGAAGAGGGATAATAGTGTGTGTGTGTGTGTGAGTGTGTGTGTGTGGGGGGGGGGGGAGCCGGGGTGGTCGAATGGTAGAGCGTTGGACTTCTAATGATCGGGTCGTGAGTTCGATCCCGACTGGGGCCAAATATTTGTGCTGGCTTTTTCATCGTTGCCCCGTCTTTGATATCACCCTATGTGGTGGAAAAGGACGTTAAACCCCTAAACACCCACCCACCCTCTGTGTGTGTGTGTGTGTGTGTGTGTGTGTGTGTGTGTGTGTGTGTGTGTGTTCGCCGACATTCATCAGTGATCATATTCTGTTTTGCTTAGCTTTGAAAATGTTCAGCCCACCAAATTTGAAAAATAAATGCAATTCTAAATTCCAAAATTTAAATAGCTGGGCTGACCCTTCGCACCACGTGATTGTAATGTGTTTATGTCCAATGTGTGAAACAATGCGTGTGATTCACGTGAGCGTGCGTGCTGGGTTCAGTTCGCGGCGCTTTGAGCCGATTCATGAAATTAGGTAAAACGCCTATACAATTATTATTATTATTATTATTATTATTATTATTATTTTTATTACGTCCTCCTTTAATTTTTCCCTACCTTGTTCATTTAAAAATAGTTTTGCAAATCTGAAATACTGTAATGTTCCATTCGTCATTTGACGAAGACCATGCTGCATTTCAAGTTTTGCGGCAACGTCTACCAGCCCGCCACGAAGTTCGCGAAGAGCGTACCGACACTGCATTACCAGCCACCAACAGACAACTCGAGGAAAACGTTAGCGAAAGGAAAGACAGACGGCGGAGGGTGATAATGTTTCTAGTTTTGTGTTTGTTGGTTCTGGCATTTGCTGCCGGTTACCACTTCAACCCTTTCTTGACGTCAACCAGCAGGCAAAATGATACTGAAGAGGAGGAAGGCGTGTCGAGACACGTATCTGGCGTCATGGCGACTTCAGAAAACGTCAAAGAGGATCAGCATGACGTCAGAGCACAGCAGTCATCAAACTTTCAAATGTCGGGAAAACTGGAGACACCTAAAGAGGTGAAATAAGTGTTCGAGAGGAATAGCTTAGTGGGACATGTCTGCAAAGTACACTGTATAAGAGTGTGTGTGTGTGTGTGTGTGTGTGTGTGTGTGTGTGTGTGTGTGTGTGTGTGTGTGTGTGTGTGTGTGTGCGCGCGTGCGTGCGTGCACGTGATCCTGTGAAGGTTTCTGCTGTTATGCACTCATTTTTCATCCTACACAGGCAAATCAGGTGCCACGTTGGTTCACTGAGCAGACTCAGCTCTGCTTTCAATGGGACGGTGACGGAGACCAGTGTGGGGGTGGTGCAGCGCGTCTCCTGTGTGCAGTGCCCAATACTATGACGCCATGTTACCTTGACGACACCCACTGGCGGCCTGGCGGCTGCCAGATGCAGTGGGGGATCAAAGCATGGGGGAATCCAGCCTGGTTCAACCAAGTGCAGGTTGGAGTTTGCTATTAGTGGAGAGTGGTTCAAATTGTGGCGATGTGTGCGTTTGCATCTAAACTGTATTAAAATTTAAATACAAATTTATGCGCATTTGTTAGTTCATTACCAAACGACGTTATCAAGCGCACCTACAAAGCAACGACGTTTGCGCACGTACAAAGCACGAAATTGATACTGCTGTCGCTAATATGGTGCTGATAATGATGGCGATGACAACTACGATTTGGGTAAAAGCGCTGATCTTAAAAAGATAAACTTTCTTATTCATCGGACACCTTCCGTACAGTTATGTTTGAGAAACAAATCACTCTTTCTGTACATTTCACTATTTCATGCCCTGAATTGTGTAAAGGTTTTTGTTTGTTTGTTTGTTTCGTTGTTGTTGCTGTTCTCTGTGTGTGTGTGGGTGGGTGGGTGGGTGGGTGGGTAAGTGTGTGTGTGTGTGTGTGTGTGTGTGTGTGGGTGGGTGTGGGTGGGTGTGGGTGTGTGTAGGTGTGTGGGGGGTGGGGTGTGTGTGTGTGGGGGGGGTAAGTGTGTGTGTGTGTGTGTGTGTGTGTGTGTGTGTGTGTGTGTTTGTTTGTTTTTCTTATTTGTTGAAAGCGTTTTGGGCGTATTTCTGGCGATGAAGTTGATGAAATGAAATCTGTTATATAGACATAACTTTCAGAGGGCGTGGGAACCACATGCATACGGACGTACGTCTGACTTGAATAAGCTCAGCACTTTTCACACGCCGTCCATGTTTTCCAGATCTGTTTCCGCTGGTACCCTGATGGAGACAAGGGACAGTGTGGAGAGGGTGTAGACAGGGAGTTATGTGCCCCTGTCAACGAGTACACTCCCTTTTACCTTGACGACACTGACTGGCGCAGGGGAGGCTGCCAGATGTCATGGCGCCTTCTCGTGCCTGACACGGCCCCAGAATGGCTGAAGGTAATTTGTCAACTCAATGTGGAGAAGTCAAAACGTTCATTAAATGTCATGATAATCACAGGATCTGGGTGGCTAAATTCAGAAATTAACTTGCTTAACGCTTGACGTTAACGCTCTTTGTGGATTACCCACGTTTTATGCAGCATCTACATTTCTGTGCGTTGTAGTACTCTCTCTCTCTCTCTCTCTCTCTCTCTCTCTCTCTCTCCCTCTCTCTCTCTCTCTCTCTCTCTCTCTCCTTTTTTGGCGGGAAGCGCCCTGCGCATCAGTTCGCACGGTTCTCTCGCAGTGTCTTTTTACAACCTTTTATCAATCTGTGGCTTATTACTTTAACTGTCTGTGTTGTGTACGTAATCATGAAAGTTTCCTGAACACGATGGATTGGCTTTTGTGATTGTTGGACCCATAACCAGTGAGTTTATAGACTTTTCATTCGTCCTCTGCATGAAGGCAGCGCCGCAATGTAGCCAAGCTGCGTTTTATCAGCACACCCGTCGTCATCAGCAGCACAGTACCATGTGTGTGTAGTGTATGTTTCCTGCCCCGCTGTGCGGGCTGTGTGCCGTGCGCATCAGTCATGGCCACTGGTACATCCCTAAATTCTGTCCTCACTGGACAAGAGTCTGACAATGCGAGGCCAATACTTAAAAAAACAAATGATAAACTGCAGAAAACGTTTACTTGTAAACTGCCTACCACTCTAATGAGCTGGCGAGAAGCTCTATATGAGCGCTATGTTAATCAAATCCAGCTGACTGATGGAAAATTCTCTAGCGTATGGAAAGATACAGACTCTGACAACCAGGACTTGTCACTGCCATGCAGTCTGTCGCTCAAAAGTATCCCGGACAAACTGGCAAAAACTTTTTGCCAAGTCTACTGTGGTGATGTAAAATACATCACCATCACACTTTACTACCACCTGAAAAATCAGACGAGGAGTGGTACAGGTTCTTGCCTCATACAAGGCAACGTGATGGCACGGTGGACAAAGTATGAGTTTGATATTCTGTGTGCCATTGTCTCTAACATTCTCAGTGACCCCATGCATAATAGTGATACATCTCTACATCCCTTCTATGCGCTGGGTGACAATGGAGATATCGTCACTGTGCCTTCTACAAGTACTGTTAGTGGAGAACATGACATCTCTTCTCAACCAAAGCAAGCTGCCTTAACCTTCCCTTCTGCTACCTCAGCCAGCGTCAGCCTGCAATCCACTGCAATAGGTTCACAGCCTGCCCCGCCTGTAAATGGCGCACATTGTACTCCAACTAAACGTGCCAACACGTGTGTAGTACTGCCTCCATCGCCCATCGTTAATTTACCAGATACACCCAGTGAGGAAGACAAAACTGACACGCCAGCAGCGATAACACCGCCAGCAGCAGTGACAGCTGAAACTGATCCTTCATCCGAAGGCGAGGTAGAAAGCGAGAAGCACCATGGTCAGGTTAGCCCCCCTGCCCCTATTCCATCGGATATTCCCGCAAGCGTTGACGGAGAGGTAAACACAGAACATGAGCCAAACGTGTCCGATGACAAGTGTGGGTCTGCTAACAGTCGCAGCCGTGCGAGCGATGGTCTAATAAATACCAAACAGTTACAGCATACCATTGCTGATTTTGAGAGGACAGTTGACCACAAATTTGACTCGTCCATGTCCGCTGTTCGTGACCTACAACAACAGATGAAGAACATGATCAGTATAAACGTGCGTGATCTCAGAGACGAGTTTACAACTCATCTTGCCGCTCTTTTGAAGCGCATTGACTCACTGGAATCCGAAAATCAAAAACTCAAGTCTCAGATCGGGGAGCAAAAACGCACCATCAACTCTCTTCACCAGACTGCTAGACAAGTAAAGAGTGAGACAAGCTATACCCAGACTGAGAGCCACGTGCCATCCCTGCTAACTTCCAGCCAGCAAAGCTCGATCAGTACTAGTGGTGTTCAGTCTCAGTCTGACACCGGCAACACACGCGATCCTCCATGCCATGTGGATGTTGATATTGACAGTGATGCCAGGTCACCCAGCCCTGCTCTACTCCTACAGAGTGAGCCGTCGACACAGAGTGACGACACCAAACACGCTGGTGACGCAAGACCTAAACTACACATTCCCGAACGGGGGCGTGTAGCAATGATGCTAATTGGCGACTCAAATCTGAAACTTGTTGACCGCAGAAGACTAGACCCTACCGGTCAAACACACATTCGTACACTCCCAGGTGCTACTCTCAACAGTCTGCAGCAGTCTTTGACCGGATGCAAACCACGAAGTGACATTGAGAAAGTAGTGGTACATGTGGGTGGTAATGACCTTGATAGTCTCGACACAGACACTTCAGACGATCTTACAACACCACTGTCGCAGTTACTGTCTGAACTACGGCGTGTTTTTCCGTCTGCTCATATTGGTTTCACCACCATCCTGCCGCGCAAACGCATCTCTCTTGCTCGTACGAGCAATGCAAATACATTACTTGATGGTATGTGCAAGAGTAACAACTTCACCTTCCTACGCGACAATTCCTTTGTTCATCTGCAATCTGGTGCCGCCTACACAAAGTACTTTCAACGTGATGGTGTTCACCTGAACAACAGAGGACTGGCCGTGCTACTAAGATCGATCATGGATTTTCTGTATGATCGCGGCAGTCACGGTGCGACAGGTATAGTTGTCGATGACTCTTCTTTCCCTCCTCTGAATGCCGATTACAGAAATGACAGTCATCGCTATGATCATCATCGACAAAAGAAAGTACGTCCTGACTGGTCGGAGTTGAGACGCCGTCAATCCCCACATCAAAGTGACCCGTCCGGAGATGAAACTGTGCCAACTCCTCACTTTGTAACTCACCAATATCAACATCAAAAACACCAACAGCTGCAGCACGTACATCAACATCAGGACCGACAACAGCAGCAGCAACTACATCAACATCAGAACCGTCAACAGCAGCAACAACTACATCAACATCAAGACCACCAGAAACATCAACCTCAACAACACCAACACCAACACCTTTCCCCCAGCGATCCGCATTGTGCACCACCGACTCCATTCAACGGGACTGTGGCTGACATAAACAATGTTCCTACTTTCGCCAGTACGCCATATCATCACTCTCAACAACCCCCACGTGAACACTGCCCTAACACAGAAAGTGTGCAGCAACACGGTGCCCTCTCATATCCAACCCGCCCAATGTGGGCGTCTAATTATAATCTACAACCTGCGTGGCCCCACTATCCGCCCTTCCACCCTTTTCCGCCTTGGCCCCAGTTTCACAGAGGGGGTTGGTTTCCTCCCCTGCAACCTGTCATGTAGGCTTCCAGATGTGACTGTTTTTCCTGACTGTACTGTTTTACTGTGAGTGATGACCGGGTGTGATTTTGACACTCTAAGCATACCCATTTCGCTGATCCTTTCAAAAGGGTTTCTCAGTTTGCCTTTTTTTCTTTTTGTTACTCTGTTTGTATTCTTGACTCTCTTTCTATTTGTTGTTTTTCTTGTCTTTAACCATTTTTTCTTTTCTTTTCTCTGTAGCCGCTTTCATTTTGGATTATTATTTTTTGTTCATACTCTGTATAATCCCTTACACAGCTACGTGTCTAGTTATTAGCCTCTAGGTTTAGTTGCTTTTATTTGTCTTTGTATTCCCTATATTCTCATTACTACTTTGCTCTAAAAGTGTACTTTTGGCGTTGATATACTTGTATTTTTGCCGCTACTATTTTGTAGTGTTTGCTGGATTTGTGTCTTTCTATTAACATGTCATCTACAACCAAAACTGAATTAGACGGTTTCAGTATCGGACATCTTAATGTGTGTCATTTACAGAACAAAGTACCTGATATTACGGTACTTCTCAATCGGTCACCGCCATTGCATCTTCTGGGGCTCAGTGAAGCGCGATTATCTCCCGATATCAGTGATAGCTGTCTCAGGATCTCAAATTATTCTATCATCAGAAGAGATGCCTCCATGCCCCAACACACGGGCCTTGCCATTTACCTTCACGATACCATCCGTTGTAATACGCGTAGACGTGTGGATCTAGAGTCTAAAGTAGTAGAGAGTATCTGGTTAGAAATAAAAGTTTCTGATAACTCAACTCCTCTTCTGGTAGGGAATGTATATCGCAATCCTGCTACCAGTTTTGACTGGTACAACGAATTTATGTCAATGATGGATAAAGTACACGACTCAAATCCCAAAGCGAATGTGGTTATATTAGGTGACTTTAATATCAACCTTTTCAAGTCCAATCCATCCTGGGAATACACGATCTCATTATTTGGCTTACAACAAGTTATCACCTCGCCTACCAGGGTTACTCCATCTTCTTCGTCTTTAATTGATCATATCTATACTAACAATACTACCATCGTGAAAAATCCTACTGTACCTGTATTTGGTATTAGTGACCATTACCCTGTGATATGCGAGGTTCCTCTTAAAATAAATAAACCTAGGAAGCACAAACACACGTTCATTATGTACCGATCATTCAAAAAATTCTGTAAAAGCTCCTTCTTGAATGATCTTCATGCTGCACCGTTTAATGACGTCCATAATTGTTCAGATCCTAATGAAGCAATGGCTTTGTGGTACAAACTGTTTCTCCATATTCTCAATAAACATGCCCCCTTAAAAAAGAAACGTGTAAAAAAACAAGTCAAGCCTCAATGGCTTACTAAGGAAATCATGCAGGCCATGCAGTACAGGGATGAGCTCAAATCAAACAAACTGTATGATGAATTCAAAAAGCAGCGAAATCGTGTAAGAGCTTTGGTTAGGAAAGCAAAAAGAGCTTTTGTTAGAGAGCTAGTTCAAGATGGCAAGAATGTATCTTCTGTTTGGCGCGCTATGAATATCCTCACTAACCGTACAAATCAAAAATCAGCTGACTTGCCTACTGAGTTTACTCCAGATACATTCAATGACCACTTTCTGTCAGTAGCTGATTCCCTCTCAACCCAGAACAGTAATGATCCCTCAGCTTTTATCTGTTCTGATATTCTGAAGCAGTTTTGCCAAGAAAGAACCGGCGGCAAACAACCATTCTCAGTCCCGTTAATGACGGTATATGAAGTTGGAAAACATATAAACAGTTTGAAAAACAAAACATCATCAGGTTGTGATGGGATCAGTGCGGAAATATTAAAACTATCATTACCATACACAGTAGACTCCTTAACATATATTTTTAATCTATGTATCCAGAAAAGTGTTTTTCCTGATGACTTAAAGATCGCCAAGGTTATTCCACTTCCAAAAACAAAGGTCAAGGATGATCTCAACAACTATAGACCAATCTCCATCCTTTCTACAATATCAAAACCCCTTGAGAAACACGTGTGCAAGCACTTGACAAACTACCTTGAGAATCACGACCTGCTGTATCCCCTTCAGTCTGGATTTCGCGCATCACACTCGTGTCAGACATGTGTGACGCGGATTACAGACAAATGGCTTTACTCTATAAATAATTCAGAGTTGTCAGGAGCTATTTTCCTGGATCTTAGGAAAGCCTTTGATGTTGTCAATCACTCAATCCTGTTGAAGAAGTTGCATTTGTATGGACTAAATTCATCAGCATGTCTTTTCATAAAATCCTACTTAGAAAACCGTAAACAAAGTGTACTCCTAAATGGGAATTTTTCGTCCCAAGGGCATATTCGTCATGGGGTCCCCCAAGGATCGGTGCTAGGACCTCTGTTATTCTCCGTCTTCATAAATGACTTGCCAATGCATATTTCTGATAAGTCAGTGCTATGTGACATGTTTGCCGATGACAGTACTCTGCATGTGTCAAGTAAACAAGTATCCCAGATCACTGAATCTCTCCAGCAGGGTCTAAATGACGTTTCCTCCTGGTGTTCATCTAATCATATGCATATCAATCCTAACAAAACAAAAAGCATGTTGATTACAACCCGCCAGAAACACCAACTCTCTCCTCCACCTCTCAAACTTACCATTCATCATGCTGAAATTAAACAGGTCTCGGAACATAGGCTACTAGGTGTGATTGTTGATGACCAGCTAAAATGGAAATCACACGTTGACCACGTTTGCAGGACAGTAGCTAAGAACCTTTACTTATTATCTAAACTGAAAATCTATATGGACTGTGACCATCGCAAGCTCTTCTTTTTTGCCCATGTGAAACCCCACATAGATTATGTTTCTAATGTATGGGACAGCTGCAGTCAAGTTCACTTATCTAAACTCAACTCCTTACATAGAAGATCAATAAAACAAGTTCACCCCCTTTCTACCATTCCAACGGACCAAAGATTCAAACAGCTCGGGATTCTGTCTCTGCGCAGTCAACATATCCTGAACAAATGTCTACTTGTACATAGTACCATTCACGGGAATGCCCCGTCATACCTTAAATCACTCATTAAACAACCGACACATGCCATTAGAGGAATGAGAAACGGTTGTATACCACTCCCACTCCCTAGGATAGACATATATAAAATGAGTTTTGCTTTCTCTGGGCCCACAGTCTGGAACTCACTACCACCAAGTCTAAAAATTATTCCGTCACGTTCCACTTTCAGAAAAAGACTGTTTTCCCATCTACTTGAAACTGAAACACTGAACCAGACGTTTACTTCTCGGTAATAAGAAAGTTTCTTTCAAGTGTCCATTTTGGTGTATAATCTGAACAACCATGTCAGGTGTGTGTGTGTGTGTGTGTGTGTGTGTGTGTGTGTGTGTGTGTGTGTGTGTGTGTGAAGGAGAGTGAGAGAAAGATTTTTTTTTTTTTTTTTTTTCTTTCGAGTAATTTTTTTTTTCTTTATTTTGCCTTTTTTTTTTTTTTTTTTTCTTGTATCTCCCTTTAATCTTGCCATTGTAGTCTTTTGTTTTTGTAGCAACGGCTGATTGAAAAATAATCATTTTTGGTTAAATCACTTCCGTTGGAAAATAAAGTTCGTTCGTTCGTTCGTTCGTTCGTTCGTTCTCTCTCTCTCCCCGATAGTGTTTGGGAATGGGTTTGGACCTGACGGATGATTTTCTCTGTTTTGTTGTTGTTGTTGTTGTTGTTGTTTTCTGTTTCTTTGTTGTTGTTTTTGTTGTTGATTGTTTTTGTTTTTTGGGGATTTCTTTTTTTTTGTGGTTTTTTTAGTGCACAATTTTCTGTCTTGATTTTTTTATATTTTAGTAGATAGTCACTGTAGCCCTAGCAACGGCAAGTTTGCAAACTGGCGAATTTCTGTCAAAACTTGGACCTGTATATATTATTATTATTATTATTATTATTATTATTCTATTATTAAAACTTCTACCGTTCATAAATGAATCATCATCATCATCATCATCACCATCTCTCCCGCTGTTTGCAGGATGTTCGGCTATGTTTCCAGTGGTTTCCGGGCGGTGATGCAGGGCAGTGTGGGGACGGGGCTGACCGTCTGTTGTGTGCACGTGCAAACCAGTGGACTGCCTACTACCGCGATGACACGGATTATCGGAGCGGTGGCTGCAAAATGCAATGGGGCCTTATGCTGAACTAAATGAATAATTCTAAAGAAACATCTTGGATTGTATGAGGGTGGGTGGGGGTGGGTGTCTGAGAGTTTACAGTCCTTTTCCAACACGTAAAGAGTGATATCAAAGACGGGGCAACGAGAAAAAGACCAGCACACATATCTGGCCCCCGGAATTCAGGGATTTTCAAGGGATTTGTGTGTATGTTCAAGCACTTCCAACGGATTTGTGTATATGTTCAAGCACTTCCAACGGATTTGTGTATATGTTCAAGCACTTCCAACGGATTTGTGCATATGTTCAAGCACTTCCAAGGGATTTGTGCATATGTTCAAGCACTTCCAAGGGATTTGTGCATATGTTCAAGCATTTCCAAGGGATTTGTGCATAATTATGTTCAAGCATTTCCAAGGGATTTGTGTATATGTTCAAGCATTTCCAAGGGATTTGTGTGTATGTTCAAGCATTTCCAAGGGATTTGTGTGTATGTTCAAGCATTTCCAAGGGATTTGTGTGTATGTTCAAGCATTTTCAAGGGATTTGTGTATGTGTTCAAGCATTTCCAAGGGATTTGTGTATATGTTCAAGCATTTCCAAGGGATTTGTGCATATGTTCAAGCATTTCCAAGGGATTTGTGCATATGTTCAAGCATTTCCAAGGGATTTGTTTGTACGTTCAAGCATTTCCAAGGGATTTGTGTATATGTTCAAGCATGTCCAAGGGATTTGTGTATATGTTCAAGCATTGTGTATATGTTCAAGCGGACGGCAGTCAGCGGTACTCAACGCGAGTTTGATTACACTGGTCACTGGTCAGTTGAGTGACAAGAGGAAGTGCGACTTTAATGGCACTTTGGTTGCCTTCACAGGCTGACGTGACCAAAGAACACAAATGCACAAGGTCTCAAAACTCCCTGTATATACCCTGTTAGCTTCAGGCATCATAGTCACCCCTAAAGATGCTTCAGTCTACAAACAAAAATTACCATGCACAGATCAGTCAAGGGCACGCACCTGACAGGTTTTAAAAAAGTTGAATGTCTCCTTTCCGCTCAGGCCTCACTGGAGTAATGCAAGTCTGCTTTCTGTTTAGGCCAGACAGCCGCTTTATCCAAATACCCTCGCGTTGCTGTTGCCAGTCACCTGCGCAAAAGTCCCAGCTTCACTGGCAGCTTGCTTCCCGTTGCGGCCCCCTGGCATGCTTCTTAACCTACAGAATGCAAAAATCACGCAAATCACGCTTTTTCGTCATTACAAACTAGCACACTCGCTACACAGGGTTCTCCAAACAAACACCGAACATGACCGCACGGGCAGTTTGTGTCCTTTCGCCTTACGTTTGATGTTTACGTAATTTTACACCACTCGCCAGTGCAAACTTTCAGTGAGTTAACCATGAGTGCTTTACGTCCGAAAGTAGTAATGAAACAGAGAGCGAAAGTGTGAGTTATGACTTTCCGTAACCCACTCAGCGGTTTACGAGTTCACAAAAACACACTCCAGTTGCGTCACCAATCAGAAAGTGCGACATTTCAAACATTTGGAACTCATACGTCACGGCCGGTGCACAGTTATTTTGTTCACTTTTGGGGGTGAAAAGTTATTTTTCCATGCATCAACAACAACAAAATGATCGCACAGAAAATTCTCTGCGAAGTATTTGCGAGTGCATTTTTGAGGCTCGGTAGCTACACAAACAATCGAACCATCTCGGGGTTAGTCTCTCGCCTTAAACCACGTGAACTAATCATGTAAGCTTTATTTTCAGTGTCATGCGTATTTCTACCGACACCGTGCTTTTTCTATTGCGAAATGCAACACACCAGCGCGGCCCCTGTCGATGCACGTACCAGCTCTACTAACCCTGCAGCCTTGCGCCGCGGCAAATTTCGTTTTCACAGCTAGCAGACATCAGTGTACTGCCTTCGTTCATTTATTACAAACAGAGACAAAACTCTTGCTTTGGGACGGCTCCTCTTAAGAGTACGTTCTACCCGTAGGAGCTAGCAGACAATTTATACTATTATGGTGGATCGTGCCGTAATTCCTGACCATTACTGGTCAGGTGCTGTACACACAAAACAAACGAGGTACCGAGTTTATTCAATGTCTCTGTACCCCATGGTCATTCTGTCACCCCGTAGAACGACGTCACTCGCTGGTAAAAATAGATCAGAGATAAGTATGTGTAGTCTATATTTTAGATTGAATAATTATACATTCCGGTGGTTCAGGTGGAACTGAATTCTGTGTGTGCGTGTGTGTGTGCGTGCGTGCCGTGCGTGCGTGCGTGCGTGCGTTTTCTCTCATGCGTTGCTGTATACGCATAACTTACATTTCGTGAGAATCTGAAATTGCAGTGAGTGTGGTTGCAGTTATCAAGTTCAGATTTGCTGTCATATACAATGTTTCAATACAAAAATTTCATGTGCCATCAGTTTCGGAGATATTATCAATGCTATGGCGGTCACTGAGAGAAAAAAAACATCGTTATTAAAAAGTGTCATGAACTGCGGTGTGTGTGTGTGTGTGTGTGTGTGTGTGTGTGTGTGTGTGGGCGGGTGTGTGTGGGGGGGGTGTGGGCGGGTGTGTGTGTGGGGGCGGGGGTGTGTGTGTGTGTGTGTGTGTGTGTGTGGGCGGGTGTGTGGGTGGGTGGGTGGGTGGGAGCGGGTTGTGGATACAAACCTAGGAATACTGTGGTTTTTTTCCCGCAAAACTGTCACGGATGCGTGACTTAGGGTAAATCATGTGCTGTTATGATTTCCGTATGACGGGTTGGTATGATTTCGGTATGCATCGTAACTATGTTCTGTGTGGCGCACGTGCCTTGTTTTCTGCACGGGCCACGAATGTATCCCTTGGTGAAGGTTTTATACGGGACATTTGTGTATAATATGCTGACCTGTCCGTTTCCCTTGTTAAAGTCGATACAGGTAACCCGTTTTACACGTGATGCAGGTGTATCCCGTGCGATACTCACCCTATTCGCCCTAACAGTATAAAAACCATTGCTATTCACTTGCTATTCGCATTTGGCCCGGTAGTACCGACACGTCCGTTCAAGAGTCTGGCACTTCTTCTCGTCCGCTGTCTTTACGGTCTACCGTCATAACCCCTCGCATCTTGCATATGGAGGTAAATGGTTCATATCTGTTATTTCCCGTATTATGTTTCAGGTCAGCTATTTTCTCTTGTGTAGATATTACCAACGGTCAGGAAGTTAGTATGAAACTTGACTATTGTGGCCGAAGTGTTATGTCGGCTAAGTATGTTTGGTTATTAGCCGTTTTACCAGTGAGTTTAATAGTCTGTATATTCTGCTGACTTGTCCGATGTGACGGCTGCAGGCTTCTACCTTTAGCGTTTAATATGTGCAGTTTCCTTTAGCGTTCGTAACATAGGAGCGTTCGCTGGTTTGTGCCATGGGTTAATATTATCCCATAGATAGGCAGTATGTGCTAGTTGAGCCCAAGGACTTACAATAGTGTATTGTTGCACAGGGGTTCTAGCCCGAGTGGCTGTTTTCGGGAGCCAGAAGCTGCCCCGTAGTCCCTTGTCCCGTGGAGGATTTCTTGGCCCTGCGACGACTGAAGGGGAGGGAGCTTGACTGCCCGTATGTGGGATTCAGCGTGGGTGCTGGTCCACTAGAGCATCAGCGGTTGCCGTGATGCTTTTGTAGAGCTGCCGAGCCAGCTCTATTTTCCGCCGCCTGTGGTGTTGTCTGCGGCTTGTGAACTGCACATCTGCACATCTGCACGTCTGCGCGCTTGACCATCGTTGGAGGTACCATCCCGTGCACGTTAAAATGCTCTGAGCGCTCTTAGATACAATTATTTGTATTATTTATATTTTAGGCATAGTATTTATTGCCTTGATTGATTACCTTGCCTGTTCTTGATTGGTATTGTAGCTGTACTGTGACGTGTTATGCAATGACTGTTCGTCTTGTCAATAATATTGTGGTGGTGTGAATCCCCGCACGTCTCAGTATCAGTTTCTGTTGTGCGACTGCGTGTGAGTGAGAGTAAAGAAAGAGCACGCACCTCTTACACCCATACATTACAGCACACACGGTCGTGACAGTGGTGACCCCGTTCCTCTCCTAACTTACTAATACTAGGGCCCCACCTTCCCCACCTTTGGGTTGAATGAGCTTGTCATTTTCTGTTTAGTTTTCCCCCGTCTCCAGCCTCGTACGGGTCGGTATGTCGTGTTTCCGGCTGCCGTAAGGGACTAGTCTTCTTGCCTTTCTTTTGTACAGCCTGTCTGTCTTCCCAGCTCCACCTTTTCGTTATCTCTTGTCTATCCTCCGGTAGGGCACCTTGTGTTGGATCTCGCACCACCACTGTTTGTTCTTGTGTATTTTTTATGTTATCAGTTACCGTGTATGTTTGCTTTTTGTTAATATTTGTATTACTTTGAACTCTGCGAGATTTTGTCCTAAACTTTTCAGTTACTTGGTGGGATGCCCAACTGAAAACCCATAAGTACTTCATTTGCGTCTTTGCATGATTGGCTTCGCATGCTTTTTTGTCTGGCTTCGTATGCTTTGGTGTCTGGCAAACACCCTCATTCATTGCATGTTGCATTTTTCTTAATGTGCGTTTGATTATTTCGATCGCATGTATTTAGTGACAAGACGTCACTGGCTTTGATATTTTCAGTACTTGATGACATGGTGCTGTGCATGTTGGTTTGCGCTTTGCTGCTTGAGTTGATGCGCTATTTCATTCGTGATATTTGATTTGATTTAATTTGATTTTATTTTGTTTTAATCTGCAGTTTCAGTCATGCTTGTTAAAACTTGTCTGTTTTCTTGCTTGTTCCTAGGCTGAAAATTTTGTTTGCCGTTTGCCAGCTCTTTGGGCAACTTGAAGATTGTTCTGGAAGTCTTAAAATACAAACCACAAGTAGATTTGGGTAGTGTCCGGAAGACTTCCCCGCTTGCCGTGGCCAGTTCAAAAGGACATTACGAAGTTGCAATGGCTTTGCTGGAAGCCAACGCCAACGTAAACAACAGAAACAAACGAGGGTTCACCGCTCTCATGGAAGCTTGTATCACGGGACATTTGAACGTCACTTCACTTCTGCTACGACATGGCGCCGATGTAAACGCTTACAATGATTGCGGTTTCACACCTTTCATGCTTGCTTGTGGGCACGGCCAGGTGCATGTTCTTGAAACTTTACTCGGCAGCGATGCAAACATCAGTACACGCATTCAAATTGTAGGTGAATGTCCCAGTAAAATTGACCACGCCCTCAATGGTTATACCGCTCTCCACACAGCCAGCTATTTCGATCATAAAAATGTTACACGCTTTCTTCTTAAGCGCGGCATGGACATCAATGTTAGAAGCTTCCGTGCGACATACAATGTAACTTCCCTCCACGTCGCCAGTGAACGAGGCTTTCCAAGCATCGTCAAATGTCTTCTGGAACACGGAGCCAAAGTGGACGCGAAGGACAGCAGAGGCAGAACACCACTGCATGCTGCAAGCGAAGAAGGCCATGACGAGGTCATCAAACTTCTACTGAACTACAATGCCAGCGTATCCGCGCGAGACAGCGACAACATGACGCCTCTCATTCTAGCCAGAAACCGTGGTCACGTAAACGCCATTTGGCTTCTTTCTCACGCTGACCAGGACCAGGACGGGAGCAGAAAACCAAGCAAACTTCACACCGAATTGAAAACACCGAAGAACGAAACAAAAGTGCGAATTCTATAGGCGACAGAGACGCGTGAAAAACAGGCGTAAGGACACAAGTTGACCTCGGGGTCATGTCTGGTGTTTATTTGGAGAACCCTGTTTGGCGAGTGTGCTAGTTTGTAATGATTTTTGTTGTCATAAAAAAGGGTGATTTGTGTGATTTTTTTTTTTGTGGGGCAAGGGGCATGCCGGGGGGGGGGGGGAGGGCGCAACAAGAGGAAAGCTGCCAGTGAATCTGGGACGTTTATCGCAAAAGAGAGGCAAAGGCGACGCGAACAGTTTTGGATAAAGCGGGAATCTTGCCTGAACACAAAGGAGACCAGCGACACTCCAGTAATGCCTGAGCTAAAAGGAGACGTTAAGTATTTTTAAACTCCTGTTAGGTGCGTGTCCATGATAGCTAGGTCTGTGCATGTTAATGTTTGTTGCTAGACTAAAGCATTTTTAGGGGTGACTATGATGTCTGAGGCTAGTAGGGAATATACAGGAATTTTGAAACCTCGTGCATTTGTGTTCTTTGACCACTATATTCATGACTTCTCAATCTGCGTACACTCGGAGTGTGCAGTTAAGCCTGCTCTTAACTGGGCACAGCACGCGAAAAACACACGTGCACATCACAGTTGTTGCGCTCGGTGTGTCTACTAACTAAAAAACTGAACACAGCTGTGCTCGGTGACAAATCGATTGAAGATGCACTGTTTGCGCGCCAAGTGACGTAGAACAGCCAGTCAGAACCTGTTGTGGAAACCACAGACACAGTTGTGGCTATTTGAAATCCAGGTTGCTGTGATGACGCCATAGCGGCGGAAACCCCCAAAATCACAACTGTGTCACAACTGTGGACAGCAGTGTGGCGCTCCGCAGTTCCCAGTTTAAGAGCCGGCTTTAGCGTGATACACACGCTGTTCTTTGGACTGGATTGTTTCTTGACTTCAGGTACAAGGATATCACGTGTCTACTTTCCATTGCCAGTTTAGCCCGAGTTGTGTTGCTGTTGTGAATATTTTGTTGAAAGCAGAAGCAGCAGTCAACGAGTTGAACCCCTACGAAAGGATTACATGCATTCTCCGGGTACTCCGGCTTCCTCCCCCTCTGCTTTGGAAATGTTCAGCCCACCAAATTTGAAAAATAAATGCAATTCTAAATTCCGAAATTTAAATAGCTGAGCTGACCCTTCGCACCACGTGATTGTAATGTGTTTATGTCCGGTGTGTGAGAGAATGTGTGTGATTCACGTGAGCGTGCGTGTTGGGTTCAGTTCGCGGCGCTTTGAGCCGATTCATGAAATTGGGTAAAGCACGTATATAATACTCATTATTATTATTATTATTATGTTTCAAGGCTGGGATGTCACTTGGTGTTTCCATTGTCCTCATGAGGTTTAAGTGTTTGTGTAATCACCTCAACAATCGACGTATGCGTAGAACTTCATATTTTGCTTGAATAAATGCACATTCCAGAGCAGTTTACAGGAAGGATGTGTTAAAAAAATACTTAATAGTCTTTGTTCAGTTGCTTGTCTTTTGTTGCTGGGTTTGTTTTGTTTTTGTTTGCGTCAAACGAAGAAATATTATCAATATATTGTAAATGTCATGGTCACGAATACTCAGCCTTTCTTTTCTTCAAACAAAACGTGGGCACACCACGATAACCCACGAAGATCACACCAGGAAATAAATTACCCAAAAGAACTCATAACATGGAGCCTATGCCAACAAAACCGCAAGTATCACAGATAAGAAATGGAGATAAGGAGTGATAAACGGTTGTAATCTCCTGTGCTCAGGGTAGTTCACCAGAGAGTGACGCGTACACACACACACACACACACACACACACACACACACACATTCTGGGGTCACGTGGCTGCGGTTCGTCTGCTTGTTACCCATAATGCTCACGTGGACTTGGGAAGCGAAGACGGTACTTCACCCCTTGCTCTGGCCAGTGCAAGAAAGAATATCGCAATCGTGAAAATTCTTTTGCAGAACAACGCTAACGCAAACAGCAAGGACCAAAAAGGAAAAACGCCTTTGCTGAAAGCCTGCCATGAGTGCGCGGGAGACGTTGTCGAAATTCTTATCACCCATGGCGCGGATGTGAACGCCGCAGACGACTTCGGGAACACCCCCGTTCAGATAGCCAGCGAGAAAGGATGTGCAGAGGTCGTCACCATTCTCCTTCACCACGACGTTCTTCTCAACGTCAGCAACGCCCTCGGCCTCACCCTCTCCATTTCGCTAGCAAAGGAGGCCACTTGGAGGTGGTCAAAATCCTCGTTGAGCGGCAAGCCAACGTCAACGCTAAAGCCAAGGACACATCCGTGGCATTTGGTGTTACCCCGCTACACTGGGCATGTCAGCACGGCCGCGCTAACGTGGCTGACTTTCTGCTTCGACACGGCGCTAGGATGGATATTTTGGACCAGAGGAACAGATCAGTTCTTCACGCGGCAAGCGAGGGAGGGGACGTCCAACTGATTCGGATGCTGCTAAGTCTCGGTGCGGACGTCAGTGCAAGAGACATCGACGGGTTGAGGCCGATTCACCTCGCCGCCAAAGCTAGGAAGACTATGGCCTTGGAGTTTTATGTCCAGGACTACCCGGAGCTGGTCAACGTTCAGACGGACACGGGTCTGACTCCACTGGGCGTAGCTAGCCAGCAGGGGCACAAGGATTTAGTGACTTTGCTTCTTTCGTTATCTGAAGGGAACGGAGATTAAGCAGAGTTGGAACACTTGTAAGTGTGCATGTATGCAAATGCTTCTACAGCGCTCTATTGTTACGTGTGTGAGGGTCTTGCAAGGTCACTAAGACATACAAGAGCAAAAATTGTAATTTGTCTCGCCTTTCTAACTTACAAGCAAATCCGTTTAGGCCATTGCGTGTGTGTGTGTGTGTGTGTGTGTGTGTGTGTGTGTGTGTGTGTGTGTGTGTGTGTGTGTGTGTGTGTGTGTGTGTGTGTGTGTTAGAGAGAGGGGGGGGGGCGGGGTTTATGTACTTGCGTGTAAAAATTGCATGAATGAAAAAGCATTGACGTAAACCTTCAGAAAACTGGAATGCAAGTGTCCATTCATTTCAGGCCATAATAACTCCAGCTTCCTCCCTCTCTGCACTGGAAGTGTTAAGCCCGTAAAATTCGAAAATAAATGCAAGTTTGAAATTCCGAAACTTAAATTGCTGAGCTGGCCCTTAGCAACACGTGATTGTCAAGTGTTTATGTCCAGTGTGTGAGAGAATGCGTGTGACTCACGTGAGTTTGCGTGTTTGGATTAGCTCGCGCCAAACATTTGGGATAAAGCGCCTGTATTATTATTATTATCTTACACCGCGGGGGTGGGGGGTTGAGGGTTTAACGTCCTTTTCCAGCACATAGGGTGATGTCAAAGACAGGGCAACGAGCAGGGGTAGGTGGAGTGGGTGTTTGGGGGGGGGAGGGGGTTAACGTCCTTTTCCACCACATAGGGTGATATCAAAGACGGGGCAACGATGAATAAGCCAGCACAAATATTTGGCCCCAGCCGGGATCGAACTCACGACCCGAGCATTAGAAGTCCAACGCTCTACCATTCGACCACCCCTGCTCCCCGGGGAACGAGCAGACGGCCAGCACAAATATTTGGCTCCAGCGTGGATTCGAACTCACGACCCGAGCACTGAAAGTCCAACGCTGTACCGCTCGACTGTCCTGCCTCCCCCTCCAACGGAAGAGCAACCCAAATCCCCCCACCCCCACCCCCACCGCCCTCACCCGCCCCAAAAAAGTGATACAGTAGGTGCAAAAAGTTAACTCCTTCCCAGACAAGAACTTAATCATGCTGTGACCAAGCACCATTCAAAATCCCTGTCAGCAGCGTGGAAAATGATCCTCCAGGGGCAGCACCTGCCCCCCTGCTGGAGAACAAGTACCCCCCCCCCCTCCCCCGCCGGGGCGGTAACCGCTAGAAAGAGCGAGCGAGCTCACCTGACCCGCCCGCAGACATAGCACGGTTGGTGTCCCATGCTTCGTCAAGCGAACCAAACTTGGTTTCGGAGGCCAAAGAAGTGGTCCCCAAAACGGCGAAATCGTCTAACGCTAGGAGTACTTGTGTGGTCTTCACTTTCGCTTTTTGCTACGCTTGGAAGAATCTCAGGTTTCTGTGTTCGCCTGGTTGAGTCGGAAGAGGTAATAGCATCTGTTCGTGTTGAGAGAGAGAGAGAGAGAGAGAGAGTGTGTGTGTGTGTGTGTGTGTGTGTGTGTGTGTGTGTGTGTGTGTGTGTGTGTGTGTGTGTGTGTGTGTTTAGAAGCACATGATTGTGCGGGAGTGGAAAAATCGGCCAGGGTGTATTTTAGTTTGGATGTTGTTTTTTATGTTTTGTGTTCCTTTTTTGTTGTTGTTTGTTTTATTACCTTACAAGCTTGTTTACAACTTTCCAGCGCAGGCATTTTGGTTTGAGTTTAGGAAGGTTGTCGAGTAAACCGCAGCGTTAAGTTCTTCGAGCGAGTGAAAAAAAAGGATATAACAAATCATCCGTTCCTTTTTCTTACCTTATTTTTCTATCAATGTTTCCGAAGGGAATAGTGGAGCTGCTGTGGGTTCGATTTCCAATGCTCGATTCGTGATTTTGAGCCAAAAATCTTTTCTTTCTCGTTTGTGGCACCGTTCAATCGGGCCGATCGTCGGGGGTTCTCTCCGGGTACTCCGGTTTCCTCCCCCTCTGCTTTGGAAATGTTCAGCCCGCAAAATTCGAAAATAAGTGCAATTCTAAAATTCCGAAACTTAAATTGCTGAGCTGGCCGTTCGCTATACGATATCGTTATGTGTTCATGCAGTGTCTGAGAGGATGCGTGTGATTCACGTGAGCGTGCCTATTTGGTTTAGCTCGCGCCAAACATTTGGGATAAAACGCCTATATCTGGGCATGGCCATTTTCTGTTTCTCATATTTGTTCATCTCATGCACGGATCTCGCTAAGATTCGTGCTAAGCACTGTTCTGCGGACTCACTGAGGGTGTTCAGGAATGTTTCCCCCCCACCCCTCCCGCCCCAGTCCCCCCTGACAGCATCTTCAGCTTCCTCAAGGAGTCCAACCTCTTCTATAAAATATAGACATTAGTGCAATACAGTCTGTGATATATTTGTTGTATTTTACTCCTGCGATGTCGCTCTCTCGGTGTACTCGCAGAGAAGACACGGGATACAACAGGACAGAACTCCAATACTTTATTAACAGAAGATGCGTGGAGAACAAACTTATGAAAGAAGAAGAACCCAGAACGCTGTGCAGGGCTGCTTATATACCAAACAGGTCATATCTAGAACATTCCTCAACTTACTGGCAAGTTCGAAATCTTTTGAAGGTTACGTAATCTACTGACGTTTCTGCACCAGCATGTTCTGGGATGGTCTAGAAATTTCCATCGAAATGCAGTGGCCTTTCGCGATCTCTACAACAATATTGTTTATCCTCTGTGTCTTTCACAGTCTAAGAAAGAAATTAATCTTGTATGTGATCTTCTCATTTAAACCAAACGAGTTTTTAATATATACATTTATATCCTGTTTTAAGCCGGGCATTTTTTTATGTTTTACAGGACCTGGCAGTAAGGGACTCTGTATAGCCGCGAAACAGTCTTTGTTGCTTGTGCTGCGTTAACCCCTAACTACCTAACTAACTGACTAACTGTGAATGGTTTTCCCCTTGTTTCCTTGTCCTTAATCCACATTGTAGTGTCCAAATACGGCAGTAAACCTTCACACAATCAACCAAGCAACCTATCATAGTTTTGTTTTTCAGTTTCTGGCCATTCGCCGCAAATTGGGTCCTCTCCGTGCGAAAATGAAAGCATTTGAAGATAGAGAGGGGACGCGCTAAGTGCTCGTCTGTCAGATTTACATGTAAGCAGCGAATTCCCTCATTAAACTGTCAGATTTCCTATCTCTCTCCTGGGGCATTTTGAGTGCGCGAACTCCCGCAGAGGCGTCCCCGTCGATTGGAGAGGATGTAGGGGCATGACAACCAAGAAATAGAAGCAAATGTTTTTCAGCAACTCGTTTATAATCTGAGGAAAGAAAAAAAAAACCTGCCTTGCAGCAGTAAAATTACGGGAGTCTAGCGGATGTACCTGGCTTTGCATGGTGTGATGATGTGATCTGTCTAGTAAGTGCTTTCTGGTCTCCCTGTTCGGCGATACGTGGTGACCGATTTTGTGTGTGTGTGTGTGTGTGTGTGTGTGTGTGTGTGTGTGTGTGTGTGTGTGTGTGTGTGTGTGTGTGGAAAGGGGGGGGGGGTCAGAAAAACACACTCAGACAGACAGAGAGAGGGGGGTGCGTGTGTGTGTGTGTGGGGGGGGGGTTAATGGTTTAACGTCCTTTTCCACCACATATCGGCGATATCAAAGACAGGACAACGAGGAAAAGACCAGCACAGATATTTGGCCCCAGCCGGGAATCGAACCCACGACCCGAGCAGTGAAACCCATTATTCTACCGCTCGACTATCCCGGCTCCCTCAGAGAGAGAGAGAGGGAGAGAGAGAGTTGAATAATACTCGAAGCAGAAAATCGAACGATGCGCAACCGTGCAATGGGCAATTATGTCTGCCCCACTCTGCCCCCAGCTGACATGGCAAACGGATCAACATTTTCACCAACGCCAGGGGTCGCTGCTTTGCTCAAGTACTTGATGCACAGCGCATTCTGTGATCACTAAGCATCCCATTCACTGATTCAGTTTCTGAGATCTAATTCTGTGCGGCCGACATTGTGCATTCATACTCATATTTTTCTGCTTGGAAATGTTCATCCCACAAGATTAAAAATAAACGCAGTTCGCACGGAAACTTTTAATAGCAGAGATGACCTTTCACTGTTCGCTAAAATACACGGCCATTGCTCGCTCAGGTCTAATAAATGAGGCGGGGGCACGATGCGATGTAGCGGTTTGCAGTCCCCGGTAAACTCAAATTTCGGGCAGACTGTAGAAATCATAGTGGCAACAATAACTCTTGGAATCGAATTTTGAACGTGCACACGTGATATTGCACGTGCGTGTATACACGAGGGCGATTTTGACTCGATTTTGGAAAGGAAAAATCCAACCAAATTCCTGCCCACCAGGGATTCGAACCAGAAACTCAGTATCGTAATTTGGATACTTTTACCGCCAGACCAAATCCACGAATCACCTTTATGGTATCGGTCCGTGTCACTGGGAATCCTGTTTTCTGATTTCCGGTGAAAGACTCGACTCAGTCAGAAAAAAAAAACCTTTGCTCTAGCTCCCCATACTGTCCACTTCCGGTTTACATTCAGTCTCTCCTCCATAATACAGATTTGCCAAGGCCCCCAAAGCTCCCAGAATCCTCCGCGACAATTCATTGCAACTTCCTTTCCAAGGGAGATAAGAACTAATTTGGTATCACTATGCTGATATTCTCAGACAATTCTTTCGGAACTTGAATCTGGATTTTGCATTGTCCGGCTCTACGTCATTTCCTGTGTTTATGTTGGCACATCTACGTCATTTCCTGTCCGTGATTGGCAGCGGAGATTGCACGCAGGGCGCAGACAGATTACGTGAGATTGGATTCTGATTGAATTGCAGCCTTGTTAGGGTAATCTTCTCAGAGTTCCGTCAGCGGTGAAAGAAAACACTGTGTAGACGTATAGGATTTCAGATCAAACAAGAAGAAAAGGAGGTGAGTCATTCATCTTTTGAACCAAGTCATGAAGTACTATTAAAGGGGGTAAAGGGGCGGTCGGTGGTCTAGTGGTTAAGAGACTTGTCACCAATGCGAGAGGTTAGGGGTTCGAGTCCCACTCGGGGCAAAGAATTTTTCCTTCTCGTATGTGGCACCGTTCATTCGGGCCGATCGTCGGGGGTTCTCTCCGGGTACTCCGGCTTCCTCCCCATCTGCTTTGGAAATGTTCAGCCCACCAAATTTGAAAAATAAATGCAATTCTAAATTCCGAAATTTAAATAGCTGAGCTGACCCTTCGCACCACGTGATTGTAATGTGTTTATGTCCAGTGTGTGAGAATGCGTGTGATTCACGTGAGCGTGCGTGTTGGGTTCAGTTCGCGGCGCTTTGAGCCGATTCATGAAATTGAATGTAAAAGATGTAAAATTCATGTAAAGCGCCTATACAATACTCATTATTATTATTATTATTAAAGCTGCCATGTTTCACAGATCGTTTTGAGGTGTTACTGGCTACACGCCCCTACACGCCAATTATTGTCAGTTGCAAAGCTGTAAGTACAACGCTATTTTTGATAGTAAATAAATCAGTAAAGATGGAATGAACCCGTTTCTTTAAACCGACAAAGGGATTTTGGCCTAGTGGTAAGGGGAGCCGGGGTGGCCGAATGGTAGAGCGTTGGACTTCTAACGCTCGGGTCTTGAGTTCGTATCCCGGCTGTGGACAAATATTTGTGCTGGCTTTTTCATCGTTGCCCCGTCTTTGATATCACCTGTGTGTGGTGGAAAAGGATGTTAAACCCCCAAACACCCACCCCACCCCTACCCCCACCCGCCTAGTGATAAGGGGTCCGCTTGCTGCTGAGCTGACCCTTTGCAACACATGATTGTAATGTGTTCATGTCCAGTGTGTGAGAGAATGCGTGTGAATCACGTGAGCATGAGCGTGAGTCAGTTCAAGAAGCTTGTTAAAGCACCTACACAATATACAATTATTATTATTATTATTGGAAGGCGGATTTAAGTACTGTTGCTGGTGGTAATGGTGGTTGTTGTTGTTGTCACAAGTTGTTGTTGCTGTTGTTGTCACTTTTGTTGTTGCTGCTGCTGTGGGTTGCACCCACAGACGTAAAGAGATATCTCTATACGTCTGTGGTTGCACCTGCTGTTTTTGATAACGGTTTGTTGGTGTGTTGCTGACTTTCAGTTCACCAAAACAAAACAGCAGTGACCTTCAGAAGAAAAAAATTGCGGCATACCTGATCCCCTCTCTAAATCAAATCGATGGCCTCAGACGATCCGACGCCCATAATTTGGTCCCTGATGACCGGCCTCTTTTGTCTGGTCCTACTATTTACCGGAAACACTGCAACCACCGAAAACACCACCAGAAACACCGCGAAGTATAGTGAGAGGATTATAGAACGTTTTTGTTGTTTATTTACTCGTTTAGTTATAAACAAAATCACACAAGTTTGGTTGAGCACCTCACCAACACCGTTATTGACAAAGTCATGGAGTTTCGTGGATCTAGCGTGACTGGGGGGGGGGGTTAACGTCCTTTTCCACCACATACGGGTGATATCAAAGACGGGGCAACGATGAAAAAACCAGCACAAATATTTGGCACCAGCCGGGACACGACCCGGACATTAGAAGTCCAACGCTCTACCATTCGGCCACCCCGGCTCCCCATAGCGTGACTGAACTACGGACGTATGGATGAAAGTGTGAGTGCAACTGCACCCACGACGTACAGTGAAGGTTAATGTGTTCCAAACCCAGCCATTACCCATTCCCTTAAAGGTCTGCAATCTCAACAAAAAAACCACAAACAGAGTCTTTTGAAAATATATCCCACTGTGCAAAATGCACAGTCAACTCTGTCACAGTGACAGAGTTTTCAGCGTCCCTGAAACCCCTAGAAAAGCCAAGGGGAGCCTGATTTCAGTGCTCAGTTTGCGTTTTGACACTGAGCGAGAGAGATCGCCGTGGCAAGTCTTCTCGTGCAGCAACACACCCGCTAGACGCTGTGGAGGTGTGTCTCGCTCACTGATCAAACGCACAAAGAAGTCACTGCAAACTCACGCTCTGGTTTTATAAGGGTCCCCGGAGCGCTGAAAACTCAGCAACTGTGACAAGAGTTGCCTGCATAATGCACTGTCGCAGGAGTTGCAGTTTTAAACAAACACACTGTTTGCGGCTTTTTGTTGAGACTGCAGACCTTTAACCGTAGACTTCAGTCAGCCTGACCTCCACCATAAACCTCAAAGCGTGTGTGTTACTAGCGCTAAACCTCATTCAAAGTGGGTTACTAGCCATGACTGTCCTTCAGCATAGTCTACTAACCCGAAACTATGCCTACACCACACTCTGGTAGGGCCTACTGATGTTTCTGGTAGTGTTTGCGGTAAATAGTAGGACCCTTCTTTTTGTCTGGAAACTGGAAACCCAACTCCCACAGCCGGGTTTCCGATTGCGTGAGCAAAGCATCTTTTCAGCGCTTAACGGAGATGTGGCCATTGAGACGGCTGATGTCGTCGTGTAGTCTGCTGTGTTTCTGTGGCCTTAATGACGCCGGCGCACTTCTTAACACGGATTTTCCATTAGCACGGACATGGTCTGAAGAAGGAGGGCGTGAAACGCTAGACAGTGGACCAGGGGCAGGGACAGAAAGAACAAACTGCCCGTGCTAACATTGGAAGGTTGTCCGAGATCGAACCGATATGTCCATTACTACCTTTGAGGAATTGGGGGGGGGGGGGAGAGGGAGGTTCGGGTTGAGAGATTTCTCTCTCTCTCTCTCTCTCTCTCCTTTATAATGTGGTTTAGGCTGACATCGACAAGGCTGAAAACATTACTAATCTGCTGACGAACATTTTTTTTTTTTAATTATTGTTGTAGACTCTCCCTCTCTCTCTCTCTCTCTCTCTCTCTCTCTCTCTCTCTCTCACACACACACACACACACACACACACACACACACACACACACAGAAGAAGAAAGGAAAAGTACAAACAGATGAACCTCAATATTCCCTCCCACCTGCGCACAAGCCCATTAATGAGCCGGCCCATGTGTGGCGAAAGTTCACGAGGGTAAAATTGCTGTATCTATCGACATCTAATCGCATTGACACCAGCCACGCATTCGTCGTCATTGCTTGCAGCAGCTGTTCGGTTCACAGACGGAGGCTGTATTTGGGGCTGTTCTGTCCCTCGTAGATCTATGTTGCCCTTTGGTCGGACATTATGGCTGAGATGGTCGCTATCGTATAGGTCTGGTGTGTTTGTGCCCCAACTCTTCGCCAGTTCTAGTGTGTGGTTTTTTTTCCCCAGTTGTTATTATCATTGTTATACATCTTTATTGTTCCATTGATGGGAAACAGACGACTCCACTCTTGTCAATCAAAAGGGACGGCCCCCAAAATTCAGCCAATCGCGTGCCGCGGCATAATGAGCACAACCCATGGCATGGTCTGACAAACTTTCTTGCCACACACCACAAAGAGGGAAGCACAATTCATGTAGATCTAACTTTAGATATGACTGAAACGTAAACAAAGAAAGCAGTAAGTCCACTGACGTCATTTTTTAAAAAAAAAAAACATTACGTCAGTCTGTTTCATCCCTTATATCCATAAAATGACGCCATGGACGTACTGTGTTTTGCCAATACACGGCAGATCCTGCGTGCTTTTGGTTGTTTCCCATTCCGACCCCATCCACCCCCCCCCCCCCCCTCTTCTCCCCCCCCCCCCCGTTCGGATTTTCCATTATCAGCTCTTTTTCAAAACCAGATTATATCTACTTACGTCCACTGACGTCATTTTTTTTTAAAAACTAACATTACGTCAGTCTGTTTCATCCCTGATATCCATAAAATGACGCCATGGACGTACTGTGTTTTGCCAATACACGGCAGATCCTGCGTGCTTTTGGTTGTTTCCCATTCCGACCCCCTCCGCCGCCCCCCCCCCCCTCTTCTCCCCCCCCCCCCCTCTTCTCCCCCCCCCCCCCGTTCGGATTTTCCATTATCAGCTCTTTTTCAAAACCAGATTATATCTACTTATAGCTGACACAAGAAAACCGGAGGTCTGCCGCAAAGACCTAAACCAGATTATGTCTACTTTAGCTCGAAACAAGAAAACCGGAGGTCTGCCGCAAAGACCTAAACCAGATTATGTCTACTTTAGCTTGAAACAAGAAAACCGGAGATCTGCCGCAAAGACCTAAACCAGATTATGTCTACTTTAGCTGAAACAAGAAAACCGGAGGTCTGCCGCAGTTCATACTCCAACAACGAAGCAAATTTTCAATGAATTTGCTTTATTACTGTCCTTATTTTCCCTATGTTTTTGTGTCAACAGTATTATTTTCACTGTATTATTATTATTATTATTATTATTATTAAGGTTTTCCAAAGTCTATTGTTGCAATGAATGATGAGCTGATGGTGATAACGGAGTTTGTGGTAAAGCAACCTTTGAGGGCCTTCCTCTCTTTGCCCCTTTTCAACAAGACGGACCATTCTAAGAATCTACGTAAATTCTGGTCCCAACCTTTGGGGATCCCCTTCAATATCCGATAGCAAAACGGACAAGGTAGCTCGTAGAGAGAAATGATTGGTACCTACGTAAGGATGCATGTAAGATCTACAGATGTCAAGTTCTTTGTACTTTGATCTGTGTTTGTATCAGTTGACGGAACAGCACAAGTTATGTATCACTCGTCTTGGTAGATGGTACCCTGAGTTTCCTTGCAAAAGTATTTGTGACTCCCAATTAGGACAAGCTGGTTCCCTGGGAAGAAAACTGCATGCAAACCACAGATTACGATGGCCCGTGAAGGTCCCTGATTGGATCTGATCATGGTCATTTGCCCTGTCCGCTGCCCACACACTGGCCGCCCAGGTCCGGGTAATGGTCAGAAGGGGCACGGAAAACTCGCTGGTCTTGAGTGGCCATGAACTTGTTACACGGACGCTCGATTGCGAAACAAAGCTTATAAAACGGCTGCATCCGGATTAAAAAAAAAAAAAAAAAAAAACCAAACAAAAAAAAAGGAAAGCGCTATGATATATTACTAAAAATTTCATAATTACACATAATTATGTTTGATGTGGAGTAGAATCGTGTCTGCTGAAGGAAGAAGTTTATGAATTGAACAGTAATACTTACAGTGCCGTAATCAGGTCAGATTGATTGATTGATTGGTCGGTTGATCCCTTTAGGAAGAAAACTGTCCTTGGAGCTTATTGTCCAAGAGCAAATTGTCCGAAATCAAATTGTCCAAGATCAAGAGCCATTAGCGAACTTTCCAAGCACCACCCAATTTTTTTTTTTTTTTTTTTTGGCCACAACTCTTTGCCGGCTCCAGTGGTGTTCCTCCCTTGTATGGGTGGAATCCACGGAGGGCTCGGAAGTTGGGGCAATTTTTATTATGCATGATGATGGAGATGAGGATGATCGTAAGATGATGCTATGGAGGTCCGTGTGGTTTGGGACTGCGGGACACGGCCGCATTCCACGCTCCCTGTCATAAATATCCCGGCATCAACCAGGCCAGGGAAACGGTGCCGGCCGTGTAATCATCCACATTATAAGATGTGTCATGCCAAGGGAAGCACCCCCAAAGTCGCACCCGTGAAATGGGTGAAACTCGGCTGTGTGGCAACAGCCTCCCCATTGGGCCCATAGCACACCCGCTCTGGGTAGGAGCGACGTAGGTAGGAAAAATCCCGCTTGCCTCGGCTGGGACTCGAACCCGGGTCTCCCGGTCCATAGTCCGAAGTGCTAACCACTACACTACGGGGGCCGGTAGCACCAGCCAATTACATAACAGTAAATGGTGTAAGTTTGTATTTAATGTGAGAACATAACTGGGTAATTCGAGAAGCCCTGGAAATGGACACACACTGAGCAAATTCCACCGCGCTCCTGAAAGGAAAGAAGAAAATGTCAACTGGTCGAACTATTAATTTTCTGCTTGCATTTCGTCTGGGACAATCTAGAACGTTAAACACTCACAGTTTACTTACCTATTCAAGAGAGAGAGCGAGGCAGACAGACAGACAAAGTGTCAAAGACAGACGGAGACAGACAGAGAAGGACTGACAGAGTGAGAGAGAGTGTGTCCAGAATTTCGACAGAACATAGCATCACTGCGTCATCTTGTCTGAAAGTTCTTCCTTCATAGCTCGTAATTTGGAGACCACGCCAGACAACATGTCTACATGACTGACGTCTTGTCCAGGTGAAAAGGCGTTTAACATCGCGTAAAGGAGTGTGTGACAAAATCTGGTCAAAATTCTTTCCTTGGTTTATTTAATGGATGAAGCCAAAGCTGTGGCGCCAATATATTTTTGGCCGCTGGCGTTAAAGGTGTCATTTTCATGTTTCTTAAAGATCTAATTTCCCAACAAAAAGCTTTCCGAAGTGTGAAACAATTTTACAGAGTCGACCGTGCAAGCACAGTCAACTCTGTCACAGTTGCAGAGTTTTCAGCGGCTTCGGAGACCCTTATTAAACCAGAGCACGAGTTTGCCGTGACATTATTTGTCTTTTGGTCAGTGAGCGAGACACATCGCTACAGTGTCTAGCGGATGTTGAGTGCTGCACGATCTTTCTCGCTCAGTGTCAAAACGCAAACTGAGCTGTGAATCAGGCTGCCCTTGGCTTTTATTGGGGTTTCAGGGACGCTGAACTGAAACTCTTCAACAGCGACAGAGTTGACTGTGCTTGCACGGTCGACTCTGTAAAACTTTTTCACACTTCGGAAAGCTTTTTGTTGGGAGCTTAGATCTTTAAGCCAACTTATGTTTTGCTTGCGAGTGCTCCCGTACTCTCGAAATACTCTATCTTGATGGTTACTGAGTAGAGCAATTAAATGCTTGCAATCTCAACAAAATGCCGCAAACACTGTGTTTTTTGTTGTTGTTGTTGTTGTTGTTTGTTTTGGGGTTTTTTTAACTGCAACTGCGCATAATGCAGGCAACACCGTCACAGTCGCGGAGTTTTCAGCGCTTCGGAGACCCTTATAAAACCAGAGGGTGAGTTTGCAGTGACTTCATTGTGCTTTTGGTCACTGAGCGAGACACATCGCTACAGCGTCTAGCGGGTGTGTGCTGCACGAGAAGACTGGCCACTGCGATCTTTCTCGCTCAGTGTCAAAACGCAGACTGGGCTGTGAAATCAGGCTGCCCTTGGTTTTTTTCTAGGGGACGCTGACAACTCTGTCACTGTGACAGAGTTGACTGTGCATTTTGCACAGATTTTTTAAAACACACTATGTATGTCGTTTTGTTGAAACTGCAGACCTTTATAGCCGCGAAATAGTCTTTGTTGCTTGCGCGGCGTTAAGCCCTAAATGACGAACTAACTAACTTGCAGACCTTTAATGCGATTCAACAGTGTTTACACTTTCCGCGAGCAGTCAGACATTGAAATTCTGCAACTGTTAGTACAACTGTTTTTTACAAGAGGGGACAACCTAACGAAACTGATACCTGATACCTTTTAGAGTTTTTCGGTTATTAATCCATTTTGTATTTATGTGTTTGTATATTTAAGTTTTTATATGTTTAGGGAGTGCGTGAATGTGTGTGCGCATCCGAGTGAGTGGGTGTTTGTGGGAACGTAATAATTTATTTTTAATCAAAGGAGGAGCAGGCATCGCAATTTCCCTTTTATGGGATCTAATAAAATATCTTATGTCTTATCCCGTGCAGTGCATAAGCCGCGTCAGTGAGTACGCTTCTGTTGGCTCAGTGCCAGCATTTGAGATGCTGTCACTGTGCAGGTGTTTAAGTTGTGTGATGCTAGATACCACAAGAACAGCTCAAAACGATATACGAGTCTTAACACATCTTTAAAACAGGCGCTTTAATACAGTGAGCCGCACGGTGACTGCAAACAAACGCATTGCACCCAAGTATTTTCTGTAATGTTCAAATACCCATCCAAAGATTTTCGCCTACGGGATATTCGGCAATCCTGTCCCACAATTTCGAGTTCAAACACGTATGCGAATGAATGTTTACACGCAATGCCAGCCGGGTGTGCAGGCTTTGATTTGAAAAGAGTCTTTCAGTGGTTTTGCCTCTGGCTATCCGTAAGTAGGTGATTTGATTCCACGAATAAACCCGTCTGTGTTTAAACAGAAGGCGCAGCGAATTTTAATGCATGTTTTGACGGATCAATAAAAATAGAAAAAACAATTCGCTACAACATTACGGGATGGGAGGGTCGGTTTGTATGTTATGTTCTGGTTGAAATTTAAGAGCTCATTGAGTGGAGAATAAGAGACAGATAGAGACAGACAGACAGACAGACAGACAGAGACAGACAGACAGACAGACAGACAGAGTGTGTGTGTGTGTGTGTGTGTGTGTGTGTGTGTGTGTGTGTGTGTGTGTGTGTGTGTGTGTGTGTGTGTGTGTGTGTGTCTGTCTGTCTGTCTGTCTGTCTGTCTGTCTGTCTGTCTGTCTGTATGGATGGATGTATACATCTATGTATGTATGTATGTATGTATGTATGTATGTATGTATGTATGTGTGTGTGTGTGTGTGTGTGTGTGTGTGTGTGTGTGTGTGTGTGTGTGTGTGTGTGTGTGTGTGTGTCTGCATGTATGTATGAATGTATGTATGTATGTAACCCGTTCATGTTTGGGGTTAAAACTATTCAACGCCTACTCTACAAATTCTCTCATACCAGTCTCTGCAACGTTTCGAGTCTCACTATATTTGGACCAACATTCACCACTATCCCTCTCTTTCTCTCAAGTAACGGTTAAAAAAAAAAAGTAAACCTACAGTACAAAACCAGTTCGGTAAGACTTAGCACTTGAGTACTTTTGCTAAGTCCCTCCAAGTACTCCAGTGCTAAGTCCTCCCAACTTTGTCGTCCATGAAGCGGTCATTGACAGTAATCCCACTGACTGACGTTGGTATCAGATCGTCTTAACTATCAGCTTATGTCGATTTAACGGTAAGGGTGTAGGCAGCTGTGTTCGTCTGGCGTCTCCCCTCCCCCCCCCCCTCCTCCCCCCACCTCCTGCTTTTTGCAACTCCCCCCTCCCTCCCCTTTCCTCCAACTCCCCCCATACCCCCTCGCTTTCTCCTCCACCCACGCCCCCTCCCCGTTATTTCTGTCTGTGGTTGCAGACAAAGTCGGATTTTGTGGCTGTTCATTCAGTGCTAGAGGATAATGATACGGACTGAAACGGTACACGCATCAAATAGGTACGCGCGTGCGACGGAGGCGCTTAGGCGAACAATCGCTTGCTTAGTTGTGGTTCAACGTCCTTTTCCATCCTCTAAAAGTGGTTTCAAAGACGGTTGCTTGCTTGCTTCCTTGCTTTTTTTTTTTTTTTTTTTTGCTGCCCCAACTCTTTGCCAGTTCCAGTGGTGTTCCTCCCAGGTAATGGGTGGAATCCACGGAGGGCTCGGAAGCTAGGGCATTTTTTATTATGCATGATGATGGAGATGAGGATGATGGTAAGATGATGCTATGTCACCAATGCGAGAGGTCAGGGGTTCGAGTCCGACTCGGGGCAGAGAATTTTTCCTTCTCGTATGTGACACCGTTCATTCGGGCCGATGTGGGATGCAGAGGAGGATACGGCAAAAATTTTAGTGGAAAGCTTGCCGAAACAGATAGGTTTTAAGGTGTGCCTTGAACTGTGACAGAGTAGGGAGGCTTCTAAGGGAGACGGGCAGTGAATTCCAGATCTGGGGAGCAGAGTAACTGAAGGAACGTTGGCCATAAGTTTTCAGACTGACACGGGGTATTTTTAATAGTTTCTCAGAAGATGAGCGAAGTGAACGGGAGGTTTCATACGTACTGAGCTTCTCTGTGAGGTACTGCGGGAGAGATTGGCGAGTGGCGCAGCATCAGCGTAAATGATACAAGAGATCGTCCTCCGATTTGTCGTTGTACACATATAACCCGCGTCACCACTTCTCCCCCGAGTGGTACTGCGCCTCTCTCCCGCTCCGCTCTGCTGTCTGCACCAAACAAGTAAATGATGCTCTTTTACAAACCGCAGACAGGGGGAGTGACAGAGGATAATTGAAGATCACAGTTTATTTCCAAAGGGCCAGACTTTCTCCCCCTATCCATTTGTTGTGGGAATGATTTCCTGCACACAAACCCATTTCTGACATACCCTCAACGTCTATCTGTCTTCCCATCTGACCCCGTAACAACAGCAGGGTGCGTCTGAGAGAACAGTTACGCGTCAGAAGAAAGGTGGATAATGTGTTTTGTTTGGCCGGCTGTTGCTTGGTTGTTGGGTGTTTGTTTTGTTTTGTTTTGGGTTTTTTTGGGGGTTTTGTGTTGTTTTTTTGTATTGTTGTTGTTGTTTTGGTTTTGTTTTGTTGGTGGGGTGTTTTTTTTGGGTTGTTGTTGTTGTTGTTTTGTTTTTTGTGTTTTTTGGTGTGTGTGTGTGTGTGTGTGTGTGTGTGTGTGTGTGTGTGTGTGTGTGTGTGTGTTGTTGTTGTTGTTGTTGTTGTTGTTGTTGTTGTTGTTGTTGTTGTTGTTTTGTTTCGTTTTGTTGTTGTTTTTTGTTGTTGTTTTGGTTTGGTGTTTTGTTTTGTTTTGTTTTTTTGTGGGGAGTGTTTTGGGTTTTGTTTTGTTTTTTGGTTTGGTTTTTTTGTTTGTTGTTGTCGTTGTTGTTGTTGTTGTGGGGGGGGGGGTCGTTTTGTTTTGTTTTATTTTGTTTTGGGGTGCTTTTTGTTTTTTGGAAGGGAATGAAAGACGCAACATTTTGCTGAATGATATCAATATTTTGGCTTTATTTAGTCTTTTTTCCCCCTTTTTTTTCTGGACCACAGAATGTGTTCTTGTTCCTCCCTCTGTCTATAAAACTAAGAAAAAAACACGCGCGCAAACGTTTAGCCATCTGGCCTGGTATTCATGAAGCGCGTTAAGCTGGGGAATCTAAACGAGCGTCTAAGGTTGGGAAATTACTGTTGTTAAACTCCCGTGCGGACCTAAACACTTTTATCCTAGCTAAACGGGCTTCATGAATACCAGGCCCGGTGTGTCATACAGCTAGCTTCGACTGTGACGTCACCACTACCTAGTCTCAGCCACAGTCTGGAAAATTGGGTGGGTGGGTGGGTGGATGGGGGTTTAACTTCCTTTTCCACCACATACGGGTGAGATCAAAGACGGGGCAACGATGAAAAAGCCAGCACAAATATTTGGCCCCAGCCGGGATACGAACTCACGACCCGAGCATTGGAAGTCCATCGCTCTAGCATTAGGCCGCCTCGGCTCCCCTTGGAAAATTGTCCGAAAAACTTCATTTATCTCCCGCTGTCTTTGTCCATGTCTTTGGCAATATAGATGTCTAATCTGCTATGAAATCTGTGAACATGTAAACATGTACAACTGAACCGACGATAATCAAACTAGGTTTCACATTTCCGGGGAACTACTTTGCGGACGTTGTTGTTGTTGTTGTCGCTCGTCTTTTGGTCACACTGGAAGTTCAGTTCTGAGCATGAAGTCTGCTGTCCTCTCCAGCTCCCGCTGAGGGCCGTACAGTTTGGCGTGTAGAGGCGTTTCCGATGGCCACGTCGTCATCCTCAGCTGATGGTATAGTGGACAGTCCTGGATGATGTGTTGTCCGATCTGCTCGGCATGGCCACACGGGCAGAGGGGAGTTGTAGCCAGTTTCAGTTTGTGGTACAGGTGCTTTTTCAGTCTGTTGTGTTCACTGCGGAGTCTGAACACTACCACTTGGGCCAGACGTGGAAGATGTAAAATGTCGTCCTTGGGGTAGTGTGTTGAATTGACAACTTTGCGAACGTGATCAATTGTTGACCTATAGTGCTTCGGTTCCAGTTCGGCTGTTTCGCGTGTTTCTCGCGCGGGGCGGAGATCTTTCGGCTGCTTCCGAGTCACGCTTGCAGTGCACGGATCGACCTACTTGCGCGTACTGATTATCAGCTGTGGCAGAGTTCACGTGATAGGCGATATCGGCACGTGAGGTTTGCTGGTGGGTTAACTCACTGCAGGTCACAGAACATAATTCAAATGAGGCAGGCGAGGAAGTAAGAGTTCCTGCACTATTAAAATGATTTTTTCCCCTTTTCCCTGTGTTTTTGTGATTTGCTAAAAGAGCATTTGACCCCAGAATTTTTGGTTTTGGTGAAAAGAGAGATGTTTGATGTGTAGAGAAACGGGAGCGTTGACTTGAGGGGTGACCTATATTTGACCATATCCTTGGGCGTGTGCCAGGGCACGAACAACAGAGTGCACAGTTTTGTTTACGGGGTCGGGAAGGACGCCACACCGGCAGAGTATGACAATTACACTGACCAGGCTTAAATTTTGGCATGCAGCTTGCGGACATGTGTTGCTTCTGAGAACCATTATGTTTTCTAGGACTTGTGCTGCCTGACATTTGTAGGAGCCGGGGAGCAGCAAAAAAATTGTATTCTGTGACCTGCAGGCCAAAAAATATAGGGTTTCGGTTAAAGGTGGGAAGGGCTGTAGTTTTTCTCTTAGCACTCTGTTGACAGTGTCTATGCCAGCCTGTGCCTCCTTTAGCGCACTGAGGGCAAACAAGAAATGAATAATAGATGAACTATAAAACTCTTATTATGCCCCGAGAGGCAGTGTTAGATGCAGATGGCCAAGCTAAACGAAAAACACAAATGGTGGTTTTTGTTTTGTTTTTTTGTTTCAAACAGTTTGATAGATATTTTTTTCTGATATCTATGCGGTGCAGACACGGAGTGCAAAAATGGCGTGCACCTAGACTGAGGCATTATCTTGAACCAGACTGACCCCTGGAGACATGAAGCGGACAGCCAAGTCTGAGATCTGTCATTCCGCGCTGGAGAGTCGGTCACTATTCCAGCACCCGTTCCCGCCTAGCTTTGTGGATATTTGTGTATGTTTTTATTCTTTCTTTTTTTTTTTTTACTACTTTATTATCCCTTTCGGGAAATTCGGACTGCTTCCCCCGGGGAAAGCGCGTCGCCACGGTGCAGCGCCACCCAATACCTGTCCTTTTTTTTTTTTTTTTACAATTTTGCTGGGGGGAGGAAAGCCGGATAACCCGGAGAGAAACCCCCGATGAGCAACCCGGTAGCCAGGGAAAACCGGTATCACAAGCTCGACTTGAGCTCGAACCCACGCTTCAGTAGCGCAGCGGCTAAATCCGACGCGCTACTTATTAGACCACCGCTCAACCCCCCCACGTTTATTTATCCATGCTCTTTACTATCCTATTGCTTGGAAACTACAGTACCAGAAAGCATGCACTCTAATAGCACGGCGCCCCCTCCCCCCTCCCCCCTCTCAATGTTCGGGTCGTGTGTTCGAATCCCGGCTGGGGGCCAAATATTTGTGCTGGCCTTTTTCTTGTTGCCCCGTCCTTGATATCACCCTTACGTGGTGGAAAAGGACGTTAAACTATTAAACACCCACCCACCCACCCACCCCGTCCCCGAACCCGCGCAGGACCCCTCAAGCAAAGTTTGCCCGCCTGACCAGTCAGAAGCGTTTCGCCGGTGTAACACGCCAGATGAACCTCCCTGACACGAATGACTCCGAGGCCGTAAGCTGCATTGACCCGGGGCACTTTACGCGTACGTATGAAGAGCCCCGGGTCAACGCAATGTGTTTTGACCCGAATCTGGAAGTGTCCTGGTGTATTTCGAGGGTTTCCTGTCAGAAGGCTCTATCGACACGGACAGAAAGAAGAGAGATAGGACGGTTCTGGTAGGGGAACCATCGATTTGCTTGTGCTGGGGGGGTGGTGGTGATGATGATGATGACGACGACGACAACGACGACGACGACGATGATGATGATGATGATGATGATGATGATGATGATGATGATGATGATGATGATGATGATGATGATGATGATGATTTGTGCTGGTCTTTTTCTTGTTGCCCCGTTCTTGACATCACCCTTACGTGATGATACAGCGCACGACTCCACCCTAGCTGAGGGTTCACGGTGCTTATGGAGAGGTTCCAGCAGAAGAACGGAAGGAAAAAATTGCTGATTGATGGCGCGATGAGCTGGTGAAATGAGTCTTCAGTCGCTTCCGGGCTGCAGTACTGCTGGCTGCCTTTGGCGTGTTACACCAAGTGTAAAGGAAAATCGGGCGTTCCGTTTTTTTTTGTTTTTTTTTTTATAGGTTTTTTTCTGGTTTGTTTTTGTTTTGTTTTGTTTGTTTGGGGGGTTGTTGTTTTTTGTTGTTGTTGTTGTTTTGTTGTTGTTTTTTGTTTGTTTTTTAGGGGGTGTTTTTTAATTTTGTTTTTTGTTTGTTGTTGTTGTTATTGTTGTTGTTTTGTTTTGAGGTTGTTTTGTTTTGTTTTGTTTTGTTTTGTTTTGTTTTGTTTTGTTTTGTTTTGGGAGGGGGTGGTTTGTTGTTGTTTTTACCGAGACCCTCTAACTGGAGAGGAACAAAGGAGCGATCTAACTGCAGCGGGTATGAGAGGCTACCAAGCACACGTGTGCCGGACTGGGATCTAATGTGCGCAGTCAGTTTGCGGAGCGGGGGCCAAGCCCTTCAGTAGGGAGGGTTAGGGTTAAGGTTAGATTCTGGGGTAAGTTTCAAGGTTAGGCCGATGTCACACGGGAGACATCAAACATCGAACAAACATCGAACCCGCTCCGGAAAATTCAGCGCAAAGACATGTTGTGGCTGTGTTCGCCTTTTCTTACGTCACACGGCCAAACGCTGCCTGGAGCACAGTGCACGAGCTGACTACCCCTCGCACTGAGTACGCGAGCTGTTTAGGCTACGCAATACAGATACCGATATCAAAGCAAACGATATATATTCCTATTAAACACGACACCGTGGAAATGCTTTAAAATTAACCAGTTGTAATATAATCTATCAGTGCTTCTGTTTGCGATGTGACGAGAACTTGCAAAGGTCCGATTCGTGATTTGCTCGAGGCAGCCATGGCTCGAGGTTGAAGGTCATAGCCTCTGAAAGGCGTTTTCTTATTGGTCGATACTGCCAAGTCTGTCCAACATGTTAGCAGAATTTAGAACACGCCGAATAAACTCCGGACGAGGCCCGAACGGCTCATGACTTTACAACACTGTGACATCACTTTACCAGTGGTGGTCTAGTGGTTAAAAGACTTCGTCACCGACGCGGGAGTGCAGGTTCGAGTCCCACTCTGGTCAAAGACTTTTTCCATTCTCGTACATGGCACCGTTCATTCGGGCCGAACGTCGGGGGGTTCTCTCCGGGTACTCCGGCTTCCTCCCCCTCTGCTTTGGAAATTTTCAGCCCACAAAATTTGAAAATGAAATGCAGTTCTAAATTCCGAAACTTATTTAACTGAGCTGACACTTCGTACCACGCGATTGTAATGTGTTCATGTCCAGTGTGTGAAAGAATGCGTGTGATTCACGTGAGCGTGCGTGTCGGGTTCAACTCGCAGCGCTTTGAGCCAAATCGAAAAATTGGATTTTAAAAAAAAAAAACCTACACAATACTCAGTTATTTATTTATACCGGTAATTCGGTAAAACACTCAATGCTCGGGACCTGAGTTCGAATCCCGGCTGGGGCCAAATATTTCGTCTGGCCTTTTTCTCGATGCCCCGTCTTTGATGTCACCCTTACTTGGTGGGAAAGGACGTTAAACACCCACCCACCCACCGACCCCACTCGGTGAAACAACAGAAATGTCGGCAGACAAGTAAAATAAACATACCCCGCTATCCGTGTCAATAGAAGCAGCAGACCGCACGATTTGCCTGTACATCTTGCGGGTAATGGTCGTTGTTGTGGCGTTGATGGTGGTGTGGTCGTCACCGCTCTAGCGAACGGGGTCATGCTGACAGAATTATACAAATCGTCGCCCGTTTGTCGTTGTGTCTTTAGCATGGCGACGTTGCGTGCCTGTCTGATGTCCGTGTTTTTGGTCTTGAATCATATTCACGATGGGTTACTATAGAACTGTTCCCCGAAAAAAAAAAACGGTAATATGGTAACTTCTCTCGTGTTCCAAGATCAAGTACACGAAAAGTCAGACACAGCGTCGGGAACAAATTGGCTGTCTCGTATGTTTCGTTGTTACTCCCAAAAGTAGGCTACAGCTTTGTACTGCTGAGGACAGACTGATTAATGTTAATCCAGATTTATGCTTAGGTGTGAACAAGAGCTGTCAAGGGGTGAGTGTGTGTGTGTGTGTGTGGGTGTGTGTGTGTGTGTGTGTGTGTGTGTGTGTGTGTGTGTGTGTTGTTTTGTTGTTGTTTTATTTTGAGTTACTATGTTATTTTGTTTGTTTGTTTGGTTGGTTGGTTGGTTGGTTGGCTGGTTGTTTGTTTGTTTGTTTGTTTGTTTGTTTGTTTGTTTGTGTTTTCGTAGTTGTTGTTTGGTTGTTTTTTTGTTTTGTTTTTTTGTTGCTGTTGTTGGGTTTTTGTTTTGGGTTTGTTTTTGTTTTTTTGCTTTTTGTTTTTCGGTTGGGTTTTTTTTTTTGTTTTTGTTTTTTTGTTTTTTTTTTGGGGGGGGGGGGTGGGTTGGGGTTTTTTTTTGTTTTTGTTTTTGTTTTGTTTTGTTTTGTTTTTGTTTTTTTGTTTTTTTTCGGGGGGGGGGGGGTTGTTTGTTTATTTGTTTGGGGGGAGGGGGGAGTTAGGGGTATGTTATGTTGTTGTTGTTTCAGATTTTTTGGGGTTGTTGTTTTGGCGAGTTTTTTTCGGATTTTGTGTGTGTGGTTTCTTTCTTTCTTTCTTTGTATTCTTGGTGGGTTCTTCTTTTTTATGTTGTTTCCATAGTAATGGAAACAACATAATAGGACGGGCTAAAATTTCCACGTTCATAGGCAAGCATCTGTGGTACAAACGCACGTCACTGCCGATCTCCCGCAGAGACGATTATGCAAGTGTAACTCTGACAATGACGTAAGAAAACCTGCGTCATCGATGCTGGCATGTATGCTGTTCCGAACGCGCTTCTTCTCCTCACTGAGTGCCGTCTGTATGGATGTGTGTGTGTGTGTGTGTGTGTGAATTGTGTCCGGGCCCGTTTCTTCGAAAATACTCAACCGAATGGCTTCAAATTTGGGGTATCCAAATTTATCAAAATGTTACATTAGACGATTCAAGCGTGTGATGATTGCTTAAGTGATTTGGGAGTTATCGCCCTTTTGAGACAAGTTGGTTGTCTTTCGTGTACAGGCGTAATATTTATTTAAATCACTCAATTTTTTGGCAGTAGATAGCTTGAATACGGACTCTGAATTGACTCACTACTAGAAAATGGTCGCTCTTATAGTTTTCATGTAAACCGAGCCTGAGTTGACATTGCATGTGAACCCAGTTCAGATGCCTATTTCTCCGAAAATACTGAACCGATCGATTTCAAATTTGGGGTTTCTAAATGAATCAAGATTGTTGAATAGAAGGCCCGATCCAGGTACGATTGCACACATGATTTGCGAGTTATCGCCCTTTTCAGAATAAGTGGCTTTCTGGCGTTTAAAGGCGTAATATTTACCTAAACCACTCCATTTTTTGGACATAGATAGCATGAATACGGACTCTCAACTAAGTGAAGTTTGGAGGTTGTCGCTTTTATACTTTTGGCGTAAGCCGTACCTGATGAAAGTGCTGGTGAACACACTTTAGATCTCAAAATCGCTCCTACTATACATAGATAATGAGCCTGGGGTGCCATAAAAAATATACAAAAAAATTAGAAAAATTCACTGCAGCCGTTATCGTCAGTTGACTCGAAAATTTGTACTCACAGCACATTTCCTCTGCAAGCCACACGCCTCACAAACATCGAAGAAGAGACGCACGCGCACTGACGTAAAGTAAGTGCGTCATGTTTGATTGACGTGATGCTGTTTTTCTTGGGGGTGTCTCGCCACTTTCTTTCGGAATTCCTCTGTTTGGAGACGTGGTGTTGTATTTTACTTATGCTATGTCGCCATCATCGTGCACTCGCAGAGATGATACGGGATACAACAGACTACAACTCCAATACTTTATGAACAGAATATGCGCGGAGAACAAATTCATGAAAGAAGAAGAATCCAGAACGCTGTGCAGGGGGGCTGCTTACGTCAGATCTAGAACATTCCTCAACTTACTGGAAGGCTCGAAATCTCTCCAAGGTGACGTAATCTACTGACGTTACTGCACCAGCATGTTCTGGGATGGTCTAGAAATTATTTTGCATCGAAATGCAGTATCTTTTCGCAAGAGTCTCTACAACTTGACATGTGGAAAGCGGGAATTTCAGTGGGTTTCGTTTTTGCCACTGACTCACACTCAGAAGCATAATGCAAAGATCTTGGAAACATAAAGATAGTTCACTTACCTCCCTTTGAGGGACAACGCGTAAGAGTTGTCTGCGCGCATTAGCGCGCATCCCGCAGATCTACGCAGTTGTTTGACCCAACCCTACACTAGTCGCCGTAAAACATTTTAATAAGAAAATAAACAAAAACGAAGATGTCAGCGACTGCCAGGTGGTCTCCCCCCATATATTTCGCATGTGTTTTAGGCCTATGGAAAACATAAGTACTCTCAAAGTTCCGGAGGACGAAAGAAAGATCTAGTTTGGCTTTCACTGCTGTACGTAGGCTACGCAGTGCATTTCGTTCGATGTGTTCAAGTAAAACTAGTACGGAACACAGAAAGATCGAATGTGCGAGAGATCCAAAGATGGACGCATCCGCTGAATACTTCCTGCTAACTCAGCATTAATCATATCTGCGACCGACGATCCAGCAGATTCTATGTTGTGATATGGTTTTACAATGGTTAGAACGAAGTTCAGCCGGATGATTTTGTTCTCTCTGTGTGTGTGTGTGTGTGTGTGTGTGTGTGTGTGTGTGTGTGTGTGTGTGTGTGTGTGTGTGTGTTCTGAATTTAGATGCAGGTAGACGCTAGCACAATTTAAGTCACCGTGATTTGTAAAGTTGTCAGGGAAAAAAATTACGCTGTATCTGCGTCAGCCGCGTGTGTTTACTGTTAGTTTACACTGCATGCACACGTACCACTTGAGGTCTTTTTTTTTTTTCTTTTTCTTTTTTTTGGACAAGAAAGCGAAAAAAAAAATGTTTGTTTTTCAACAGGAATACCAAAAGAAGTATTTCCCCGTTTATATTTGTCTGTTATTTGAACAATTCGGCGCAGAACACAATTGCATGCTTTTGTGATCGCTTTCCACTTTCCGCCATGCTGTCACTATAGGGGCCAGATCTAGGATGCGCGCTAATGCGGGCAGACAACTCTTCGCGTTGTCCCGCTATATGTCTCTCTTACGACTCTCTCTAGAGCACAGAGTCTTTCAGTGGAAAGTACCTCTGTGCACAGTGGGGAAATGGCGCTCACTGCGCTACCGTGACGGGCCTAAATTGTCTCGGTGCTCTCAAACACAAGGTCGCGCACTATGTCATCCTTGACCAGCTTTGAACCCAGAGGGATCCTCAGTGGCGCAAGTGATTAGCAGGCTGTCTTCAGAGTGAAAGTAGGCGTGTTTCTGAATCAGAGACATACATAACCTGTCTCTGTCTGAATGGACAGATCTATTATTACATTCAGTCCTAGAGCACGGGTGTGTATGCTTTTGTAATCGTCTCTTATTCCACCACAAGGCAGGTACGTGATCGTCTGCACCGTGCAATAATACTTGCCTGTAGAGTGCAACACCCTTGCCTGTCAGAGTGCAACCCCCTTGCCGTTTACTCACATCCTGTTGGATCAGTCTACCACGTAAACAGTGCCATCAAAGCGCAACAATAATTGTCCGCTGGCAAAGATTTTGCCCAAACGAAAAGTGGTCGGATATTCAAGACTTCGTTTCAAATCGAATCATATGACACACAAGTCTCTGCTTTTCTAAAAAAAAATTCGCCATTTTTAAAAATGGCGCTGGGTGTAAGCAGTCACATTTTCACGCCCCGCCGAAAAGGGACTGCACTCTGGAGTCTACTCTTACGAGGGCAGGAGTGACGCGTCTTTCTGATTCCAAGGTCTTTGCATAATGTGTGTGTGTGTGTGTGTGTGTGTGTGTCTAGGGGGAGGGGGGGTGCGTGCGTGCGCGCGCAAGCGCGCGTCTAAGGCGAGAGAGAGAGAGAGAGGGTCTCTTCTCCGATACCAGTAAGCAATCGTCTGTCAGTCAGGTCTGCGGGAAGTAACTCTGTCAAAGGGGAACGACTTTATTACAAGAATTCATTCACCCATGTAGAACCTCGCATACGCCAACAAGTTGTGACGTCAACCAGCTAGGCGAGCTCACACGACCTCATGTGTTTGGGTTTTTGCAAGTGCATAGAGGCACGATAAGGGTTTTCAGTACTTTCTTTATGTCAGCATGCTTGATGTCAGAGAGCTTGCGTTCCGGCGTGTGCGCGCGGGCTGCATACATGACACAACGACTACGACTGTGACTACAGCAGGTCATTGAATGGAAACAACATATTGGGCTGGTGGCCATCTTGTTCTTTTTCTTTTGTCGCAATCCTGCGCTAGGAGAAATCGCCATTGTAAGTAGATATAGATTTTCTGAACACCCGATTTCTTTAGTATTAGAGACCGCATTTTTTTTTTAACTGTCTCAGTACCAAAACGGAGCATCGCTTCATTTGCATACAAAGTCATCGCTTGGAAAGTGGAATTGTCCCCCACTGCCATCGCGCATGTAGTTACTTTAACACACAAAAACTATTCCAGGTTCAAATGTGCTTGCGGGTCGAAATCAGCAGGTCGACCTGTCGCTCCTACGACACACAACGCTGGGGAAAAGTCACCGCGCTCGACCCACACAACAATCAATTACGTCATTTCAGCAAGGCTTGCTCTCGCTCCCTCGGATCGGACAGAAAATCAAATTTATCATGTCCGGGGGTCGGGGCTGAACGGGCGATTGATGAGCTGGGTGTCTGCCCGTGACGGAGAAGAGTTTCGTCTCAGTGTACGTGAGTTTTGATCCACTGTGTAGTGTGTAGGAAAGTCACGTCTTGGTTGTCCTCCTGTGGAAGCGTGTCTGAAGGTACTTTGGGTGCGCAAGAGGTCACGCGAGATCCGGGCTTAGGGGTTTTTAAGTTGTTTCTCTATAGAGAAACAACTTTATGAGACGGGGCAGATTTTGCTACGCGCAGCAGCAAGTTTCAGTAATACAAAACAAGACTGTGACGTTTCTCCACACAATACTTACTTTCACGCACACAGTGACGTAACGAACTCTGCGTCATAGACACTTGACGTGCACACTACGCTGCTGCGTTCTTTTTGGCGGGAGTTGTGAGACGTGTGTGTGTGTGTGCGGACGGATGTAATGATGGCTATGGCTATCTCCTAAACCACCTCGTTGGAGGCCTTTTTACTTTGAGATAAAATGGGAATTTACCTTCTCCAGAGCTACCTTTCACGATTTTTAGCCTGCCGCATTTTCAGAAGAGTTATCGCTGATTTTAAAAAATCTGTCATGTTACGAATTTTTTCGAAAAAAATGTTCAAATGGCTTCATTTTCTGAAATTAGGAAGATCATCCAATTATACTGCCTGTTTTCGTAGCACGGCTCTGTAGCTCTGACAGGTTTTGTGTAAGAAAAATATTTCCGAGGTAGGGGTGGTTTGCATATAAGGTCAAATATCTATGAAAAGACTCCTTCAAATTACTCATCATTCCGGTATTTTTGTCACGTGTGTCAACTGCACATATGACATGAACTGCTGCACTATTATAGCTTTAATATTAATAATAACAGAGCTTTTAGATAAACATATTGTTTCAGGTTTCTGCGGAAGCACCCGTCAGAAAAGTTCCAATTTTGCAATTTCCTAAGTACAACCCAAGGCACTTAAGTCCACGTTTCATCAGCTCTCTAGATCTTCCAGATTTTATGTCAAAATTAATTCAGTCACGGAAGTCACAAAAGCAACAAGGAAATCACAAGATATGAAGAAGTATCATCTGTCAGACGAGCAGCGTGAGGCTGACGTCAAATGTTTGGTTCACAGACAAAATCTGCAAGTATCGTCTCTGCTTCCGACATTTCATCAGCCCTCTAGCTCTTCCAGATTTCATGTGAAAAATAATTCAGTCGGAGAAGTCACAAAGCCAACAGGGAAATCACAAGACATGAACAAGCATCCTCAGACGATCTCAGTGCTAGAGGCTGACGTCAAAAGTTTAGTTCACGGAACTGACGTCATCTCTCTCTCTCTGTATGACGACCTGCCTGAGGCTGACGTCAAATGTTTAGTTCAGGGAACTGACGTCTCTCTCTCTCTGGGCAGCCAGGGTGCCGAATGGTAGCGCGTTGGACTTTCAATGCTTGGGCCGAGAGTTCGAATCCCGGCCGCTGGGGCCAAATATTTGTGCTGGCCTTTTTCTCGTTGTCCCGTCTTTGATATCACCCTTATGTGGTGGAAAAGGACGTTAAACTAAACACCCACCCTCTCTCTCTGCCTCTCTCTCTCTCCCTTCTTCCCCCACCCGGCCCCACCCCCAGGCACGTGGCTAATCGGTCGAGGTCGTAGTGTCATTGGTAGAACTTGGAGAGGGGAGAACCGGCAACAATAACAACAAAACAGACAAAATAAAATGAAGTTTGGAGAAACAACTTTGTAGGACGGGGGCCGTTCCTCCTTGTTTTTTTGTTGTTGTTGCTTGGTTGGTTGTTGTTTGTTGGTTCATTTTTTTTTTATTGTTTGTTATTATTTTGGTGTTGGTGGGGTTTTTTGGTTGCTGGTTTGTGTGTGTGCGTGCGTGCGTGCGTGCGTGCGTGTGTGTGTGTGTGGGGGGGGGGGTGGCTGGGTGGGTTTTGTGTGTGTTTGTGTTTTGTGTTGTTGGGGGTTTGTTTTTGTTTTTTTTGGTTATTGCTTGTTGGATTTTGTTATTTTTTTTTTGGGGGGGGGGTGTTTGTTTATTTGTTTGCTTGTTTTATGTTGGGTTTTTTGTTTGTTTGTTTGTTTGTTTGTTTGTTGTTTTTTATGCATTTTGTTTTGCTTTGTTTGGGCTTTTGGTTTGTTTGTTGTTGTTGTTTGGTTTTGTTTTGGGTTTTTTTTTGGGGGGGGGTGTTTTTGTTTATTTTATGGGGTTTTTTTTTTTTTTTTTGGTTTTGTTTTGTTTGTGTTCTAATTTAGTTGCATTTGTAATATTTTTGTCTGATTTGGCTTGATTTCGAGTTTTGTTTTGTTTTGTTTGTTTTTGTTTTGTTTTTTTTGGTGTTTGTTTGTTTGTTTGGGGTTTTCTGTTGTTGTTGTTGTTGTTGTTGTTGTTGTTGGGTTTGTTTTGTGTTTTTGGTTTTGTTTGTTTTGTATTTCAATTTAGTTGCATTTGTAACATTTGTCTGATTTGGTTTGGTTTCGAGTTCAGTTATGCTCGTAAAACAGGAAGTGTATCCAGTATTTTCTCATGCAGACCACTATGAGCTGCAGTGACGAAGTTCGACTTAACTTTAATGAGAAATCCTGTTGTCTAGGATAACTCTAAACCAGAAGAGCTCTTCGTACAAAGAGTGAAAAAAGGACCGAGACACGCCTCGCACTCCTCGCAGACGACACAAGCTCAAACCCCGATGTCCACGAAAACGAAGAAGACCGACAAGCGTGCATCTTGAACCATGACTGAAATCTGCCAACATCGTTCAAGTACTCACTGGCCTGCGTCAGAAAATGAGTTTAGCGTGGGTAACGTTCATCCTTATTCAGTTTCTTGTCTCCAATCCGCTCTACTGTCAGACACTTGAGTCTTCTCCTGGGCAGACAAATGGCGCACACTTCAGCTTCAGTCAGCCTCGATCTCATTTCTAGTCTGCCCGAGGCTGTCGCTGGCTTGTCCTTGAAAGTACGGAAGTCCCCTCCTTGGCTTCAAGAGAACGGATCTGGTCTAGTGGTGACTGAGGCGTCAGCCTGCTGGTCCAAAGTGTATGCTTCAAATTCCCTGATTGATAGGAATTTTATGGGGGATTTTCCCTTAGGAATTCGACTCAAAATTTACCTGCAGACCTATTTCTGGTTGGTTGGTTGGTTTGTTGTAGTTGTTGTTGTTGTTGTTTGGTTGTTGTTTTTTGTTAGTGGTGGTGGGGGGTGTTGTTGTTTTGGATTTGGTTGTTGTTGTTGTTGTTGTTGTTAGGTTTTAACGTAACTTGTGCGCCTGTGATTTTATAGGCAGGAGGACTTAGAGACGACGACGACGATGATGATGATGATGATGATGATGATGATGAAACTAATATCCAGCGGTAACAGTTGTGAGAGACAGCGACTAAGAGACAGAAAGAGACAGAAATAGAGAGAGCTGCCTAACTCTACGTGTAACTTATCAACAACGGGGAATAGTGATCTACGCAGACAAGCCCCATCTCCCAGAAACACAAATAGTATACACAGAAAACACAACTACATACCTCTCCCACAAAAATAACTACCCTATCTGCCGCAAAATGACATATGATCAGAAGGTCGTCTGCCTTCGCCTCATTTTCTGGTCTGCACATACCTCGAAAGTCAGCTGATTACTTCCACAACAAAGGGAGCCAATCCCCGCTTTGGTCAAAGGATCTCGTTACGGGAATTCCAACGATAGTTTAGGTTAATTCGTAGCCAAGGATCCCCATTTCTTTGCTAATGAAGCGCGCAGCATTATGGGAAATCAATAAATGGCGACCTTATTTACGGTTTTGTGTACTACTCCTTCAACCGCTCCAAGATTTTTGGTGCAACTTTTGGCCGTGTAGGATTTTGCCCTCCAGCCGGCCGGAAATTCTTCTTCTTCTTCTTCTTTTTACTACTTTATTATCCTTTTCGGGAAATCCCGGCTGCTTCCCAGGGGCTCGGGTCGTGAGTTCGTATCCCGGCTGGAGCCAAATATTTGTGCTGGCTTTTTCATCGTTGCCCCGTCTTTGATATCACCCGTATGTGGTGGAAAAGGACGTTAAACCCCAAAACACCCATCCACCCACCAGCTTCCCAGGGGGAAGCGCGTCGCCGCGGTGCAGCGCCACCCAATACCTATCCTATAGTTTGGGGGGTTTTGGGGTTGTTTTTTTTTTTACAATTTTGCTGGGGGAGGAAAGCCGGATAACCCGGAGAGAAACCCCCGATGAGCAGCCCGGCAGCCAGGAAAAACCAGTGTCACATATCTCAAGCTCGACATGGGCTCGAACCCACGCTTCATCGCCATGACATTGGTGACGGCCGTTCAGTAGCGCAGCGGCTAAATCCGACACGCTACCTATTAGACCACCGCTCACCCGGATCGCCATTTCTTTGCTAATGAAGCGCGCAGCATTCTGGGAAATCAATAAATGGCGACCTTCTTGTGAGAGTTTAAAAATGGCGTTGGGCTAAGACGTGTTACAGAATTCGAAAATGAAATTTGTAACAGTTGTAAATATACCCTGATCCCAAGTTTCGATCCCTGCCGTCACCCCCCCCGAGATAATACCTGAAATAGCAAAGTCGCCGTGATCTCTTGCACATCCCCATAAATTATTGCCTCTATATTTGTAACGCCGCTGAGATGGAGACTGCCGCTTTCGAAGTTCTGGTGATGTTTGCCAAACAGAAGGATTGTTTCATTTGGCCATCGCGTCCGTTTTCCTGACTTTGTGCTTCTAATATTAGAAACATGCGACTTTCTTTGAGCTTGCGGTCCATTCCTGAACAGACTGGGACTAGACAAAGCTTCTAACAATAGCCACACCAATCAGCACCGTCTCGCCGGTCCTCAGTTCAAATAACGCCGTCTGCTCAGTACGCGGTACACTTCTAGAACAACATGATATACGCCGGTCTGAATCACCACAATGGTGTCAGATGCTGTAACAGCATCTCCTGGTCGGTGGTCTAGTGGTTACGAGACGTGTCACCAATGCGAGAGGTCAGGTGTTCGAGTCCCACTCGGGGCAAAGAATTTTTCCTTCTCGTACGTGGCACCGTTCATTCGGGTACGGGTACTCCGGCTTCCTCTCCCTCTGCTTTAATTGCCGCGAATTAGCTTCTGTTGCTTGCGCGGCGTTAAGCCCTAAATAACTAACTAACTAACTACCCCCTCTGCTTTGAAAATGTTCAGCCCACCAAATTGGAAAAAAATAAATGCAATTCTAAATTCCGGAATTTAAATAGCTGAGCTGACCCTTCGCACCATGTGATTGTAATGTGTTTATGTCCAGTGTGTGAGAGAATGCGTGTGATTCACGTGAGCGTGCGTGTTTGGGTTCCGTTCGCGGTGCTTTGAGCCGAGTCGTGAAATTGGGTAAAGCGCCTATACAATACTCATTATTATTATTATTATTATTGTTGTGACTGAAGTGACTGATTCTGTTGCACAGATCCAGCGCATTCATTGAAAGGTTTTCCACACAATGTTGTATGCCTGTCATTGTGTTGAGACTGTTAGGAACGATTCCTCGGAGTTTTGATCAGTCAGTATCATTAGATCAAAGATCTTGGAAACATATTCCAAGGTCTTTGATTAGATACTAGGGAGCATTTAAAAATAGAACGATGAGTACAGAGGTGGTGGCATAGGCGTCCTTGAGCGGCCATAAGAACCCGGATGATGACATACACCCAAGCACACGAAGAGAGAGAGAAGATCCAAGCGCACGAAGTGGACGGGGGAGAGAATGGGTGGGTGTTTGGGGGTTTAACGTCCTTTTCCACCACACGTGGGTGATATCAAAGACGGTGCAACGATGAAAAAGCCAGCACAAATATTTGGCCCCAGCCGGGATACGAACTCACGACCCGAGCATTAGAAGTCCAATGCTCTACCATTCGGCCACCCCGGCTCCCCGGACGGGGGAAAGAGAGAGAGAGAGAGATGACCCAAGTGTACAAACTGAGGTGGTGGTGAGGGATGGGGGGAAAAGGAGAAAGGGGGGGGGGGGAGAGAGAAAAATCTAGAAATGCCCTGAGGATAAACTGCATTGACGTATTCCTGTGCAGACCACGAATCAATTACACCCTCTGGGGTTCCATTTTGCACACGCGCCGCGGCCCTGGCTATCATGCTCGATAAGATTGGCACCACGAGTGATACGGATCGCCCATATTACAACCTGCGGCCCTTCTAATGGGTTTACGTTCCATGCCCCGCGCGCCCCCTGACGGGCAGGCCGTCTCACGGCCCAAGAACAATAATTCCGGCGACCGATATCACTGAAATCTCTGCTTTACTGCCGATATTTTCATACCGTCGTTTTCAGAGCCAGAAAGGGAAGCGGTCATAAAAATACCAGTTGCTGTCAGGCGCAATTCTCAAACGGATCTGGCTCCGCCGCCTGGCGTCAGTGATGACGACATACGTATGTTGGTCACTGCGCATGTGTGGGTGGGAGTCGCTGCGTGCTGCGCATGCGTATGCGCACGCGTTGTCGACACAGAATCAGCCTTCTTTTCTAGGAACGAGTCTCATGGGTAACAGAACGATGGGAGGTCTTTCGCAAAAAGCTTTGGGGAGGGTGCTGCCGGATGTGACATACTTTATATCAAGGGCCCAAGTCACTCGATCGATCCACTTCGTTCTATTTTTGCAGTTATTTGCCTTAGTCCTTTCCAGGAGGACTCTGTACAGTCTGGTGGGTAGGTGTTTAAAGGTTTAACCGTCCCTTTACACCACTGTCGTAAGAGTGATATCAAAGACGGGGCAACGAGAAAAACACCAGCACAAATATTTGGCCCCAACCGGGATTCGAACCCGAGCAGTGAAAGTCCAACGCTTTGTCGCTCAGCTATGCTGGCTCCCGACTGTGTACAGAACTCTATTGGAGGCAACAGACGTTCTTTTGTGCCAACAGCCATACGCCTCTACAACAAATCTGTACGATCAGTATGAGATGCTTTTGCTGTATCGCTCCCTAGGGGGTGTGTGTGTGTGTGTGTGTGTGTGTGTGTGTGTGTGTGTGCGTGCGTGCGTGCGTGTGTGTGTGTGTGTGTGTGTGTTTAAGACTTATGTACTGGTTTGTGATGTTATTTGTTAGTTTTTTGTTGTTGTTTTTTGTTAGGTGTGTGAGTACAGAAGACTTTCACTTGTGTGTGTGAATGTGTGTGAGACAGAGTCAGTTTTATTTATGAGTGTGCGAGTGTTTATGAGTGGTTGTATATTTTAAGAGCGTGAGTGTTTTGTACTTATACGGATGTGTGTCTGTGGGTGTGTGTGCACTGGTGTGCAACATTTCCTTGTGTGCGCGACCGAGGCTTCTGTAGTAAGTTTCATTGTTATTATTATACCTTATTATTATTATTTTTTTAGAACAACATTCCTTTCTGGGATTAATAAAGTAAATTGAATTGAACTGATTTGAATTGAACTGAACTGAACTGAATTGAATTGAATTGAATTGACCAAAAGTACGAGTGTAAGCCTGAGAGAAAAAAAATGTGACAGTCCAATACAAATGTATAGTCACACACACACACACACACACACACACACACACACACACACACACACACACACACACACACACACACACACACACACAATTATCACATGCATGAACTAGTATGTCCATATTTATGTAAACGTGTGGCACCTATTTTTATGATTATTTGTTATTTGTTGGCTAATAGATATTTGAAGAGGCTGCTTTTAAACGATGGGGCCGACCGACTGTGCCTAACATGGACAGGAAGAGAATTCCACAATGAATTTCCGGAAAATGCGAGAGAGAGAGAGAGAGAGAGAGAGAGAGAGCAGAAAGAAGAAAGAGCATATCAAACTTTACTGTGACGGAGTTGCCGCGGCCTGCGTTTTGCACAGTCGCAAGAGTCGCAATTAAAACAAACAAACAAACAAAACACAAACACGCTGTTTGCGGTTTTTTGTTGTGAGTGATTGCAGACCTTTAAGGCAAGGCTAGAGTCAGAGGGAAACACAAACCAACCCCTTACCACAGATTACAGGGCATGCACCAACAGTTAAACAGGGAACGTGAATCTCGCGTGACTGATCACGTGATTGATGAAGGGGACAGGAGGGAGGGAAGGGGGAAGGGCGGGCTGATTACCTCCAGTTACTTCACTGCCACCACGACACTGAACAGATGGTTGGGGGGAACACCCACAGCAAACACCCACATCACTGACGGAACCACCCACCTACCCACAAACATCCTGCACTTTTAGGAAATGGAATTGGTACTGGTAGCAGACGTCAATCATTTTACTTCCTGGTTCCAAATGCGGAAATGGAAAAGGCAACGTTTTGAATAAAGGCTACTGACTCAGAGCATGTTTTTAAAATATAGTACGGATTTTGGGGAGGAGGAAGTGGGGGGGGGGGGGGGAGAGGAGGATGAGGAAGTTGGGGACATTAGGTCCATGGTCCGAAGTGCTAACCACTACACTACGCAGTTTTTGGGTTTTTTTCTGCAGAAAACTGATACTTCTCAGCCGATTTTTTTTCTTTTGGCTTTTTTTTTTGGGGGGGGGGGGGGGTTAGAAAATTCGACAAGCCTGTTTTTCTGTCAGAAAACAGCTGGTTTTTTTCTGAAAAAAGTGCCTAAAAAGAGGGGGGGGGTAGAAAATTCGCCAAGCCAGTTTTTCTGTCAGAAAACAGTTGTTTTTTTCTGGAAAAAAGTGCCTAAAAAGAGGGGGGGGGGGGGGTTAGAAAATTCGACAAGCCTGTTTTTCTGTCAGAAAACGGTTGTTGTTGCTGGGTTGTTGTTTTTTTTTTTGTTGTTTGTTTGTTTGTTTGTTTTTTAAATGTGCTAGGAAAAAAATGGTTGTCTGCAGAAACATAGCATGATCCTGCTTTCCTGCAGAAAAACAGAAATAGCGGATGTCTGGGGTTATTTTGTTGTTGTTGTTGTTTTGTTTTGTTTGTTTGTTTTTTTTTTTAAAACACTTTTCTACCGAATTTCTGTCAATCAACAAAGCGAAACCTACGGAGTGTTGCCGGTGCCACACAAATTTGAAAATGGAAGCACTCGGTGCCACTTTTTACTGGAGTTTTGTTTGTGTGACAGAAAGGCCGGGGCTGGGCATCAACCAATGTGTGTGTGTGTGTGTGTGTGTGTGTGTGTGTGTGTGTGTGTGTGTGTGTGTGTGTGTGTGTGTGTGTGTGTGTGTGTGTGTGTGTGTTCACTGAGTTTAAATGTGTAACTTGTTTCTACATTCCCCCCCCCACCCCCCATCCCCTATATTCCTGTAGTTTATAGATTGTTCTTCCTTTGCTCATACTCTCGTAGTTTAGTAACGGCAAGTTCGAACGTGGTATTTCTGCCAAAACATTTACCGTTGGAAAATAAAGATTACTGTCATTGTCATTGTCATTGTCAGTGCCAGCATTACATACGCGGTCACGGTCCAGGTGTGCAAGTGTCTGAACGGCATGATTATGACAGTGACTGTAGCATGCTGGTGTCGCTCACAGCAATTCCTTGAATTCGTGTGCCTGTGGGCTCGTGGTCGGTCCGGCCTGAGCCGGCTTGTCGGATCAGTTGAGGATTCTCTCCTCCTCCAACGAAACATGCCGACGTTTTGTTTTTCCAGACTTTTCGTGATCCTCAGTGACCATAAGTAATATCAGTGGGGGGTGGGGGGGTGGGGGGGTGTTTCTTCTTCGTCCGACGGTCGTGTAAATCTATGTTATCGTTTATAGTGTAGTTCAGTCAGACATGGTATGGTATGGTATGGTATGGTATGGTATGGTAGACTTCTCCTCGGCGCACGTATCCATCTCTAATGAGATGCTCTAGGCGCCGCAAGGCTGGAGGACGAAGCAGGGAAAGCCTGCTGCCGCTAGGCGCTACTTTGTGTGCAAACCTCCACCCTGCTATTCACTCTGGTGCGTGCGACAGTATTTCTGCTTACCACGACACCGGCCACAGCCTGCTTTTCTTCGAAAGATGAACGTGGGATTTTTAGCGTGCACACTTGATATTTGTGCGTGCGTGTGTACACGAAGGCGAGACAGGCACCGCAAACTAGTCTGCACATGGATTTGACTCGATATGGTATGTAAAAATCCAACCATATTCCTGCCCACCGGGGACTCGAACCAGGCAGCTCAGGATCCGAAGTCGGATGCCTTAACCACTAGACCAAATCCCCTGTAGTATCACTAGTATCTTTGGTTTAGTCCAGCGTACAGAAAATGGGTGCAGAGCACAAGATCATTTTAGGTACTGGCCACTCACGGCATCTGTTTTACCACTTAAGAGTCGCGTTTCCATAGAAACCCGCGATGGCTGTAGATTTCTTTAGAAGCCCGAAGCCACACACTAAGTTGTATCAGTTCTATGTAAGTCCCTGGTTGTATGAAAACAGCTTCCTTGCAAAAGATGCGTGGTGCGTATTGAACAAACAGCTGCTACATCAGTCTTCAAACGCCGCAACCAAATATCGTGGGCTAACAGATCTGAATCTTGATTCCTCAAACCATTCGTAATCTAAACGCAAAGTATGAGGGATACGGCATAGAATACAACTTCACCATGAAAAGATGTAATGGCATTAAAAATAATAATAATAATAATAAATGATGTTGACGAATGACAAGAAACTTTGCTTGTGGGGCAAAATTATGCTCCTTCTTTTCAAAGGACTGGGTTACTCTGGTTAATGCTAAACTTACAGATCTTCCGCAAACTAAGTCTTTGTTTGCGTGCGCGGCTTTAAAAACTCATTCACTCAATCACTCACTCACTCACTCTAAACTTACAGAAGATGGAATGACAGATGGACAAATACGACAGAGAGGGGGAGGGGAAGGGGGTGGGTTGGCAGACAGACAGACACTCAGACAGACACTCAGACAGACAGAGAGAGACAGAGAGGCAATTACAATGACACTTTATATTTCAGGGATGAAAGATTTGGTACAGCGCTGTTTTCTATCTTGTCTTTGCTACATACTACAGCAATACTATTCGGAGAGTAGCGGGAGAGACAGACTGACAGACAGACAGACAGACTGACAGACAGACAGACAGACAGACAAAAACAGAGAGAGAGAGAGAGAGACACACACACACACACACACACACACACACACACACACACACACACACACACACACACACACACACAGAGAGAGAGACACACACACACACACACACACACACACACACACACAGAGAGAGAGAGACACACACACACACACACACACACACACACACACACACACACACACACACACACACACACACACACACACACACACACACACACACACACACACACACACACACACATACAGAGAGAGAGAGAGACTCACTCACCTGTAAATAAACTTTCAGGGCATCGCCATCACTTAAGACGTCTCCCGCCATCCAGAAATCGCACACACATCCATGGTCACACATCTACACAGTTTTACTACGTCGCGTTCCTGTGGCGAATGTTGATCGTATGGGTGTGAGCGTATTTCAAATCTGACTGATTCTTTGTCTGGTTGCGGTCACTAGGTCAACAGGCACCGGAACATTTCAAGTGTATTGCGCACAACTTCCTTGTGTAAGCGAGTGGCCTACATGACGCAAATACATAGAATCCGTTGTTGTTGTTGTTGTTGTTGTTGTTGTTGTTGTTGTTGTTGTTGTTGTTGTTGTTGTTGTTGTTGTTGTTGTTGTTGTTGTTGTTGTTGTTGTTCATAAGCATCACTCAGCTTCCTTGTTCAAGTGCGTGCTTGGCCTCCAATATTCAAATAAACTGCGGAGGATGTTGTTGCTGCTGTTGTTGTTGTTGTTGTTGTTGTGTTGTTTTTGTGGTGGTGGTGGTGGCTGGTGTCAAGTTCCCCCTTTGTGTTGAATGAATAAAATCTTGTACGACTTAAAACAACTGTTGTTTGTTCAGTCGACTACGCTGCTATCTGCTGCTGCTGCTGCTGCTGCTGCTGCTGCTGTTGTTGTTGTTGTTGTTGTTGTTGTTGTTGTTGTTTCAGGCACAGCAAGGCAGAATTTTACAATGTTTCGTGGATCTCTCTTGGGCAAGCATCGCGAACGGCCTGCGCGGCTTAGGAAGATCAGCCAGACTGAGGTGCTGAGAAATGTCAGACCTAGCTTGCAGGAACTAAGTCCCTTCCATCGACTGCTTCCACAGCAGATGCAATGGTTGACGAATCGAACCTTAAACGGGCGTGACACTGACAGGGCCGTTGTGAAACAGGCGTATATTGAAACAGCTTCACAGGCGACGCTAGGAGATTTCAGTCTGATGATGGGGGGTGAGCAGAGCATAGGCGCTTTATCGAGAGCAGTGTTGTCGACGACTGAAGTGAAGCGACCCAGGCTGACCTGAACTTGTGTCAGATCATCTTGAACATCATGCAGCCTAGTGACGACAGTTTGTACAAGAGAAATTGCGCGATACTTGATCTGCAATATCTATGCGTAACAGCGAGCATACCGGACGCATCCGGATTTCCGTCGTTTCCGCATCCGCGAACATGATAGACGGAGTATGACTATGGCTTGAAGTGTGTGTGTGTGTGTGTGTGTGTGCGTGTGTGTGTGTGTGTGCGTGCTGTGCGTGCGTGTGTGCGTGCGTGTCAGTGTGCGTGCGTGCGTGCGTGCGTGTGTGTGTGTGTGTGTGTGTGTGTGTGTGTGTGTGTGTGTGTGTGTGTGTGTGTGTGTGTGTAGACTCTCGCAACCTGGCACTGAGCCAACAGAAGCGGCACAATGCGACGTGAAAAGGAGGCGTCTGCTAATGCGTTGCCGTCACCCATTAACTAGCACAGCTTCGGGTCGTTCGATTTCACGCGACCAGCAAACGCCAGGGTATAGCAGTCAGAGCTCTACTTGTGCAAAACTCACAAGCGCAAATGTTAAAAAAAAAAAAACCTGTGTTATGTGAATCTAAATAATTATGGAAGAAGCACGTTTAGTGCAATCCTAGAACTGTATACATTCCAGCAACGACCACGACACCGTCTTCTCTTGCCCCGAAGTGAGGGCACTTGACTGTGGTCTGTCCGGAGCATAGGAAATGCGTCCTGATGACTGGCATAAAGACTGTCAGTGTCTAGAAATCTACACGTCGCAGTCACGCAGCCAAACAGAGATAAGACAGCTGCTGTTGCGCCAGTGATTATGTCTCAGTTACTGAAACACTTTGTCTCGGGCGACACATCACTAGCTCCTCAATAGGCCGATCTTGTTGTCTGTTTTGGAAACCCGCCCCCTCTTTACACCTTTCTAGCTTCACAACAGACGACTCCACTCCTGTCAATCAAAAGGGGCGAGCCCCAAGATTTCAGCCAATCGCGTGCCGTGGCATCAGTACTGAGCAAAACACATGGCATGGTCTGGCACGGGAAGTTTGCACACTACAAAGAGCGAAAGCACGCGTAGTTTGATGACTGAAATGTGGAAAGAAAGCAGTAAGTCCACCGACGTCATTTGAGGGGAAAAGACCATTTTTGTTTTCATCTTGAAATCACCCCTTTTTCCATATAATTACGTCATGGACGTACTGTGTTTTGGCGATGCACGGCAGAGTAAAGGGGCGGGGTCGTTTGGCCTCGCGGCTTGACGCGTAGAGTCGTCTATTCGTTCTGAGCTGCTTATGGAGTGCATGGGTAAAAGTGAGCAATTCTGAAAATACCGAAACTTCTCATCCACCCTCCTTTCAATCACTGACAACAATGTAAAAAAAAAGTTTTTTAAAAAAATGGATAGGTATTGGGTGGCGCTGCACCCGCGGCGACGCGCTTCCCCCGGGGGAAGCAGCCCGAATTTCCCGAAAGGGATAACAAAGTAGTAAAAAAATAAATAAACAAATAAATTTCAAAACTTTTAACAAGCCACCGCACAATGCTCATGTAACAGGTGTCAAGCACCGGCCGTGCCGGCCGCGTAGACACATTCACTGAGCAACACTTTTTCATAGACTCACACCGAGCCAACAGAAGGCTAAATGCAAAGCGAAAAGCGAGGCGAGTTTTACTGTGTTGCTGTCACTCCTACTAGCAGAGGTTGGTTGGTTAGCTGGGGTTTATCGTCCACGCCACAGCGAGGTGATTGCAGACGGCCCTAGGGGGGGCAGGTTATGTGGGATGGGGATAGCTACCCTAACTGTACAGTCCAGCTGAACACTTATTCAATCCAGTCAGACTACCAGGTCGGCCACATTTTATGTATCCTTGACTGTATTGGACAACTTACACAAACAGATCCAGCTCACAGTCCGTGGAAGCGTGGCAACGTGAAAAAGGCCGCCTGTACAAATCAGTTTTGGCCCTGTCGGGATCCGAACCTAGGACCTTTCGATCTCGAGTCCAACGCTCAAACCCATGAGCCACCGACTCCCCCTTAATAGCTACTAGCAGAGCGTCGAGCCGCTTCATTTCAAGTTCGTGTGGCCAGCAGACGGACTAGTATATTGCATTCAGACCTCTACTTATCACTCTCGAGTGCACCCCCCCCCCCCCCCCACACACACACACACACACACAAAACGTGATCTTCGTGAAACCGAGTGATCTTGGGAACAGGCGCATTTAGAGAGCTCCCTGCAAAAAAGGTACTATCGATGCAGACCGACAGACGAGAGATAGTACGTTCTCGCTAGCACAGTACCCTTGATTCAATCCCAGCCGCAGACTTACTGTATAGTGAACACCCGCAGTGTGTAAAGGGAGCTAATGCTTTTCTGCTTACTCCGAACAGAAAATACTGCTGTGGCTTCCCTCCCATTGGCTTGAGTCGCAAACCAGCTGAACGTCCGGCTTCCCCTACTTGCTATTGTTCCCATGAAATGATACATTTGTGGTAATAACTTACAGGGACACCTAAGAAAGAGAGCGTGAGAGAGAGAGAGGGCGAACGAACGAACAAACGCACGTACGAATGAAACTTTATTTTACAAGGATAAAATATTAGGTACGCCGACCTGTTTTACATCTTGTCCTTGATAAGCTACTTACATATATATATACAAAGTAAGCTCCAGCTAAGTAGAGCACACACACACACACACACACACACACACACACACATGACCATGCTACTACATATAATCAAACAATACTAGAAAATGACCAATATGTAAAGAACAATAGGGGGAACAACAAAGGATGTGTGATAAGTGAGCAAGGCAAATAAACCTTGAGATGTTTTTACACTTTTAAAAGAAAAACAAACAAAAACAACAGCAACACGTGATGTGAACAAGTATTGGGATTTTCTTTGCCCCAAATACAAAATCATACAGAGTACATGTATTGTCAAGCCCATTACAGAGAGACAGAGAGAGAGAGAGAGAGAGAGAGACAGAGAGACAGACAGACAGAGAGACAGACAGACAGAATAGAGATTGAGAAGAGAAATCACGATCGAGTATTGAAGATAAATGAATTGTGCGAGTTTGTGCAGATTTCCACTATGACTGCACACACACAAACATGAAAAACACAAACAATCCTTCAATCTCTCTTCACACATACTGAACGCCCTAAACAATTACATTTCAATGTGATTTATTTGACAGAAAACAACACAGAAACGTGATCTCATTTGACAGTTTCACAGAATGGTACAGTATTGGTTAACTTATCCCCTTGATTTCTTCAGCCCGTAATGCTTGCCCCAGTCACACACATTGGCAAAACTTTTACTACTTTCAGTATTGAAAGTTTGATAGAAATGAAAATGTCGCAATGCCTCTTAACAAAAATGTACTGCGCACTCTGACAAAATGAAGACGTGAACATAAACTTAACAGTAGGACGGTGCAAATATATGCACATTTTACTTTTTCTGTGAAATTATAAAATGATGTAAACACTGAAAAAGTCACTGAGTTTATACTGTATAATACAACTCCGCTGAAATCCACAAAAAGCTGACTATGTGCTGCTAAGTCTCACGTGCACAAAATCAAAAACATGACACATTTTCAGTTTTTACCGCATAATATTTGATCAAATAATTAGTAACGATGTGTACACACACACACACACACACACACACACACACACACACACACACACACACACACACACGCACACGCACGCACACATACACACATGCCAAAGAGTGGAGTATGCCAACACCGGACAGAATGTGAAGAGAGTAAGCGGTGTGTGTCTCCTGTTCCCACAAATAATGGACTTCATTTGACAGCAATGTTCACTCCTTTTCTGCATGATGAGGCGAATGAAATGAAATGGGTTTGTTAGGGGAGCCCTCATGCACTACCAGTCTTCTACAGGTCAAGTCTTCTTCTAGTGGAGTAGTTTGCATCTAGTAAAAACACAAAAATGAAAGTAGATCATGATTGTTAACAGTGACTGCATCTATATACATAAATACATGATTGAGAGTTCATGTACAATGTATATGTTATATATGCCCATACCAGAAGCATACAGCATGCATCCATGTACACGCGCACACATACACACGCACGCACGCGTGTGCACGCGCGCGCACACACACACACACACAGATACAGTAAGAGAGAGAGAGACAGAGAGGCTTTCAATGAGTTATGACGACTTTTGCTGCATATCTCAAAAATCCATCCAACTTTCTTTTGGCAGAGATTGAGAGAAGACAATTATCTATGACCTAGGGAAAGTACTTCTTGGGAAAGAACATGTACAAATCTGCTCCCAAATAAAAAGCAAATAATTCTTGCAAGAATTGTTAGAGTAAGGATTCAGCAAGGTCAGCAGATCATCTCCCTCTCTCTCTCTCTCTCTCTCAAATGAAATACAAGGAAATAAACAAGTACTACCAATTGAAGTTGTTTTTTTTAAATGCACCAAAAGTGAGACGAAAAGTTCAACAAGAGAAATATTGCATGCCAAACTGCTGCATTTGTTATCGTTCAGATAATTATTGTACTTTAACAAACAAAAAGATCTAACGTAACAGATGATGTAGTGCTAACCAGATGATGATCTTTGACCCTCCTGTATAACACCCTGACCCTTGTTGACGTCGCTGATGTTTGTCCATTGACCCTCCACAGACTCCTTCCACAAAGTCACCTGAGAGAAAAAAAAGATGTGACAGTTCAATACAAATGTATAGTGTCACACACACACACACACACACACACACACACACACACACGCGCGCACGCACACACACACACACACACACGCGCGCGCACACACACACACACACACACACACACACTTATTCCTCAGCTGTATAAAACCAGTATACTCTGAACAAATGCAACATTATTCCATTTTACAGACCCCCCAAACACCACACTAACTTGTTCAACGTGTTCAGGTAACACGTGTAATACAAATCTTTGAGCATCTTTTTCACATTGTCTCATACCTTGTTATCACCACCAGACACAGCCAGAATGTTGCCCGTCACTGACCATGACACGTGCCAGACGACATCGTTGAATTTGTGCAGAATACGAGAAGTCCACTGGTTGCTCGTGCCGTCGTTTGTCCAGATGATTACCCGACAATCCTGTCAGTTTAGTCGTTGATAAAGAATAAATCATTCATGTTCACAAAACAGATAATCACTTTATCAGTTCCCCAATGCCATCAAGTCTTTCATTCTTCTCTTATTTTCTTTCTTTTTTCACTTTACTTTACGCATACTGCTTTCACAGAATATCTTCTTCCACTTTTGCGTTCCCTATTTCAGGGGTCACACTGTACAGAAAGCAAGAGCACCTTCAAGGGAACTTCACTTGATTTTTATCAAACCCGATAATAGTGGGTAAGTGGATGCTGCAAGGGAGAGAACTGTGCCTATATGGGAGGAGTGATCACACGATCTAGCAGATCCCAGCACAGAAACAAAATCAAAGCGGGGGACAGCACTACTGAGTGAAAGAAGCTGAGAGGAGGCAAGATGGTAAAGCTCTGCTAGATCTCGTGATCACTCTTCCCGTGCAGGTACAGTTCTCTCCCTTGCAGCGTCCACTTACCTATTCATTCCCTTTGAGTAAACCTCGCAAAATCAAAACAGAAACTATACTGAATGTAATTGAGCCAGTGTATGTACACAGTGTCCAAAAGCTTATCTGAACTTACTTTCTGTGGACGTGAACGTCACAGCCTGTACAGACCAGTAAATGTGTGAAAACGTGCTTCCGCAGTACCCATGACTGTAAATGTTCACACAGACACGCTTGGTACAGAGACTGAAGCATATTTCACTGTTCCTCCCATCCCGAAAAAGCATGCACTCACTGAATCGTGCCTCTCGAACACAGGGATATTTACCAAGTTTAACGTTTTCCTTCATTTGTACTTTGTTATGCACGCTGATACCAGAGGTCGGATTACTTGCCTGTGAGCAGGACGCGATGATGTTTCGCGGCAAGCCGATGGAGGGTGCCCAAGCCACGTCACGCACCCAGTCGCTGTGGCCCTCCAACTTCTGGTCTTCAACCCACTGTCCATCCTCCTCCCTGCGAGATGCAAATACAATAAGTTTATAACAGAGATCCTCAAACCATAGCTGCTGGAAAAACTTGCCTAGATGAGACGCACCAATTCTAATTCTGCTAGGTGTTCACAGCAGACGTTTTCTTTTACAACAGATGCGCTGATATGTGCGTCTGGAAATAGTCTATTTTACAGGGCCTAAAATGGTCTATGACCCAGGAAGAGGGAAACTGTGTAGCATTTAGTGATGAAGTGGCTGAACGACGAGCGCACATCTGCTGTTATGTTAAGGATGTCCGGGGGTGTGTTCCCCACTTTTTTGTTTTGTTTTGTTTTTTATTAGACCAAAATCTGTGGAGTGTGGTGCATTTTGGCTTGATTTTTTGAGTGCTTCAGAGGAGGAAACACTTTCTCTTTAGGAATTAGACTAAAATCTGTGCAATTTGGTGCATTTTGGAATGATTTTACGCACGTCAGAGGAGGACAAATTTCCAGCCAGAGGTGGGAATCCACCAACAGGTGGTAGATTTTAAGCTCTGATTTCAACAATAGGTAGAGCTGTGAATGCAACACACTAACTTGTACAGACTGTGCAAAGGATTATTGAAATAGAAAGCTCCTCTGATCAGCGAGTGACGACAACACTGCAGCAGACGCCACATCTACTACTCAACCGATGGCAGCAAAGGTCAAAATCACCGTTTCACCAGTGTCACCACTCACCTCCATATTTTCACCAGGTTGTCGCAACCTCCTGATACAAAACGTTTGATGGGTTGTTGTCGGGCGCTCTGGTCGAACAGTGCATTGGGGGCGGTGGACGGGGCCCAGCTCACAGCATTACAGCCAATCTGTGTCAAACCGGAGTCAGTACATATTATTAGTTCAGTTGTAGACTTGAAACCAGATGTTCCACGGATCACTGACCCAGTAAAAATGCAAACAGTGATTTCAAATGTGCCAGCTTCTTGAAAACAAATTTTGACTCACAAAGGTATTGAATGGTCTTTACCCAAAGTACATACCTACCCAATGCAATGTACTCATTTTTCATTCAAAATATTGTACAGTGTTGTGTGTAAAGGGGGTGTGTTCACAATGCACCCTGCAATGCAAAGGCCTGTGTGGCTGGCCGCAGTGTACTCATTTTTCATTCAAAATATTGTACAGTGTTGTGTGTAAAGGGGGTGTGTTCACAATGCACCCTGCAATGCAAAGGCCTGTGTGGCTGGCCGCAGTGTACTCATTTCTCATTCAAAATATTGTACAGTGTTGTGTGTAAAGGGGGTGTGTTCACAATGCACCCTGCAATGCAAAGGCCTGTGTGGCTGGCTGCAATGTACTCATTTTTCATTCAAAATATTGTACAGTGTTGTGTGTAAAGGGGGTGTGTTCACAATGCACCCTGCAATGCAAAGGCCTGTGTGGCTGGCTGCAATGTACTCATTTTTCATTCAAAATATTGTACAGTGTTGTGTGTAAAGGGGGTGTGTTCACAATGCACCCTGCAATGCAAAGGCCTGTGTGGCTGGCCGCAGTGTACTCATTTCTCATTCAAAATATTGTACAGTGTTGTGTGTAAAGGGGGTGTGTTCACAATGCACCCTGCAATGCAAAGGCCTGTGTGGCTGGCCGCAGTGTACTCATTTCTCATTCAAAATATTGTACAGTGTTGTGTGTAAAGGGGGTGTGTTCACAATGCACCCTGCAATGCAAAGGCCTGTGTGGCTGGCCGCAGTGTACTCATTTCTCATTCAAAATATTGCACTACGTTCCAAATGACTAAAGTGTCTAAATCAATAATCTGCTCAGAGATGACCTGGTAGAGCAAGAAACTGAACCTTAGTGACAAATCTAATCAGTTCTAATGTCAAGATTTCACAATAGGACGGTATTTATGAAGTACGTTCAGCTACGATAAATGCCTTTAAAAAAATTGTGTGTAACAGGAATCTCCTGTACTTACATGACCTTTTAGATCTACATGCATTTATCCTAACTAAATGCTATACAATGCTTGACAATTTAGCCAAACAGGACTTACCGTGTGGGCATTATTGATCTTTTTGCTGTCCCAGGTACCATCTCCTGCAAATAAAACACAAAATTCCGGATAAAGAATCACTTATGCACAAAATGAACATAACGCACCATGAATATTTTCACTGCCGCACACTTTGTAATGATAACGTCCCTTTATTCCATTCTGAGCAAGTTTAAACAATGAAGATTCAATTTCATGACTTTTTGTGAAAGGGTTAAAACAGTAAATAGTTTGTATTTCCATTAAAGCAAAATTTGAAAAACAAAATCAGTCCAAACCTCATGTTCAATCTTTTTATTTTACAGGCGCACTGACCGCCCCAAAAGGCAAGTTCAAATGTCTGGCAGTTGCACAGACTATCACTACATGAGTTCCGTCATCATTTTCCTTCAACAAGAACACGCTGAGGCTTTACCAAAGTCTATCACCAAAGTCCGCAATCTGAGACTCACCGGTGGTGGAAATGACGGAGATGGAGCCGTCAGAACTACCACAGGCCAGAATCAGGCCCAGCTCATGTGGCGCAAAACACACGGAGTTCACTGCAAACAGAACGGTTCTTTATATTACTGAAGTCTCAGGCATTTGTATTGCCACTTAAAATGCAAGCATTGTAGCAGAGAGCTGTACATGTTCCACATGTAAGTAATGATTATCTTGAAAGACACATCGCATGAAAAATGGGGAAGAAAAACATGTTGCTGGGCATTTGAAATGAATAAATAAATGAAGTCCTGACTATTATTTGTTTCAGCCCAGTAATAGGAAAACACAAATGCACAGTTTCTAAACAACAAGAACAATTTTATTTCAATTTTATTCATAAACATTAAAGATGATACATAATTAACTGGGGATATCCTTTCAAAACTAATAAAAAAAATTCAAATGACTAATTACAAAGACCAACCTGAAGAATCATGGTTTGAGTACTCATACAGCTTGTCCCATGACCCGTTGTTCTCCTTCCATATGATGACTTTGCGATCGTAACCACATGACGCTAACACACTACCATACATTGGGTGGGCCCAGGCTAGCTGCCAAACAGGCCCTTCATGTCTGAAATTTTCACATGGAAAACATTTTATTTGTGCGTGTGTGAGAGTAATCTTAAGGTTTTTATAGGTGTGTGAGTACACAAGACTTTTATGTGTGTGTGTGAGAGTAAGTTTTATATGAGTGTGCAAGTGCTTCAGATATTTTCATATACATAATTATGTGTTTGGGAGTGGTTTTATATTATAAGGGCGTGAGTGCTTTGGGCTTATATGGGGATGGGGTGGGGGTGGGGGGGTCTCTGTGTGTGTGTGTGTGTGTGTGTGTGTGTGTGTGTGTGTGTGTGTGTGTGTGCGCGCGCACGCACTTAGATACTTGTGTGTGTGACTGAGGATTTTTTTTTTTTTTTAGTGCAAGTTTTATTTGTTATTACGTATTATGTCTTCTTCTTATTTTTTATGGTGCCCTATAATTTCCCTTCTGGGATTAATAAAGCATTTTGAATTTGAATTTGAATCAACTTTTTTATCTTTTCTTTTTTTTTTCTTTTTTTTTAAATAAATGAAACCATAAAGTCATGGGATGATAAAGGTAAAAGTTTTAAAAAGCATTGACCAGGTAATGAAGTATACCAAGACAAACACACACAAAAATCGGTGACAGACCTCGGCAACTCTACAAGAAACAATCTCAAAGTTAAACAGTTGTGATGATAATAAATAAATTAAAAGTTGTAGTTCTTGATTTTATTTAACCCCTCAAAAAACATCTTATCTCATATATATATATATTTGAATTTAACTTACTCTAAAACCTAAAGTAAAACTATTACATGTACACAGCGATCGTCACATGTGTCAGGACCATGGTAGCCATTCGGGCTACCGCCCTGAACAAAACTGGTAGCCCAAAAAACAATTCTGGAAGCCGGAGTGGCTGCTAGGTTCTGATTCATCTCAGAATTCCTGCTCGCCATTCGGGCTACTGCTACCGGAGCTTTCACTCGCCTGACGGTAAATTTGGTAGCGAAAGCGAGCGGGCGAGCGCATTTAACGATCGCTGGTACAAGCAAAACAATTCAACACCTATCTGAAGTAAACTGTTCTAGTACACAGAAAGATATATACAGTCAAACCTGTGTAAGGCGGTCACCCAAGGGACTGGGTCAAACTGACCACCTTAGACAGGTCCCGGGTTATCCAGGGTGTCATGTCAACAGCTAGTCTGTCAGGGTATCCTCTGGGGTGACCAGGTTAGACAGTGGTTTGGCTTATACAGGTGACCGCCTTGGCAGGTTCGACTGTATATATATATACATGTACTTCAACTGTACCCATATATATACATGTACTTCAACTGTACCCACGACTGTAACAGTTCATACAGACATGTTTGGTACAGAGACTGAAGCGTTTCACTGTTCCTCCCATCCCGAAAAAGTATGCACTCACTGAATCGTGCATCTCGGACACAGGGAGGGTACTTAAGTTAAATATTCAACTATCCAATAAACCATATTTCAGATACATCAATTCTATCATAATTTAGACTAAGTGTATGTATTATATTTACTGATGAATGCATGGGAGACACTCTGAAATTTTGAAAGCACTGAAAGCATGACCGGAATGCAGAGACAGTGAATGAGTGATATGCTGGGGTGCCCAGAAAGGTGAAACACACTGGTCACAATTTTCTGCAATTTTAAAGGCATCTGGTGACCTCCCTTGGCATCTAAAGTAAAATATGAACATGACATTTCCACTTCGGTTGCTACTATATAACCCACAATTTTCTCAAATTACAAAATTTCACTCAGGGCAGATTCTTTTAACAACAACAACAAAAAATAAATGGATGAATTTATGCCATCCAAATAGAGAAGTGTCATCCATGCTCCCATCAGCAAAGGTACTCTTCATTCAAACCCATCTCACCTGTCATACTCATCTAACACCTTAGCAACTTGCAGACCCAACACAAAGCAAACTCAACTCACCCCCTTAGGTCTGCAATAGGCACCTGCTGCCCACTGCTTACATCAAAAAGTTTGATGGAGCGATCTGAAGAACATGTTGCCAGCTTTGTGCCATAGTAGTCCAGCTGGGCATCATGCTACAGACAACAGAAAAAAGTACTAATAACTATTCCATAAAACTAAAACAAAAAAAATCAGTAAAATTAAAATTACAATTTCACCTGTCCCATCTTTGAAAGATCTGGTAATACGTCTGGCAGTAGTCAGTGATGGATTGCAACAACAAAAATCAAACAAATTAAGTGTGTGGTAGTTCATATTTTACATAGTGTTTACATACATTTATTGATGTAATAAACATTTCATTTTGAATACATGTCAGACACTGAGAATACTCACAATCATGTCTTCATGTCCTGTATCAACTGAGTTGATGACTGACACCTGAAAACACAAAACCACAGATATACCTCCTGGCGAAACAGACCAGCATACCACGAAACAACATACAATTAGCGCATACTATCAGTATACAACCACCACAGACACACCTCATCGCCAAATTGACCAGCATATCACGAAACAACAGTATCTTTACCGTTTACAGGGCTAAAAGAAACAGCTGGGACGGTGACAGATCCCAGTTTTTACAAAGTCTGTGACTTGTGACACGCGTGATGTCCTAAGAAATTGGCAGAAGGACAAGTCTGCTTTATGAACGATTCGTTGGTCAACACACAGACACACACAAAATAGGAGACAGCTGTCGCAAGGAAAGATTGTCGAACAGATTTTGTTACAGAACACAACAACGACCCATCTCAAATCAGCCGGGTCAGCTTCACTCTGCGTCTATTTGCAATCAGAGAGGTAGTACGCCAAACACACTTACCATTGTGTTTCGTCTGGTTTGTATTCACTCTCTAGAAGTTATGCCACGTAAATGACTTGAAGTTTGTCTCTTATTTCACACGAAATGGGTGAAATGTGTCTTCGGGAACGTGGCAAAATTTCTCTTCGCCTGCCCAGTTAACTTCCGGTTAGGGGACGAAACTCGGAATTTTGTGAAAGTTGTTTCCCCTGTACTGCAAGGCGTCAGATCATGGGGCGCCAAATGTACTAAAACAAGATTATCCACTTACTTCGTCAAAGGCTTTTTTCTCCATGCCCCTGTTTTCTGTATCACCCTTATGTGGTGGAAAAGGAGGTTAAATCATCAACCAAACACCCATCCACCCTCCCTCACAGTCTCCAATCCCCTACGGTTTCGCTTACAAATTTATACCGATAAATAACTTGAGCAGAACACAATCCGGATTCTCTGTGTCAGTCCCTAAAAACAAATTTACCCAGCCGTTAGACGGGTGTCTCGGGTTACGCTTGGCCCGGGTGTGAAATATTTTGCGACAATCTCACCCGCACATCTCTCGACCTAGATCAGTTTTGAGTCGTCGCCGCGTTGTCTCGCTTTCGTTACGGTTGTGGGTTTGAAGAAGAGAGGGGGGGGGGGGGGGGGAATCAGTGAAACTTAAGAACAGTTGCGTCAATGCATACTGACTCGTGACTTACACACAGTGCTCCGCAAAGGGCTATGGCACACAGTATTCAGTTACACAAAGTACACTGTAGTCTGTACATGTATAGGAATGCCGCACAGTGACTGAGAACTCGCCGTCTAATTGCAGAGGAGCGGGTCAGTAATTAGTGTGTCTGGCAGTGGCTAACCTAGTTAATCTGCACTCAACACTTAGCCTACACGTAATGTATCACTTTAAAAGTTAACACTATAGGAAAAAAATAAGTTTTTCTGCTGTCGGCATTCAGTGATACCCCCCCCCCCCCTTTCCCCACCCCGCCCATGCCCGGTGTAGCAGTCCAGATTATACCCCGCCTGGAGTATAACCCCCGTATAAACTGGCCTAGTCCAGACTATGCCCCCGTATAAACTGGCCTAGCCCAGACTATACCCCCGTATAAACTGGCCTAGCCCAGACTATACCCCGGGGTGTACTCTGGCCTAGGCTCGTTTAACCCTCTCCTGCCCCGCCCCTTTAACCCCCCTACCACGGACGACCAGAGAGAGAAACAGAAACGTCTTTGCTTGAATGTTGCACTCGTTTGCAACTCTATGTTCAATGACGACGTGTGGCACACGTGAGCGATTCTATAGTTTTCTTGTTTCCTTCCTGTTACTTTATTTTTGTTAAATCTGTGTTGTAATTGTCCTAATGCACCCAGATAGATAGATAGATAGATAGATAGATAGATAGATAGATAGATAGATAGATAGATAGATAGATAGATAGATAGATAGATAGATAGATAGATAGATAGATAGATAGATAGATAGATAGATAGATAGATAGATAGATAGATAGATAGATAGATAGATAGATAGATAGATAGATAAAGGGAGAGAGAGTGTCTTAAGGTGCCTCTGCAGGGAAATTGTGTAAACTTGCAATGCAGGCTAGTATCTCATAATGTACAAGACAAACCGCTTCATTCTGAAAAGAGCAAAGAGCCAAGTGGGCGTTTCCTCAGAGTCACATAGTAAATTTTTTTTAGATGCACTTTAAAATAGAACTAGACCCAAATTAACAACAGCCAGGGTTTCTCTTGGTGTGATGATAACAGTAGTCTACCTGAATGTCAAACGCTCAAAACCACATTGAAGTGGCCGCTTCTGTTTTCAATGTGGAAGCAAACTTCGCTTGTCTCCTTTAGTGAAAACTTTGCGGGATATCGCATCCAGCGCACATTGGTTCCCACCTTGGTATAGATGTAAATGTTATATGCAAGAAAGTTTGCTGTGGTGAGAATTTCAACGGCAGTAGCCCAAGTGCCATCATCTTGCATTCTTTCTCTTGTCTGCAACATTTTTGATGTCGTAGATGTAGTCCGGATATTTTTTTGTCTTCGTTCTTTTCTGTTGGATAAACTTTCAAAATCTGCTGGTATAGGCAATCATCCATCTCGGCTTGACAGGTTGAGAACAACTGACACAAAAACCGGACTTGACACGCAAACGGCCGTGTGCAAACACTTTAGTGAACTCTGTTCACAGGTGGGTATATTCCGGGCAGGAGGGGGTGAATCCGTCCTGGGCTGATCTATACCCAGGGGGTTGAACCGGCCTAGGCTACTTTATACCCGAGGGTATAAAGTAGCCAGGGGTATACTCCGGCCTGTTACACCGGCCCGGCCACCACTGATCACACCTTCCTAACCCTCATCCCAAACTTCAACCATCCCCACCCCTTGCTGTTTAAGTAAGGTGCTAGAGAATCTGTCTCGGGCCGTTTGTGGACACTGCAGGCGTGGGGAGAGGGGGGGGGGGAGGACTTTTTTCCGGCTTTATTTTGTCGTCTATCACTAGCTCCGTCCTTCCCTCCTGCCAGCTCCCCCCCCCCCCTCCGTCAAAATCGCCGACTGCCACTTTACCCCCCCCCCTTTCCCTCTCTCTCTCTCTCTCTCCTAATAAATAACCAAGCCAACTGATGAATGATGCACTGCCGGGTGGTTACATTATTTCTTGCCTCCTCATTGATAGTTGTGGCCGGACTGGAGGAAAGTTAACTGGAAGCCATTATTAGCATGAAAATGGTTGAACAATACCCGGCACAGAACTATGACAGCGGTGAAAAAAAGAACCAGTCAGCCCTCTATCTAGAGAAGAAACGGCTACTGTAGCCGCGCGTATTTACCGGCGACTGTGACGCTATGAGAGAGCAGTAATCCAATTTTCCGCACTGCAGGTGGACTTCTTAACGTGTTTGTCTAGCCAGCGGGGCTGAAAATCGAGTGTTTTCAGGTTTCCCACCTTACAAAGAGCAATGCACAGATTGAAAGCGTCTGAGCTTCGCCACTTCACACTTTTAACAAGTAAAAGCACTACCACGAAAATAGCCCTCAGTCTTTCGCGGCCGGACACAGAAGTCCATAACTAAGGGCGGTTAACAACTAACAACTTAAAGGGCGGGCTAATATATATGCTACCCTTCTTATGTTCACTCACAGATCGTTCTGGGCTGTCAGTTTTTGTGGTATCTATCATATATATATACATGTTCTATGATTTCGCCAACCCTATTGCCTTCTCATCGTAATTACCCCGTCTCTTAGGAAGTTTTCAAACCATGGGGGTCCCCCCCCCCCCCCGGCCGTGTAACCTGCCGTCCTCTCGGTTGTCAGTCGTCAGTCACCCATACGAGGTCGGAACTGAAGTTGTCAAAAGGGACGTTGTGAAATTACCAAACTACTGTACATCATCTGGTGCATCCCAAAACCGTAGACCCGTTTCAGCACCCATTGTCACATGTCGGTTCACGTAATACCTGCACAATCCTGTGAAGAGCCCTCGGATAATTACTAGTATGCATAGAGTACTACTGAAATGAGGGTCAGGATTCACAGACGACACTTCAATCACTAGGCCAGATCCCTCACCAATTATCTGAGGGGGACATCGGGGTACGCGTGCCGGCCTCCACAGAACTCAGTGACGGCCGTTAAACCTCGCCGGCGGAAAGGGGTAAATTGAAAGCTGGACGCAGGACATCAGTCACAGATTTTCCCCTGCAGCGTTTTTGGATCTCAAGGGAAACTGGAGGTGGGCAAGAAAGGAAAAGAAAACAATGGCACTGTTACACACAGTTATCAAGCACTGGACCTGTCAAGGCCTGGGGCCGTCACGCCCCAGCTTCCCCAATTTTTCGCTTCGCGGGCAGAGCGGGACTATCAGTGGCAGTGGAGAAGGTGCACAAGAGTGGTGGTCCTTGATGTGGTGTCGAGTGTCTGTCTTACGTCCCTTGACACCGAGTGCCCTCGGTGATGGCTTATAGGTTGTCAATAAAACCTGTGACGGATAGACCTTCTTAAGGGAGGGGATCAATGTTAGTCACACTCTGTGTATGCGATTGTCACGGTGTCAGTGTGTGTGTGTGTGTGTGTGTGTGTGTGTGTGTGTGTGTGTGTGTGTGTGTGTGTGTGTTTATAATGTTCTGTAAACGTGCGAATAAACACTGGCTACATTCAGTGTCACAAGTTAGCGTATACGTCACGTGAAAACCTCTGAATTTCAATGTGATAATGGAATCAGTGTACGTGTTGTAAACGACCAAAATGAAAAAGTCTCAGTGCAGGTGTGGTTGTGTGTGTTCAAGTGTGCGTGTATGTGTGTGTGCGCGTGTATGTGTGTGTGTGTGGGTGGGGGGGGGGGGGGTGTTGGTCAGTAAGCAGTGAGACGAACACCATTGCCGGCGCACACACACCGCGCACACACACACACACACACACACACACACACACACACACACACACACACACACACACACACACACACACACACACACCGCACGCACACACACACACACACACACACACACACACACACACACACACACACACACACACACACCGGCACGCAAACCATTTTACTGCTCAAGAGGTGTGGTCGGTCAGAATACATTACTGCGGCCGGCCAAAGCAAAGGTGTGAAGAAACTGGTCTCCTTTTCTGTTATAGGGCACTGACTGCGCGTGATTGTGAGGGCAGGTACACACAAAGGACATGACAGTGGACAGTGTTGGGCTTACCATTACACGTGTATATATTTCGGACATAGTACGGTCAAAACGTAATTTTCTACCAGTGGTCGGTTACCCTTCCAAAAGGACCGGACGGTTCTGCTACGCAGGCACCACATTTGACTGGTCATCAGATGTGGACAGCTGCCGAACGACAAAGCAGAATTAATTCGATAAGGTTTCATTGGTTTTATCTGGCTGGTTGGTTGCCGCCGGGTTTTGCGTGCGTGCGTCAGTGCGTGCGTGCGTGCGTATAATATTCAGTTTTGGGAGTGACAGACCTGTAAACACTGATTTTGATTGTGATTAGGCCCATCACAACAATGACGCTTGTAAAAATAATTCTCACGTCACAAAAAGGCCTTTTCAATCCAAAAATGAAAGAAAAACTAAACACATGCTCCCAAGTCCACACCGACAACTGTCTTCCTATTTCGCCACATTCAAATTTCAAAAACCTCAGCGATCCTTCGGTTCTTTTTAACATTATACCTACTATCCAAAGAGTTCCATGTTGACCAGACCCCGAGAACGTCATTTGACTGGTCACCATTCAGGGACCTTTGTGAACCCGCAAAATATGCAAACCCTACAGGAATAGAAGCCGGCCAACCGGTCGTGGGTTTCACATCAAACTGGAATCATTACACGCTCGCCGCCTTTAGGCGTTTGGCACCTGCTTTCATTTATTCGCCACAGTTTGTGAAATGACAGTTACGGGGAGGCTATCTTGCAGCAGGTATGACCCTGAGAGATTTGATAATGGCGACGACGACGACGACGATGATGATTCTAAAAATTGTCCTGCTTAGTTTCCTTGCTACAGCACTACACAACAAATAAAACAAGTGGCACAAAATGTAGTATAATTCAAAGCACGCGAAACGCAAACCGTAAAAGAGCAGTGACTTATTAATCAACCGACTACACTGAGAACCGCTGACAGACTGAAAACCAAACTGAACTAGTATTCTTATTCCATTCTGTAAGGTACTCCAGCGCTGCAGCCACGGCTCCAAACAAAAAAGAGTTGGGCTTACATCCTGAGCTTCTCGGCAGTTTTAACAAAAATAAATAAACAACAACAAGAAACCCAAAATCAAATAATTATAGACAATAAGTGTGTGTGTGTGTGTGTGTGTGTGTGTGTGTGTGTGTGTGTGTGTGTGTGTGTGTGTGTGTGTGTCAGTGTGTGTGTGTGTGTGTGTGTGTGTGTGTGTGTGTGTGTGTGTGTGTGTGTGTGTGTGTGTGTGTGTGCACGTGTGTGTGAGGGGGGGGAGGTGGGGGGGGGGGCATTTTTCTATCATACTCCTCAAACTGACCAGATCATTTAATGTCACGCTACTGTCGCATCAAGTTGTGCAACAATATGGTTGTGACAGGGTTTGCGGCAATCAGCAAATATTTGGAAACACACGAAAAAAATAAATAAAAAAAATGGCCTTTACGTGAACGTTGACACATGCTGCCGTATATCACGACTGATATCCACTGCTGGCCGACTTTCTGATGACGTGTGACACAGCCTGACTACTCTGTGCGTGGTATCAGTTACTCTGGAACCAACACAACCGGCCCTCCCCCCAGAGAAAACCAAAAGATATGCCCGATTAATCATGCACGTTCAACAAAATGAAATGCGGACGGCGACACGGAAAACGCCTCCATTCTGCTCTCGCTTTATGACGCATCTCACACACAACCGTGTTGTGATTTTGATAAACGGTGCTTATCAATTTCACTCCAACAGGTTAATTCCCCGGTAAAGCCGCTGCAATGGGCTTTATCTGTTTCCTTTGGAAATACCCGAGCTCTTTTGTGAGAGAGGCAGTGAAACGGCCCGAGCAACCTTATCGTGCTGATCACTTCAGAATGGACTTTGCTGTAAATTTAAATGGCATCCGTCAGTTCAGTCTTGTCGTGTCAGCGGTAACCGGCGACTGAAAGCGTGTATGCCCACTCCCTTCATGGAAACTGGTGCCACTGACTCAGACTCAGACTCAGACATAGTTTATTGTTGTTTAGGCCTTGGCCTATATCAACACGTCTCACAAGTTGTTATGCATAACATACATAGATGAAATGATACAAGAATGACTAAATTTAGCACCATCACAACACTGCGAGAACTGGGACCCTGCGAGAAAAGGACCCATTTTCATCAGAAAAAAACAACAACTACTGGGCACATAAATTAAGCACAAAAGGCTCAGGAAGCTGGCTACACCAAGCCCACCAACCTGGCGGGAGCAACACATGGTAACAGCAGTACGTATACGTACAACCAACTAACCTCGACAAACAACCAATCATGCAAACTGACCAGCCTACTCAACGCGGAACGTACTAAACCGCACCCCCCCCCCTCCGAAAAACAACAACCAAACAACAACAACAAACAAACAAACAGAAAGCAGCCAAACATACAACAACAAAAAAAAAAAACCACAAAACCACAAAAACAACAAACAAAAAGCCACCACCACCATCAACAAAAACAAGCAACCCTAAAGTGCCGTACTTCAGTCTTTGTACAATGCCATTGCATGTGGATCAAAATTAAAACAACAACAACAAACAAACAAACGCAAATAATCAGTTATGCAAGGAAATAGACCGGGGCGGTGACGGGGGTGGGGGTAGGGTGGGGGCCGTGGGGGGGGGGGGGCAAGGTCGGGTCCGGCACTGAGCAGGGAGTGAGAGCATGAACGCTGGAAACTGAGCAGACAGACGCTGACACTGTTAATAATGAACGGATGGTGAGCTGCAGCTGTTGTGAGGGCTGCTGTTTTCCATTGTGCGCCTACCAGGCTTTTTTTGTTGTTGACAACAACAACAACAACTTGAAATCAGTGAAATGACTTCTGCGTTGCCGCTCAGCACGACGGTTGTCATTTCGTTATTTCTCATTTTTATGTATTTCTTATTAATTCTTGTTATTTTTATTTTTTTAGTCTGTTCATGTCGTATTTCAGTACGAGCGCCGGGCGACAACTGCCACCGCGCGCTTCACACAGTTCAGTTCAGTCGCGTCCCCGTTCTCTTTACGTGAACTCAATCAGTCGTCATGTACGTCAGAGCCGTTCTACTACTGACATGATAACGCTGAGACGGAGAACGGTTAGCCAGGTCTTTAAATTTCTACTGAGCCGCAGTGACATTCTAGTCATTTCTGATCATGTGTAAAGGCAGGGCCCGGCGTGCCGTGTCAGTGTTCAGTCGCGCCGAAACTCAGTGAAGCAATTCAGTGATACAATCAGTTATGTATTTCATTTCTGTCAGTTTGCGACAATGAGTAGTCAGTCTGTAGCTACAGTGTCGGCTCGTCGTTTTAACGGCAAGGCAGTAAGCCAGCCCGTCGGGTATAACGGGTAGCCGGCGATTCACACACCCGAATAAGTTATCTGGTCGAGTTGTTCGACACCACCACCCCGGCGTCCGGGCACACCCGGGCCGGCAAGCACCGTAATCTCTGCCTTCGTCAGCGGGAATCACAGACCTCTACTTTCCCAAGCGCACCGATTCACTCCACCGCCGAAAGTCAGGGGACAATCGGCCGTCTAACGGCACCTTCGTGTGACACACACCCGCCCCCTTCCCTCAGGTATTGAACACCTTTGTTTGGTCACGTGATCACGCTTCCAACTGGCTGTTAGCTTTCCCTCCCATGTGAAAAGTGACACGATAACGGTATCGATTTTTTAAAATAACCGGAGGCGTGTATATTTTCTTTGACTCCATAGATCGGCAGCGCTGATGTTTATGGTATTTTGTCACATATCTCTACCACAAATTGAATCTGTTTTCCGCCAGTCACGGGATCTGTTTGACAGAGGACGGCAGGCGGGAGGGAAAAGGTCCAGCGTGTTTGACAGCGCAGCCATTTTGAAACCAGGATGAACAGCATGATCGGACTGGATAAGATATGTCGGCGGCCGCCGAGCCTGTTGCGGAATCGGCGATAGCTGGAGCGTGTTGCCAGTTATGAGCTGCAAGAAAACGATGTAGACTCCGTCGGGCAAGTCAGCTGTGGGGCTAGGCCCGCTGGTGTGACTCGTAAGTTCTCCGCTAAGCGATCAAGTGGCGTCGGTGACTGCAGTACAGTGCCACTGGTGGTAGGCCTAGTGTGCGGTAGTGCATGTGTGTGTGACTGAGTCATTTCTCTCATCGGGGACAGTCGCCTTCAGCGCGCTTGGAGCTATGTGATCTGTGTGTTTTTGCGGATTTTTCTTCAGTCATGGTGAACTTTTGATCGTGTTTTGTCAGGCAGTTTGTTGGCCTGTATTCTAGGTAAATTGTCCGTTTCATTTTCCACAATGGGAAAGCGATCGGGGTGTGTTGGTTGCGGCTGTGACATGCCAGACAGTCGTTCGCACTTTGACACCCCTGTGACTAGACAACGGGGTGGCCTAAGGACGCACAGGGTGTGCAGCAGGGTGCTTTTGCGGCACATTCTTTTTGCAGCCATACTCTTTCATTGTGCGACGAAGACAGAGGCTTTGGAGGCACACGTTTCTGCGGAAGAGGGAGGTGGTGCAGTGGTGGTAAATGCGTCCATGGGACAAGGCTGGAGTTACCGTGTTGACTACAACAGAAGCACCTCTGCCCTGCCTTTTCTGCAGCTGGACTCCAGTACAGGGCACATCTTTTGGAAAGGTGACGTGCATTGTTCTCAACTCAGAAGCAGTCCTATTCAAATGCACATAGTGTCACAGACGTGGCAGCGAAGGACAGGGTCAGCTGCAAACAAAACTGTCATACCTTATTCAGTATTTGTCCATGGTTGCAATCTCCCACACAGAACTTTGAAATTCAGTCGCTTGAAAAGTGAACATGTGCACCACATACTGGTCAGAACAAATTTTTCAGCATCAGAATGCATTCCACCGTCAACGTTCCTGTTTCATATGGTTGACTTTCTTCCCCATAGTCTTCGTCAGTGTGCGATTAGCGTTGACTTTCCTTCGTCTTCTCCTGCTGTCATTGAAGGCGATGACCTAACGTTTTCATCAGCTGTAAAAATGTGCTTCACTAGCACTGCCATTCCTGTGGACTTCACCATGTCCATCTTGTGTGACAGCACCCAGATGTTTCAAGTGCCATTCAGACTAACCATGTACCCCAAATCTGAGAATGTACGCAGAGCTCACAGGCGATCGAAAAGAGCGGTGAACAACAGACCCACTTTTAATCCAACAGAGTACACAGAAAATGTCAAAGAAGAACAGCCAGCTGGGATCCAAGTTGTCACCATCACGGCCACGGATTCAGACACCGAAGGTGCTGGCACTATCACGTATAGCATGGTGTCGAGCAGAGATGAGAGAAGTCAGAGTATGTTTGCCATAAATCCTCTAACAGGGACCATCAACACAACTAAGAGGCTGGATCGTGAGTTCATGAAAGCTCATTACTTCTCCATCATTGCCACGGATCACGGAGTGCCACCAGAGTCTGCCAGTGCCACTCTTACCATCATTGTGGAGGACGTCAATGATCATGCACCAGCATTTGACCAGCAGGTGTACAGCATTGATTTCTCAGAGAGCCAAGAAATCGGCATTCCTGTGCTCACAATCCAAGCCACTGACGAAGACTTCATGGATAACTCCAACATCCGCTACAGCATTGTTAATCCAGAGAGTCCAAACGATGCCTTCATGATCGACCCCATAGTTGGTTCTATTTCGACACTGAAGCAATTAGACCGCGAGACGATATCCAACTACACTCTTCTGATCCAGGCTGTAGATCAAGGAGAACTTAGTGAGAGAAAGTCATCAACAGCAACTGTGAAGATTTTGATAAGGGATGAAAATGACAATGCTCCTGAATTTTCAAGGTCAGTATACACGGCAAACATCAAAGAAGATCAGTCCATCAGCTCTTCTGTGCCCATTCTGACAGTAACAGCAACTGATAGGGACGAAGGGGAAAATGCCAACATCAGGTACACACTGTCAGGAAACGGCCATAATACATTCAGCATTAACTCTATGACAGGTCAGATTTTTCTTATGGATCCTCTGGATTATGAAACGGACACTAAGTACAGTCTTACAGTGAGAGCCGAAGATCAGGGGACGACCAAAAGACGTCAGACGGCAACTGTGCATATCCAGGTGATAGACGTGAATGACAACGCTCCCCGGTTTATCTCAGACAGGTATGAAGGAGTCGTTTCAGAGAACAGCGATTCGGGTACCAGCATAATTCAGGTGCAGGCGATTGATTTAGACAGCGGTCAGAATTCACAGCTGACATACTCCATCATCAACGCTGAGAATGATACCATGCCTCTTGTGATTGACCCACAGTCAGGCTGGATTCGAACCAGCGGAAGGGTTGATCGAGAGCATCAACCCGCATACACTTTCACAGTGAAGGCAGAAGACAACGGAAGTCCACGCTTGTCAGCAACAACTACCGTGTCCATCAAGATTCGAGATATCAATGACAATGCTCCAGTTTTTGAGTCCAGAAATTACCAAGCAGCTGTGTCAGAAGAGGCAAGAATTGGCGAGGAAGTGATCAGAGTTTTAGCAATTGATCAAGATGAAGGTGACAACGCTCGTGTTCGTTATGACATCACTACAGGCAATGATGGGGACGCTTTCCAGATGAACCAGAATCTTAATGAAGGCATCATTACTGTGAAGAAAACTTTGGATGCACGGCAGCAAAATCGTTACGTACTCACTGTCACAGCTACAGACACAGGAGGAAGGAAAGACACGGTACAAGTTGTGATTAATGTCACAGACACCAACCGCTACACTCCAGAGTTCCAGGGAACGCCATTCTCCTTTTCTGTGGATGAAAATATTCCTGTTGGAACCAGTGTCTACCAAGTGAGAGCTATTGACAAAGACAGGGGAGAGAATGCTCGCATCACATACTCCATGGACCCTGGTGTGTTGTCGTTCCGGGTGGATCCAAATAATGGCACAATCTTCACACGTGGCACGCTAGACCGAGAGAGCATGCCTGCAGTAAGGTTCAGTGTAACAGCCACAGACAATGGAATACCTCAGCGGATGGACACGAAAGAGATTGATGTCACAATCATTGATGAGAATGACAACAAACCTGAGTTTGTAGAGATAATCTATTCCGGGCACATTTCAGAAGATGCCCTGCCTGGTGAGAAGGTCTTGCAGATTTCTGCACGAGACTACGACAAAAATCTCAATGGACAGGTTTTCTACACATTTGACGGGGGAAATAGCGGAAATGGTGACTTCAGCATCGACAGTGCCAGAGGATGGATAATGGTTGCCAAACCCCTGGATCGTGAAAGAATTCCAAATTACGAACTCGTCGCCTTTGCTGTTGATAGGGGTACACCACCTCAGTCTTCTTCGGTTATCATCCGAATCAAAGTGGATGACGTCAACGACAACCACCCGCAGTTTGATGCAGAAGAGATTGATGTCTTCATCGCAGAAAACAGCCCAGTTGGGTCTACTGTCGCAGAGGTAACAGCCAGTGATCCTGATGAAGGGACCAACGCCCTAGTGGAGTATTCCTTCGATGGAGGGCCTGATGTTGACTCTTTTCAACTGTCTGGGAGGAAGGGAGAACCAGCCATAATAACCACACTGATCCCACTGGATTACGAGTCAGACAAAAAGAGATACGAGGTTGTTCTTAGGGCTGCTTCAGGAACACAATTCTCCACTGCCAAAATCTTCATCAACGTTCGTGACGTGAATGATAATCCCCCTGTTTTGAAGGACTTCTCAATCATCTTCAACAACTATGGTGAAACTGGAAGTTTTCCATCTGAGGCAATTGGGCGAATTCCAGCGACTGACCCTGATGTTTCAGATCAGGAGCTGTTGGTATACCGAATTCTGTCCGGTAACGATGCTAACCTTCTCCATCTCAACAGTTCCACAGGCTACATCACTTTGGATAGTCTCCTCAACTCAGATGTGCCCAGGAATGGAACTTTTCAAGTCAGCGTTTCAGGTAATTAGTAAATTAATGTGAAGCGCTTGTTTGTCACTGTGTGTACATGTATGTATGTATACATGTGCGTGTGCATGTAATAACTAATGTATATTATGTTTGTGTGTGTGTGTGTGTGTGTGTGTGTGTGTGTGTGTGTGTGTGTTTCACTTCCAAATAATTAATAAATTATGTGAAGCTTGTTAGTTGTGAGTGTTTGTTTTGTGGCTGTCACTGTGTGTAGTTTCTATGAGTACATGTACTATACACACATACATGTATAACTTTGACTATTGTACCACTACCAGACAGAAACTGTAGTACTACTAACTACTACACAGTATGAATAATGCAGCAGACACACACTAGATATTTCAGTCATTCACTGACACAGTACATGAGTAAAAGAAAATGATTTTATTTGGCACTCTATCAACGTGTAGAACTTCCCTTACACTTTCTTTGCCAAGAAATCAGGTCGTGGCATATCTATACTGGAGCACTAACATGCTCAGTCAGAGGCTGTGAGACTGGGCTAAACTAGTGTCAAGTGAGAGCTCTATGGAGAGAAGGCGGCCAGTGTATTCAAAGCACCGCGACTGGTTGACACCAAAAATTTGCCTGTCAACAGCCACCACGGCTGGGCCATACTTTCTTTGTTAGCTCCTATCACCCACTCAAACACAAGATCATGCCAGGCAAGCGTTGACTGCAGGGCAGTTTAGGGCTCTTGCTTACACTTTTACACAGGCCTGACGGTTGTGGGTTTTTGTCACCCTAATGCAAAGACGGCTGGAATGGGCTGGAGGATTTTGTTCTTGGGTTTGTAGCCCTAGAAGACTGGTTGTTCAGTGCAAAACGTCTGATGAAATTTGAACCTCAGGGAGTTCAAGCAGGGAAGCAGCTGAGCCGGGCGTTTTGTCTTTTGAAGAACTAATCAGGTGTCACTTTGTGTAAAAAAAGAAAAAAGAAAAAAAGAGTGAGCTCATTCAGTCAGTGACTGTAGTGTGACTGAGTTTTTGTCTGTATGTTCCACTTTCGCTGTTTCAGTGGATTAGTCTGTAGACATTCTGCATTACAATTCATGCATGTGATGGTGTATTTAATGTACATGATACATACATGTATGTAAAACTGTACAGGCTGTGTGAATGTGGGAAAGAAACGGACAGCACAACCTATGGTTGCACTGACATGGAGAAGGGCAATAGGACGAAAGTTGCACTTCCAAGAAGTAAGGTCAGGCTTGGCTTTTAGCTCAAGTGCAGTATTGTCAAAGAATTATCCAGCCGTAAATACTGTGATCTTGTAGAGAGATCTATAGAAGATCTACCAGCAGCCTTAGAACAGCGAGGCTACTGACGCCACGGCGATAAGGTTGGCATCAAAGTTGGCAGCTTCATGCTCAACATTGTGCCCACTGCAAACACTGAAACAGGCTTTGACACGAGATGCCTAACAAGGCGGGCATAACACTGTGATGGGGCATGAGCCCCACCACATAACTGTGTCGCCAACGCCGCGGCCAAGGAGACAAGTCTTTCACAGATCTATTCTGTTGTGACTGCAAGGGTATGCCTGTTTCCACCTCGTTATGCAATAGAACTGATGCCGCACCTGTTCTGCTTGATGGCCAGGTGTTCAGATTAGGACTATTACTAGTATTAGGAGCCATTACAGACAAGGCGTGGGTGAAATTTACTGAAAACCTGTGTTTCAGTTGGGGAAGGAGGAGGGGGGGGGGAGTTGCTGTATACTGAGCAGACAAGGTAAATTCGGTTGCGGACTGAGGACCAGCTAGATGGCACTGATTGGTAGAGCTCTATTTTCAGATGATTTGTTGAGTGCCAGTCTGTTCAGTCTGACCAAATGAATATATATATGGTCAAGAGTACAGAGTTGAGTCGAGTGAGTGTGACATGAGTACCCAGTTTTCAGCAAAGTCATAAACAAACTATTTTATATGAATTTGGTGTGTCTTGTCGTGCGCAATCTTCACCGTATCTGATTTTCTCATACAAGTTGTCGATTGGCCGTATTTGAAGAAATAAGTTGTGAGTTTGTACATAACATTAAACACTGTCACAATTTTGCAGACTTGAAATTTCAAGGCAAAAACAAACCAGTGATGTTGTTTGCATTTTGTGTTTTTATTTTGAAGGCTTAACCTTCAGCAATATCACAAAAGAGAAGGAAAGACTCACTAGATGCAAAGAAATGCAATGAAAAAGTGGTGTGAACATAACTTTACCGTTTACGTCAAGCGGCATGTTAAACTGAAATGAGCACCATTATGACAGAGTACTGATACTGTTTCAGTTTGGTCAATAAAACCTTCTTAAGAACATTGTTTGGGTTACTCAATAATAATCATAATGTAGTGCAATACATGAACATTTATAAATGATACGTAAACAGAAATGGATTCAAATGTTTCTGGTTTTCTGCTTGACGGAACATGTCAATAAAACCCTTTAAAAAGCTAAACATTTTATTCCAGTTATTATTGTTTCCCAGTAAAATTAAAGACCGACCCTTGAAATACATGCAAAAACAAAAATAACAGTTGCTACTTCACTGTGTCCCTGAATATAGTGATCAAAGAAAGAACTGAGCATGCTTAAACATAACATTACAACATGACAGACTCATTCCAAACTTTTAAAGTCACACAGAAGGAAAAGGTACAAAAAAATATATTACCAGTTACTTTGTTTTTAGGGTAAATACACCTTAGTCACACAAAAATGTATCTAGCAGATTTAACACATGAATTATTACCATATATCCAGCTGTCTGAACATAACTTGACACACTTGAACACAACATTACACTGTGACAGACAAATTTCAGATAGCTAAAGTCAACCAGAAGGAAAAAGAACAAAACATATCAGTTGTAGTAAGTGTGGTTCAATGGGAGGTACTCTTTAACCCCCTCAAAGTATGATTTTAAGCTTAATCCCATAGATAATTGCTATCTCAAGCTACATGAATGTAACTTTACGCAACTTCAAACATAACACTACACTGTGACAGACTCATTTGAGACTGTCAAAATCAAACAAGAGGAAACGGAACAAAAAAATGTATTACCAGGAAGTGTGCTTTAATCAAAGGTACACATTCTCTTCACAAAAATATGATTTAAAAGCATAATAAAATTGTTAACTGTCATTATCAAGTTGCTGGAACTTAACTTGACAAACACTCATGCAACAGCTTTCACTCAAACACACACAGGGATGATGTATACAAACTGCTATAATCAAAAAGGGGCTCACAGCATAGGAAATAGTGAATACCTATCATTTTTCAGTACAGCAAAGGAAAAAAATGTAACCTTTGACTGAACATAACTTGAAACCCACTGTCTGTGTATAAAGTTGTGTTCAAACACAAACAGCTCCTGCACATTTTCTATTGGTGTGATCCTGGAAAAAAAAAACACAGTCATGAATAAAAACACATAATTTTGCTGTCCTCTATTTCTGGCCATTAAAAAAGTGAAGGAATGCCCAAGTTGTTGTTTGTACATAATATAACAACTGCATGAATCTGGGTACGGTGTGTAAAGTTAACTTCAATAAACAAACAGATGAACACACAAAAATATGTTTGAATGGAAATTTTCAAGACTCCAGGGAGAAAATTATTCCAAAGATGTTTAGCAGGATATTTTATTTTTGTTTGGTGCTAGACTTGTCGTCGTATGAGTTTGAACATAATGCTGACGACCTTCGTTTGTGAGTAAAGTTGTGTTCAAACCAGAGACATCTGAAATTTTACATAAGAAAGCTTTACTCCCCGCAAAGGATCTTTTTCCGAGTAGCTTTCCACCTAAAAATACCTAAGGCATTCATTGTTTGTTGCTGAATACACAACTTTTGTAACAGAGTCATGAACATAACGTTTACAACCTAAACCACAAATGTCTCCACGGCTGTATCGATTAGAATCATGACATGTTGGTGATACCAATCACCACACTAACATCGAGTTTACCATTGCCGCTGTTGTCAGCAGTATTCCAAAATGCACAAGAACACAGACTCTTTGTGTTTATTCACTTTTTGCTGCTGAGTTGACTAGATTTGTCTGAAGATAACACTTAACACTTAAAACTTACCCTCGGGATTATCGGCTGCCTCCTCCAGTGACGGTAATCAAAGTCATCGGCTCAAAGAAATCATGCTTCCAGCTTGTGTTTGAAACGGCCGCTGGTTGAATTTATCTCATACCCGAGTGTAGCGATCGATTTTTTCTCGCGTGAACATAACAGTAAAATTAACACACCGTCGGGTCTTCGAAATCAACACGAAGTTTCTTTTCAACAACACGAGATATATTGGTGTTCTTCCATGAAAAATAAAGAGTGAAAAAACGATGTTGAGATTTTGCAAGTTAGGTATTTTGCAGGACAAAAGTACGTTCGACCTCGGTGGTCGATGTTGATCATCGGAAGTTTACGACGACGTTATGTCCAAACGTGCCTACATTTTCAGTCATTTTTCTAAAAAACGGAAAATATTTGACACCTGCCAGTATGCCGACTGAAATAAAGGCAGTTTTGAGCATTTGGAGACAGCTTATGGGTTCACTGACCGTTCTCCACGTTTCTCAAAATAACACTTCAGCGATCGCAAGTACTTTCTGTCACGTTTTTCTTTCACTGCAATCACCGATTTTTCGCCAAAAACCCAGAGTTTTAAACGCAAGAAGTAAATGTACCACATCCAATTCTCACTGTTTGAAACTCTGATTTATACTGAACAAGTGAGCCAAAGTAGACAACTGTGCATGCTTTTTAAACAAATTTGTAGCATCATTCATGTGTGTGGGTAGCCATTTTGAGCACTCGACTCACCTCTGTACTCTTGACCATATATATATATATATATCCTTCTATAGATCTGGCAAACAGCCATAGTAGAGCTTCGAAACCGGCCGTTTCCCATCTCAGCGGCATTACGAACATAGAGGCTTATTAACCTTCGGACGACGTCGTGGGTAAAAAGTTGCACACACATTGCTTTAGATGAACGTATCTCGGTCAATATTTACGTCACACCTTTGAAATTTCATGACTTTGTCAATAAATGGTTTTCAAATTCAATTCAAATTCAAAAATACTTTATTTGTCCCTTTCGGGCAATTAAAAGGTAGCCGGTAACCGAACGGGCAATGACTAATAATAAACATCACGTTTGACTATGTTCATGCCAAAAATTGTATTGTTTAATTTGTAATTAGCAGAGTAATTAAAGAATAAGTCGTGAATTGCCTATAATATCCATGGGTAATTTGTTTCCCACGATGTAGGACTAGGAATAAGTTGAAATAATTTACCTTTCTAAAAACCATGGGTAATTTGTTTCCCACGATGTAGGACTAGGAATAAGTTGAAATTTACCTTTCTAAAAACCATGGGTAATTTGTTTCCCACAATGTAGGACGAGGAATAAGCTGCAATCTGCCTAAAAACCATGGGTAATTTGTTTCCCACGACGTAGGACTAGGAATAAGTCGAAAATTACCTATTTAAAAACCATGGGTAAGTTGTTTCACACGATGTAGGACTAAGAAGTTTTTTAGCAACGTAGCCGGAAGGTTAAAGTTTAAACATAAAGCTAGGCCAACCATGTTTGATCTTTTCATTGACTGTGATGGAAAGTTTAGACTCCGTAAACCTCCAGAGAAAGCCAGTTGTGCAGAACTTAGGAAACGTGTGCATGTAAGTTTGTAACTTGTAAAAATGTATTGTGTATGTAGCACTAGTACGTTTAGATGTTTCTCACAAATTTTAAATCAAGATGCTACCAACAGTCTGTAATGAAGTTTGAATTTGAAAGCTGATAAAACTTCTTCAGTCCTCTGTTGGTTTGCTCTCTGTAGGTCTTCACTTGTATTTCATCACTTTCGCAAGTTACTGATCGCCCAGAAGCTTGTATTCTGAAGTGAAATTTACTTGTTGGTCTTATCAGAGAGTTCTAGACATCTTTATAGCCTGGACCACTGCACGAAGTGTTGCAGACAGCTTTATGGGTGGAGCTAACGGGTGATTTGTTTCGCCTATTTCTTTTAGGGGAAGGGGCAGATGAAATACTGTTGAGAAAGTAGTTTCTGACCTTTGACTAAATGGGGAGGAGAAGTGGTGAAGAGGGTAATAATTTCCTGTCCTTGTCACTTTTGTGGCTGCAATGCTTGCAAACATGACTTTATAAACATCTCAAATCCAGCGATAAATCTGTTTCCTTTGGAGTGGATTTTGGCGGGTTTTTTAATGTCAAGAAGCAGCAAATGTCAGTTTTGCAATGAAACTCTCATTTATTTATAATTTATTTTTGGGGAGACAAAATATGAGAGAGAGTTTCTTGTAAGCTGCATAATAACCCCCCCCCCCCCAAAAAAAAAAAAAAAAAAAAAATGTTGACTACCGATACTGGTAAGTTTTCCGTGGCAGTTGCCGGCCTGGGGGGGGGGGGGGGGGGCATTTGTGATGATGTAAGCTGTGGACTTGTCAATGTAGAGTTCATGTATCAAATAACTTGATATTGTTGACAGGGCGCGATATTTCTGATCGTGTAAATCTTCACCGGGACAGTCAAGTGTAAAGCTGTTGAAACAGTCATCGGCAAACTTCATGATTTGTTGGCGTAATTCGATCAAAGAGAAATCTCCGGCGCGTAATCACTCCCCCTCTAGACCAAACACCACCCGGGTCGGGTATTGTTTAGGGGTCGCTCGGAAAAGCAACGGAACAACGGAGAACAGGTGCAAAGAGGACGCGCTCAAGCGGAACGCAGCCGTCACGGCGAACTCAGCGGGGTGCGAAGTGACAGAGCGTGAAACAGTCTGAGCGCGCATTAGGGGTAGCGATTATAATACCCTGGATGGCAGCGCTATGGGGGCCTTTTCAGCTGTTGTAGGTCGTATGCAGGCTTTGTTGAAGAACACAGTTTTGATCCTCGCCCTCAGTGGCAGAAAGTTTTAAAGTTTGCACTCATCGCCCGACCCCCCACCCCCTTCGTCCTTAACCCCCCCCCCCCAAAAAAAAAAAAACAACAAAAAAAACCGGGTGGGGAAAAAGTTGACTTGAACTCTGCATTTAGGGGACTAGCGTTTACAGAGTGGCGGAATAAACAGAGGGGTTTGGTTGATTATTTAAGGGTGTAGCAAATTTCGTACTGCGCATGAGTATCCCTCGTTTTTGACTCTTTTTCGGTTTTGGCCATGTATGCAAAAATCAGGCAAGATTAATGGTCCCTTGACGGCTGTCACTGCAGCAAGCACGAGCATAATCATAGTGCAACACTCCCACTAAGCCTATATTCACACAGACATAATTATGATTTTGTTGTTGTTGTTGTTAAATTGAGACTACTGATGCACAACCCCAAACTAACTTGGTGGGAGTTGAGTTGAGAGTCTCAATAAGTTTGTCTGGCAAACAACAGCACTGTGAAAAACTTTTCATTGAAAGCACAGTCGCAGGTTTGAAACCCTCCCCCCCCCACACACACACACACACACTGTTTGCTGCCTTTTTTTTTTTTCTTTTTTTTTTTTGAGATTGCAGACCTGTAAGTTGTAACGTTCATGTCCACCACACAAGCCCACAAGAGCGATTGAATGACGGCGCAACCAGGGCCCGCATGTAAAAGTCGGGGTTAGGGAGTTTAGCCCCGGGTTAGAGTCGAACCTCGAACTAAACTAGCACTTGGGTTAAAGTTTCTGTTCTTATTTGTTTTAAATCAAGAAGCGGGTCCATTCCAGCAAGGTGCCTGTGCCGTTATAGAAGGATTTTTGTCTTTCTTTCTTTGCTTCCTTTTTTTAAATTTAATTTTGTGTTGGGGTTTCTTTTGTCCTAGTCTGGGTTAGAGACTTAGACCCGTAGTCGTGGGTTAAATTAACCTCGAGTTTTACATACGGGCACAGGAAACAGAAAAGATTTTTGTCGCTCAGTCAAGATTCAAATTCTGACCCGCTTATTGAGAAAGGTAGGGAAGTCGGTTTAGGCCGGGCGACCATGGACTTGCTTTTACGGCAGAGGTACCCGTGCATCTGAACAGGATGTCGTGGAGTTGACATCACGTAGTTCACAAAGGGGGAGTTTGCCAACCGGGGAGGGGGTCTGACAAGACCTGTCATTCACCGGGGCTTACCTGCCGAAGTGTGGTGTTAATGCTGACGCACAGTGACAGCAGCTTTGTAACCGTGTTGCTGTTATCTTGTCCCTCGTCTGTCTAATTGCCAAGTTGACTTCATCTTAGACATTTTAATACCTTGGGGCTGTTCAGTGTTATGTGGGATTCCTCACTTTTTCATAAAATTTCATCCCTGTTTCCTGTAAAGATGTAACCCTTCTTTTCACTAACTTCACAGTTCACTGACCTTCCTTCTAGCATTTCATCGCTTTAATTAATTTGGCTGAAATTTTCCCTTTGTATTGCCCATCTAATTGCCACTTCATGGAGTTCATCATAAGTCATTTTATACCTTGAGCCTGTTTTGTGGGATTCCTCGCTTTTTCATAATTCATCCTCGTTTCCCCGTAAGGATACATAACCCTCTTTTTTCACTGACGGCCCAGTTACAAGTTTATTTCTGGGATCCCATCTCTTTCATCGATTTTGCTGAAGTTTTCACTTTGTTGGTTTGTACCGTACATGTGTGTGTGTACACACTATATATTTATTACATACGTACATGTACACTGTATGTATACATGTAATGCTTTATTCCCTTGTATGTATTGTATAAATATTGCCAGACACTGGTAGTGGTACTAAAACTAGTAAAAGCTGTGTTATTCACTAAGCCTTACACAGTTGCAGTTGCAGGTTTTGTTACAGCACATTTAAACCGACACATTGCTGTGTTTTTTTTTTTTTTTTTCAGAGTATTTTTCACTCTGTACACACACAACCACCGTGGCTTGAATACAGTCGACGTTCCTTTGACTGTTCTGAATGCCTGCCAAGGCAGACTAGATTGAAAAGGCAACACAGAGGCCCTTAGATGAATCTCTTTTATGGGAATGTTCTCGTGGGCACTTTTCATGTACTCCAGTGCAGTAAAACTTTATGCTTTATGCTATTCAGTGTTCTTGCCGTTATGAGCATGAAGGCAAGTTCTGGCTTACTCAGTTACTGACAGCGACACTGTAAGAAATTACATGTTGGTGCGGTTACAGAAGGGTGCTCCGCTCGTACTCGTAGTTGCTGCTGTTGTGCATGGGTGTGTGTGCTCTGTACAGAGCACTACTACAACTACTAAGGCCCATGGCTCCAAGTGGAGCATAGGCCATCAGTGACCCTTTGCCGTCACACTCTGTTCTGGGCTACTCTTGCCACTCCAGTCCAGTTGATCCCCTTCTGTACAGAGCACATTGTATGAATATATTTTTCAGTGACTTGAGACGGTAGTTGTAGAGTGTAAATTTGTATGTGAAACAAGAATTTTTAATTTCAACTAATAATTAGTATACCTTTCTCGTAGAACTTTTGCTGATGACATGTAGTTGATTCCTCTTGCCAACCCACAGCCCATTTGCACACTTAAAATTTTTTTTTTATTCATCCTTTCTTTAAGTTTTATGAAGAAAGGTAGTGTGCTGGTCACAGCGACCACTCAAGTTATCTAATGGGTAGTATTAGTAACAATAAGAACAAATGAACTTGTCCTGGAATGGGAAAAAATTAAACTCCACAGAGTGTATAAATTTCAATCATGAATTTATTAATGCTTTCATACCGATGGGCCAGCTTCAAAGGGGAAAAGGGCCTAAGGTAAAATGATAATTGATCATTCTATGTTTGATGGCATGGCAATGGTGTAGAGTTGGTACAGCACAGGAACCCGACTGAACTAAGTGCTTGCGGCGTTTAGGGAGAGGTTGTGTGGACATGATTTGAATATTATATATATTATATATATTATATTCATGAACACACACACTGACACACACACACTGACACACACACACACACACACACACACACACACACACACACACACAAACTGATGCTTGGTGGAAATTATGCGCTGAAGAGAAGATCTATAAAACACCTCAAGAAGACCTGTCCACTGACTTACGGTCAATGCAAGAAATAGCATCAGACGGAGGGTCAGACATTACCGCGACAGGTCCATTAAACTTTAATCGTTGTCAGCTGTCACCGCTGTCGTTAGGTGCAACCTTCCCTAAGCATCCTGTCCCGCCTTAGATCAAAGACCCTCTCCTCCGGTACTTCAAAAGCTCGCGGTCGCTTATGCTCACGTTCTCAGGCGGACCGGCCAGTCACGGTCAAGTGGATGAACAGATTAGAGCCTCGCTTCGTTGGTCTCGGCTTCACGCCCGTTGCGCACAGGTGCGAAGACTTGGTGGCTACTGACAGGTTGGTGGCCGCCACCTCACAGCGAAAGGTGACAATAAATACGCTACTGGCCGCTGTCCAAGGCTATGAGTGCGGCGTCCAGACCCTTAGGCTTAGGGCTGTGTTGGTCGTGGTTGCATGTTTACGAGCTCGCACACTGCTCCTTCAGCAGTTCAGGAACTAATTGAACTAGTTGAAGAACGTGCCCTGCGGTGGAATCATCTTGTCGTTGTAAACGCTGTACCTAGTTTACACATGTATGCATACACACACTTGTGTATGTATACATACGTGTATACAGACTTTACACTATGTAACTCCCGGCTGGTGGAGGTGCACGTAGATCTATCTATCTTTAGGCTAGAAGTGTACACGTATACATGGTACATCTGATGTATAGAACAGACACATTTTTCATAAAATTTTTCAAAATTAACTCTGGTCTTGCTGAGAACCAAAATTCCTGATGACCTCTCTGGCTTTTTTTGTTATGTTATATAATTATATTATATATAATAGTATATAAGTCAAATAAATTCAGCAACACCTTGGTTAAATTTACTCAATTTTACTCAAATTTACTGCATAGGTTTTTGTCGAATGAGAAGTCCTTACTCTTACTGTGTGACATACTTTATTTCTCGTACATTTTACACAGTGTAACAAGTAACAAAGCTGGCAAAAAGATTTATGAACACGAAGTAACTTGACCGTTTTGCCGACAACAGGGAACTTGATACCACTCGGCTTTGCCTTTGGCCTCTCCCGAAAACTTGTCAAGTTATTAGCGGGGTAACATAGCTAGGGCGTCCAGGAAAGGCCCCTGTTCACGGCTGTCTCCTGGGCTGGAAAGATGATAAGCAAAATACCTGGGGCTCTGATACTCGGGGTTATCTTGAACGACCCATGCGGGCTATCCCCTCTGATGTTTGAAGAGGATGTATTAGGCTAATCTTGAGTTGGGCTAACAGTGTTCGATTGATTGGCAACCTAGTCGCTCGTTGGTGATACTGCCTGTCTGATAGCATCATACGCTAGTCCTAGGGACATGTTCTGTGTTTCAAGAAGGTTTTGCACCTGGAGGAGGATTGTGTCAGTCGGGGTAGACAATGGAATGTGGTGATTGATTGTCTTTGCCTTGTGACTAAGGAGCTGTACGGGTGTGTTGTGAGAGTTGGGTAGAGAGGGGTATGGGGGGGGGGGGAGAGGATACTGTACTCATGTTACATGCATGTTACCTCGAAGTGGCTTGAGTGGATTGTTGTAGATACTTCGTTGTAGGTGATTGCTGTGGGTGACATCAAAAAGCTGTTGTCAACCATGGGATAAAGATGCCTTGGAAGCTGGTTCTGTTTTACATTACAACCATTGTACACACATACTGACATAGTAGGAGGTGTGCATGCACGCACGCACACACACACACACACACACACACACACACACACACACACACACACACACACACACACACACACACACCAAACAAAATCTTTTTTCTTTGCACACTACATAGCAATTATCACATAAAATATAATACCCACTGGGCAGTGTTCCCAATTACTAACTTACATGTTTGCTCGACACGTTTTAAAAAAAGAAGCTAAATTAAAGCAAACTCGGTTGTTCAAGTAGGTTAAATTGACAAGAGCTAGCAGACGACACAATTACCATTGCATTGAACAGTGTACTTTAAACTTGCCCACGATGGGGAAAAACCCTCGACCCCCCCCCCCCCCCCCCCCCCCCCCCCCGAAGATGTGCACACACTCATAATGGCTTGGAGGCCCTCTATTTCAATGTCTTGATATTATGTAATGTGACCCTCTAAAATGCCAAATGACCCCCCAAAATTTCCAGACAAAAGGTCATAATGACACATATATATATATGCCCATGGGGAACACTGATACTATGTTCCACTATGTGACACTGCTATGACTATGAGCATGAGCAACACTTCTTGTTTGATTAGTTGACCCATGACCTCAGTGCTAGATTTAGTTTGAAGATTCAGAGGGCACTACTGTATAGTGTAACTTTAGTAGATTGATTGTGTCGGTCATTTTATTTTAAAATAAAAATTGTTACAATTTGTCCTCCTCTTCACTGACAGGACTTGCGCTTCTCTCTCGGTCTGTGTGTGTGTGTGTGTGTGTGTGTGTGTGTGTGTGTGTGTGTGTGTGTGTGTGTGCACGTACACGCGCATGGGTGAATGTGTGCATGCGATGCTCACAAACATAAGATGACTATGACGGAAATAACAGTATTAACACTGGCATATTGATCACAAAGTGATCATCGGTGATTTATTTCTTCTTCTTTTTCATTGTTCACTGGTGATTTATTTCAGTGGTTGTGGTTTGTTTCAGATGGAAAGAATGTCGTGAAAGCCACCTGTCGTCTGTATGTGCGTCTGGTGACTCCAGAAATGCTGCATGATAGTGTGACGATCCGCTTGGACCGCATGACGCAGACTGCCTTCTTGTCTTCACTACTCAAGGTAGGAAGCAGGCATTAACTCTCTGCATACCAAGAATTATTCCACTTTCGGGTTTTCTTCCCTCCTGAAGCTTGAATGAGGGAATGTGACCAAAGAAATGGGGCAGTGAAACCTGGGACCAAAAATAATATCATCTTTTATTATTTCATAGCCTGCCAATGACAAAATGCTAATTGAAGTTGGTAGGAAAATGAGTAACTGAAACTAAGTAAAAGCCTGCTTGTGCATCTGGGAAGTTTGGCAGTGTCTGTTCATATCACAAATTGTAAGCAGATCTGAAGATTTGCTGTTTTTTACCACTAGTTTCACCCACTCAAGATGTTCAATGGGATTCTTCTTTTAAGGCAGAAAGATTTGTTTTGAAACTTCAAAGGCTACTTTCAAATCCATACGTATCTTTCAGGCAGCCTCAGTAACTCACCAGCTGTTCTGCGTTTTGCTGTAAATTAGCAAACGCTTGCCTTTAATTTGTCTCCTTTAATTATTAATGTCTTACCTCATTGCAGTTTTTCATTGATGCCCTGGCCACCATCTTCCACACTGATGATACCAACATCTTCATCATCAACATCGAGGACGACATCGATGTGGCTCCGGCACAGATTCTGAACGTGTCCGTGGCCGTGCGGCAGGGCAGTGAGTCTGTGCAAGGTCTGACCAAGGATGTGTTCTATTCACCAGAGTACCTGAGGGAATACATCTACCTGTACAGGTCCTTGCTGGCTAACCTGTCCGCCTTGCAGGTGAGTACTGTAGCTCATCAGTTCTTGTGTGATTCATCAGTATCAGTCAAAATGAAGTTTCATTTACCTGGTGTAGCACTAAGCAGGGACCCTGGTAACCAGTGAGCACGTTTGAGCACGGATCTGTACTTTGATGACTTTAGGACTAGGAGTAGTGGCTTGATTTTGTGCTCCTGTAGCGCCCAACTTTTGTGGCGGGTTACGCAGGGCTTAAAATCTGTCACCTTTCAGTGGACTTCCACCTTGCAGTGTGATACCAGAGACGTGCTGTAATAAACTCCACACAGCTATAACTGTTCTGCACACTCACGAGTCCTTCTGTGAGTGAATGAGACTTCTTCCGCAGTCAGTGTAAGAACTCGCTACGTGAAGAGTGTGCGCCTGACTGTCACCGTATTCCTCGGTAAGACGATGGGCTCTTCGAACGTTCACCACGTAACAACACTGTAGGAGTTGCTCATCCTGCCAGGTGCCGCTCTAAGGTTCTCTGGCTTTTCACTCGGAGCAAAATTCTTGGTAGGCATGTGGGTGATAATACTGCACCTGTGGGGAGGGGTTTTCCTGTAGGAGGAGGAAGCTGGAAAACAATAATAAGGCATTACCTATCCCTGCTCATGTACCCTCTCCCCCTCCAAAAGAAAGAAAAAAAAGAAAGAAACACTAAAGAAAAGTAGAACAGAAGAACGAGAACAACTAGTACTACACGGGGCTTAAATTCTTTTAGTTTTACCTTTTGGTGGATTTTCACCTTTGGCTAAAAATTGTGTTTCCCCAAAAAGTGTGTTCCCTCCTCTGAAGTACTTAAAACCACATAAGAACACACCAAACTGCGCAGATTTTAGTTTAATTCTAAAAAGTTTCTTCCAAAAATAGTGTTTCCTCCTCTGAAACACTTAAAATCATTTCAAAATGCAGCAATCGGTGGTCTAGTGGTTAAGAGACTTGTCACCAGTGCGAGAGGTTGGAGTCCCACTCGGGGCAAAGAATTTTTCCTTTTCGTATGTGGCACCGTTCATTCAGGCCGATCGTCGGGGGTTCTCTCCGGGTACTCTGGCTTCATCCCCCTCTGCTTTGGAAAGTTTCAGCCCACAAACTTCGTAAATATGCAATTCTAAATTCCAAAATTTAAATAGCTGAGCTGACCCTTCGCACCAGGTGATTATAATGTGTTTATGTCCAGTGTGTGAGAGAATGCGTGTGATTCACGTGAGCATGCGTGTTGGGTTCAGTTCGCGGCGCTTTGAGCCAATTCATGAAATTGGGTAAAGCGCCTATACAATACTCAGTATTATTATTACTGTTATTAACTTACACAGATTTTAGTCTTAAAAAAAAAAAATCCAGGCGGGAGCATTGCTCCGTACACCCGTAGCATAACAGCAGACGCAGGCTTGTAGCTTTGTCCACTTCGTTACCAAATGCTGCACACTTTTCTGCCTTTTGGATCATGGACATTTTTAAGCCCTGTCTACTGTAAGTAGTGAAAGCACACTCGTGAAAAATTTTAAAGTGTTCACTGTTATTCAGTCACTCTGACCCCACACACCTGTTCAGTACCCAATTTTTTATATATATATTTTTTTTTACTTCAGATGCAAATCGTGTTTGCAACATTCAAACATTTTGTCCCACTGCTTCTGCAGGTGCTCCCTTTTGACGACAACCTTTGTCTGCAAGAGCCGTGTCCGAGGTTCGAGGTGTGCTTATCCATGGTACGCAGGGGAGAAGCCAGGCCGTTCATCTCATCAGATACTGTAATGTTCCGCCCAGTACACCCAGACAATGGATACAAATGTGTCTGTCCCCATGGCTTTGCAGGTATGCTGCTGCGCATGGGAAATGTGTTGTGTGTACACGTCATGTAAGCCGGAATGTAAAACTAAATTTTACATTTCTAGGCTGCATAGAACACAGGTTTTGCTTTCAAACAAGTGCGCTTTTTGAGTGCGTCTGTGGATGTGAATCTCTCTGAAAGGGGGTTATGCTACCATTTTTATGCTCGCAGATCGTTCTGAGCTGTTTTCAGGGTGTCTGTCATCACACCACTAGGTCTAAGACACCTGGACAGTGGCAGCGTCTGTAATGCTGACGCTGAGCCAACAGAAGCGTACTCGATGACGTGGCGACCACACTGAGTGCTCAAGTGGTGTAACAGCAGTTGTAGAATTTGAATTATCGACCACTGCCAAGTGTAAACCACATTGTATTGCATTAAGAGCTGTACTAATCATTGAGATAGAGTATTTGGAGCATACAAGCACTCTGACACACGAAACTGTTCCGAAACGTAAGTTAGAGATGGAATCAGCGTGTTTAATAATAAGCTTCGCTCTGAAAGAAATGCACTGATATCTGCTGGTGATGTGAATGAGAACTGCAATGTCCCAAAGCTGTCCTAGTCAGCCCTGCCAATGTCTGCTTCTGTTGGTGACCTTGGAAGAAGGGCTTTTAAAAAAAAAAAAAGTGTAGTTGACCTGCTGAGCAGCAAATCTTTGCTCTTAGACTGCTGTAGTGCAGTTTACGGGATCTCCCAACTGTCCATTCCTCTGCATGCAGTCTAGAGTTTCTGAATACATACATGTGGTTTCAGGCCGAGTGCAAGCCAACAACTGCGATATAGAGGTAGATCTGTGTTACTCCATGCCCTGCCAAAATGGTGGGACCTGCGTAACTCATGAGAGTGGATACACCTGTCTCTGCACTGGCAGTTTTGAGGGTAAGTTCTCTCAGAGGATTTCTTCTTCCCTTGCTGTTTCAGGGGTTGGTTCTAGCATCCAACCAGACCTTTTTAGTCCTTAGCAAATTTAATTATGGACAGACCGTAGAGTTCTGTGTGAAGTAACTGTTGTGTGTCTGTCGGCCTGTCTGTCTTAGTGGATTGGGGGGAAACCCCCCCATGAATTGTTAAGTACTAGAAGCTTGTGAAACTTTACGTGCCCACACCCCCTCCTCTGCACCTCAGCACCCTCACCACCTGCCCAGATGTACCACCCACAACAAAATATAAGAAACCTTGATTTTAAATTTTCCAGTGTATAACTATATTATAAGACAGTAACAACAATACTATATTGTAAGAGTTGCTGAATAAGTGAAAAAAATCAGTGAAGGAAGAAAAAGAAGTACAAGAGAAAATCATGAGTTACAGGTTTTATGTAATCACACAAGTCACTTCGAAAACATTCAGACAAATGATTAAACTTGACAGGTACATTTTATCACAGTCATTTTTTGTCTCTATCTTCTGCAGGTAAAAACTGCGAGGTAAACATGACAACAAAGTATGACGCCATCTCATGCCCACAAGACTTTTGCCGAGCACCTTCCGTGTGCGTGCCGCTTATCAGAGGCGGGTTCCGGTGTGACGGTTGCCCTGACGATGGAAATTACGACCAGTTCTGCCGGCTGAAAACGCGAAGTTTCAGAAAGGGGTCTTATCTGACCTTCCCTTCGCTGAAGATGAGGAATCGATTCACCATCAGAATGAAGTGAGTACGATTAAAAAAGAAAGAAAAAAAAATAATAAAAAGTGCACCATTCGCATTGAGAAGGACATGTTTACCTTCTATTTCTTTATCCATTCTCAAGGATAAGATATATATATATATAATAAATAATCATTATCTTGGCACCTAACCTTTTCCATACTGGCAAGAAACCTTCAGTTCACTTTTTTCTCTGCAGCTCTGAACCTCAAGGGGGATACATGTGCATTTTGTTCTGTGCTAAGCTGTTACGAAAAGGTGCTCATACTGCATAAATATTTCAACAAAGACTGAAAGAACTTTGTTCCAATGACATCCTTTTTTTGCTGTAAGAGAATATCATAGACGTTTACCACCCATCACCTTTTTGTGTGCACTGCTTCTGCAGCCAAGCAGTTCACAAATGAAGGGGGCCGCATTATGTTTCTGTGTGGGGGAATTATTTGCCAAGGAATTAGAGCAGAAGTGAGGTGCAGCGCGAAACCAGACTGTGTTTTTCCCACGGTTATAACAGCCTCTCAAACAAATCCTTAACTGACGTTAAACTGCCTCCGACCGCATCAGAAGCTGTGGTGCTGACCTTGCGCAGCGGCATTGTCGGTGTTTGTTTTCATGCCGAGAACTGGGGGCCGCCGTGTCCCTCATGTCTGTTTAAGTTTGGAGTGAGTTTAAATACACAGCGTGTTTAGACTTGACTAGGGGGATTTCCAGAGACCACCTCCCCCCCCACCCTCTGTGTGTGTGTGTGTGTGTGTGTGTGTGTGTGTGTGTGTGTGTGACTCCAAGGTACTGTAGACAATTCAGTGTTAACATGCAGACACCATCACACACACACACACACACACACACACACACACACACACACACACACAGGGTCCTTCTGTGGCATCCAGTCAACTGCATACATGAAATGCGTGATACAAGATACAGTCAGCATGTGATCCTTTTTTTTTTTTTTTTTTTTGAACATAAATTTTCTGGAAGCAGATAGATGCTGACCATTCAACATACACCTGTACATTAGAATCAAGTTGGTTTGAGTGGTCTCTGTCTCTGAGATAAATGTTAAGTCCAAAGTACTCCTCCATACCCCCCCCCCCCCCCCCAAAAAAAAAACAAAAAACAAAAAAAAAAACAAAAAACAAACAAAAAAAAACCCAACCAACAAACAAACAAAAACCACCAAAAACAAAAAAACCCCAAACAAACAAAAAGCAAACAACCCAAAAAAAAAAACCACAAACAAACAAAAACACAAAACCCCCCAACAAAAACAAACAAACAAAACAACAAACAAAACCACCACCAACAACAAAAACAACAAACAAAACAGCATCAACAAAAGCTAAAAAGCCCCCTACATATCTCTCCCACAACTCCCATTGCCTGCAAGCCCAGAATTCACTGATTCAGTGTGGTCACTCCTCTTGTCAACTGCCGTCACACGTGTATATATCACTGTATTAGTCTTTGAGACAACAATGAATTCTTTATGAGCTGTCCATTTTCCACTCGGTGTGTGTTAGCAGATGGCTGATCCAGTCGATAAATTATGCTGTTTGCACACACCGACTGATGTGGCATGAAGAGCAGTATTTCCCCAGAGAAAGAAAAGCAGAATTAATGATGATGTATAATATGGCTAATCGGGCACAGAATGCACCACTTTGGCAAATGCATTATTCATGTGATGATGTCATCGGTGTCCAACAGGTTAGGCTTGGGGTGTGTGTGTGTGTGTGTGTTGGGGGAAAGGGGGGGGGGGGGGGTTGAATCCCCGACAGACCAAATGCAAAGTGTTGGACGTTGTTTGGAAGATATGTCACGTCGTGTTTTCTTTGAAAATACTTTTCCCAGTGAAGTTGAAGGAGTCCGCTCAAGGTGAGGGACAAACATGAGATAACCTTACTTGCCACTGAGATATATCAGTCTGCGTTACGCATACTGGATTAGTGGTGAATCATGATCAACATAATGCCACTTAGTTTGGAATATGAAGACCCGAGGAATTTTTTTTGTCAAATTGCTCGTCGTATTTGTTCTACTGTCAATCTAGTATCCAAAGTAATATAATTATATTGCGAGGGTAATTCAGTTACAGGTTCATTTTTACAAGTTCCTTTTGGCTGTATCAGTATATATGTGGTATTTATATAATATATATGGCTAATACTAAATTACGAATACCTGGCTTCTGGAGTAATGAATGTGCTTCTTTGCTGGCTAACTCTGCATCAGAAATAGCAGGTGAAAGAGAGAGAGAGAGTGTGTGTGTGTGTGTGTGTGTGTGTGTGTGTGTGTGTGTGTGTGTGTGTGTGTGTGCTTGCGCGCGCGCTGGTTGTTGTCAAGGAAAGTGTCTGCATGCACGCCTCCCCCCCTCCCCCTCATCTCTTGTTCCCAGCCTTCCCCTGCCCTCTGTGTGTGTGTGTGTGTGTGTGTGTGAGAGAGAGAGAGAGAGAGAGTGTGATATGCTCCTTACAACAAAGACCCTCAGGTTTTATGACTCCCCAGCAGTCCTTGCGGGCCGTTCATTTCCTGTAGGACCCAGACCTGATCAATTGCATGCAACAGAGTGCACACATGCGCTTTCCCTCTCCAAACGGCAGTCAGCAGACGCCTGGTACCAGAATATCGATCTGCAATTGTCCCGCCATCAGAGGATTTTTTGGGGGGTTGGGTTTTTATTGTGGTTGGTCTTTTTGTGGATGCTCTAGAGCGGCTGCCTACGAGCACGCAAATGGCTTGTCTGTGACCGGCAGGCTGTAGGGAAAGAAACGGTTCTGCCTCAAAGAGTCAAACATGAAAAATCCAGATGGGGATGTTTGGTTAAGCTTCACTTGCACTGTCTAGTTCCTGTCAATTTACATTACAAGGCCAGTGCACTTTCAAAAACGGTTGCCTTAAAAAAAAAAAAAAAAGACATCTGCAGGGTTTATTTGAGGTTGTAGCCATGCATTATGATACAGGAAAACACCATTTTTTCACAGCCCATTTGTGTCCTGTTGTTATCAACATTACAATTTGTTTTCAAAACTGTCTGGTAGGATTTTGAAACGGCTCTAATCCAAAGAGGAAAGTTTCGTTTGTTAGATGCTTTTTAGAGTGATCAGTTATTTAACAGAATGCACAGTAGAATATATATCCATAGCTATTGAAATGTGATAAGATGTAAAAAGAAATCTGCCATTCTGTGCATTAAAAAAAAAAATGGAATGAATGAAGTACGTTCAAGAGAAAATACATTAGAGGCCTGACATTGCTGAGAACATTGATTTTTTTTTTAAACTCAAGAACAAAGCTGCATCTGAGTCACAGTAGAAAAGCTTCAACACCCATATATCCTATTCCTGAACTTACTCCCAAACTCCTCTCCTACCCTTTTTCCCACTTAGCCCCCCCCCCCCCCCCCCCACACACACACACACTCATACTGTGACCGCCTCATGAAAGCGTACAAATGTTATAACCGTCTAGGCAGGTGCATATGATGCACTTGTTGTGCATGTTTCTTTCCACCGACACATCTAGCCTCCTATCCCGCCAGGCTGATTAAATATTTATGCCGTTTGGTGAGAGTGGGGTCTAGGAGATGCCAAGACATGGGGCCCTAGGGAAGGGGGAGGGGGCGGGAGCGGGAACCGTTTGGGGAGGGGGTAAGTGGGGGGTCGGATTAAGCGTTAATGCAGCTGCCTTGGTTTCTGATCTTATCAGCGAAGAGTTTGAAGAGAGGAGGGCGCAGGTTCTAACTGGCGTGCTGTGTCAATTTGCACCGATAGGGATATGCTGAGATAACATGAAAAAGGGGAGGGGGGGGGGGGGGGGGGGGGGGCTGGGGGTATGCCGACACTGCAAGCGTTAGGTCTGATGTAAGCCTAGTGTTGACTAAAAGATAAAATCTGCTTTGCTGATAAGCGTGTTGTTGGCCATTGGTAGTGGTATGCGGACGAAATGGATCATGCGTTTTTACTATAGGCGCTTCCCCGGGCTTTGGTCGTCATTTTTCAGATTTGATGTGTGTTTAGAGTGGAGGGGCTTGGGTATGTGGGAACTGTAGCAAGGTGTGTGTGTGTGTGTGTGTGTGTGTGTGTGTGTGTGTGTGTGTGTGTGTGTGTGTGTGTGTGTGTAGAGGGTGGCTAGAAAAGCAAGTGCGTGTGTATGTGCGTACACGGTGGGTGGATGAAAGAATGTGTGTGTGTGTGGAGAGGGTGAACGGGTAGGAAAGCGTGTTGGGGTGTGTGTAGGCGAGGAGGGATTTGGGAAAGAATTTGTAAGGGGGCAGGGGCAATGCTTGTACACTCACCTTCACACATGAACACACACGACACACACTCATATTTGTAATGGTGTATCTCAGTCAGAAACACTTGTGACACATGCAGCCTTCTCCCTCCCTAATTCACTTGCATGAAGCCTCAGACACTTTCTTTGTTGAGGTTTTACATAACGACACTGTCATGGAATTTTTGCACAATTTGATTACAGTGCAGATTTTCACTGCTTCGTCCTCCAGCCCTGCGGTGCCTTAAGCGCCTCAAGAGAGACGAATGTGTTCACTGAGGAGACTCCTACAGTACTTACCCTAGTAATAGTAATACTGTGTGTTTTACCCAGTTGTTTTGGCTGAAACCGATAGCATGTATAGTGTAGTATACATGCGCTCAGGCTGAAAGCAGCTCTAGCAGAACACAACACGTACGGTTACATGAATTGCACTCATTCACTCTAACATATTACAGTCACGTGGTGCAAATGGGCTGAAATGGTCAACTTGGCTATATTGGTTTTTGAATTTAGAATTTCATTTCTTTTGAATTTTGGGGGTCTGAACTCTTCCAAATTAGAGGGGAAGAAGCTGCAGCAGTACCCAGAGACTCTCTGTGATCGAAAAGCTGAAAAACTTTGATACATGTCCCAAGTGGGATTCAAACCCCAACATCATGTATTGCCGGCAGAAGTCTTTACCTCTACACGACTGACTACCCCACTGTTGATACTTCCATACGTGTGCATGACTTGTCATTGGTTCTCTTTGGGGTTTCAGGTTTGCCACCCAGGAAAAGAATGGACTCCTTCTTTACAATGGCCGCTTTAACGAGAAGCACGACTTTGTGGGGCTGGAGGTCGCCAACAGTCAAGTCTCCTTCATGTTCTCGCTGGGCAACAACCATACAAGGTGGATACACACGTGCCAGGAGGGGTTAGCACTGGCGAATGGGTGGAGGTCACCGTCCAGTATCACCACAGGGTACGTGATACTGTAAGAAATAATCCTGGTTGCTAAGGAGTAATTGGTATGATACTGTTTTGAAAGTAACTCAGGTGAAGTGGAAAATGAGCATCATGCTGAGGTGTTCTCTAAATTGAGTTATACCAGAATTTTTGCCATGAATTTTTCTTTTCTTTTTTTTACAGAAGGGATGACATTTTTTTCTTCTATTTTAATATCACAGTGATATTAAAATAGAAGAAGAAAAAATGTCATCCCTTCTGTAAAAAAAAAAAAAAAAAAAAAAATTACTGTCGACACTTTTTGAAGAGGTAAATATAGAAGTAGAATGTAAACATTTGCACATTTTTTTCTTCTCTACTGTTAAAGTCTTTATGTTTGTGATGTGTTTGGATGGATAAAACATCTGCAACATCGTGACTTTGCAGCTTCTAATAGAATAGTAGAGAAATATGTCTTTCTTTTCTTCTCTGGTTTTACTTATTGGCTTAATAAAATAAAAAGAGTAGCTTTTTATTTGGTGTGTGTGTGTGTATGTGTGTGTGAGAGAGAGACAACAGAGAGAGAGAGAGAGAGCATGTGGTGTTTTTGCCCAACTTGTCCAGCATTCATTTACAATAAAATAGCACAACAGCAGCAGCAGCAACATTGCTTGTTACTCTTGGAGTGTTTCCTTACAGGTGGCAACTTTGAACGGTGGGAAAAGAATGTGACACCTACATTGCCATTATGTATGGTGAAAAACTCGGCAACTATTTCCTGTGCTGCAAGAGTCACTCAAGAGCTTCCATCCAGGTAAGTTTCTTTCCAGCTATGGGTTATTTGTGTGTGTGTGTGTGTGTGTGTGTGTGTGTGTGTGTGTGTTGTTCCCCCGAATGGCAGCACATCATTATAAGGTTACGCTGACTCTCTTACTACTGACTCTGGCTTTTGTGAAAAAAATCTTTCTTCTATGGACATTAGGCCCTTCTTTCCTGTAACCGATTTACTGGGGCGGTCGGTGGTCTAGTTGTTAAGACTTCGTGCGTGACCAATGCCAGAGGCCAGGTTTGAGTCCCACTCGGGGCGAAGAATTTGTTCTTTCTCGTGTATGACAACCGTTGGGGGTTCTCTCCGGGTACTCCTGTTTCCTCCACCTCTGCTTTGGACATGTTCAGAGCCCACAAAATTAAAACATAATGCAATTCTAGAAATTTCGAAACTTAAATTGCTGAGCTGGCCCTTCGCGCCACGTGAATGTAATGTGTTCTTGACCAACGTGTGAGAGATTGCGTGTGATTTGCGTGAGCGTGCGTGTTGGGTTTAGCTCGCGGCTCTTTGAGCCAAATATCTGGGATAAAGTGCCTGTATTAATGTGCTTATTACTTACTACTTATTATTACTGTAAGCTGGTGCGTGTCATGCCAAAGGAAAAGTGTATTAGAGAAATTGTTGGCAACTCATGCATTGATATTTAGGTAGTATTCATCTGAAGGAATTCCAGCATTCGTGATCACCATTTTGTTTAACCTTCTTTGCCCAATTCGTTTCTGTCCCCACAGATGTGAGAATCCCACAGAAAACTGCTACAGGCTACTTGACTTGACCGGCCCCCTGCAAGTGGGTGGCCTCCCCTGGGCACCGTCCACAGGTCAGGTGACCCAGAAGGACTTTGTTGGCTGCATCAGCGAGGTCTACATCGACGAGGAACTCCTTGACCTCAACACGTCGGTGGTGAACTTCATGACGACCCCTGGCTGCTCGCAGAAAAGACTGCAGTGCCAAAACTCGCCTTGCACCCTCGGAGGTAAATTTTTATCTTCCGCGTCAAATTAAACTTTTAGGCTGGATAATTTTCATGATCTTGGGGATGAGAGATCTCTCGCATTGGCTGTGAAACATTTGAGCTGTTTGTTGCTACTTGTTTTCTTCACAGCTTGCTGGTTTGTGAGGACAACGAAACTGCTCAGTTAGCTAGCTGTTTATATTGGCTTGAGGATGAAGAGATCTCTCGCATTGGCTGTGAAACACTTGAGCTGTTTGTTGCTACTTGTTTTCTTCACAGCTTGCTGGTTTGTGAGGACACGAAACTGCTCAGATTAGCTAGCTGTTTATATTGCTTGAGGAGTGAGAGATCTCTCGCATTGGCTGTGAAACACTTGAGCTGTTTGTTGCTACTTGTTTTCTTCACAGCTTGCTGGTTTGTGAGGACACGAAACTGCTCAGATTAGCTAGCTGTTTATATTGCTTGAGGATGAGAGATCTCTCGCATTGGCTGTGAAACACTTGAGCTGTTTGTTGCTACTTGTTTTCTTCACAGCTTGCTGGTTTGTGAGGACACGAAACTGCTCAGTTAGCTAGCTGTTTATATTGCTTGAGGATGAGAGATCTCTCGCATTGGCTGTGAAACACTTGAGCTGTTTGTTGCTACTTGTTTTCTTCACAGCTTGCTGGTTTGTGAGGACACGAAACTGCTCAGTTAGCTAGCTGTTTATATTGCTTGAGGATGAGAGATCTCTCGCATTGGCTGTGAAACACTTGAGCTGTTTGTTGCTACTTGTTTTCTCTCACAGCTTGCTGGTTTGTGAGGACACGAAACTGCTCAGTTAGCTAGCTGTTTATATTGCTTGAGGATGAGAGATCTCTCGCATTGGCTGTGAAACACTTGAGCTGTTTGTTGCTACTTGTTTTCTTCACAGCTTGCTGGTTTGTGAGGACACGAAACTGCTCAGTTAGCTAGCTGTTTATATTGCTTGAGGATGAGAGATCTCTCGCATTGGCTGTGAAACACTTGAGCTGTTTGTTGCTACTTGTTTTCTTCACAGCTTGCTGGTTTGTGAGGACACGAAACTGCTCAGTTAGCTAGCTGTTTATATTGCTTGAGGATGAGAGATCTCTCGCATTGGCTGTGAAACACTTGAGCTGTTTGTTGCTACTTGTTTTCTTCACAGCTTGCTGGTTTGTGAGGACACGAAACTGCTCAGTTAGCTAGCTGTTTATATTGCTTGAGGATGAGAGATCTCTCGCATTGGCTGTGAAACACTTGAGCTGTTTGTTGCTACTTGTTTTCTTCACAGCTTGCTGGTTTGTGAGGACACGAAACTGCTCAGTTAGCTAGCTGTTTATATTGCTTGAGGATGAGAGATCTCTCGCATTGGCTGTGAAACACTTGAGCTGTTTGTTGCTACTTGTTTTTCTTCACAGCTTGCTGGTTTGTGGAGGACACGAAACTGCTCAGTTAGCTAGCTGTTAATATTTGCTTGAGATCCATCTGTTACAGTAAATGTTTTCTCTTGATGCTAAGTGTTAACATTCCTTTATTCTAGTTTGTATGTTTTAAAAAAAAAAAATTCCTCAAAATCTATACAGGTAAATGTCAGGAAGGATGGACGACGTTCACCTGCGAGTGTCCAGAGAAGGCAGGAGGAAAGGACTGCAGTCAGGGTATGTACTCCTTTTACTTCATTCTCCCCTTTTTTGGAAATTTGGGTAGCTTTCCACGGGATTAACATGTTGCCATGGTGTTGTGCCACTCAGTTGCCTTTTGTTCAAAGTGGGGGGGGAGGGGGGGGGGGGGGGGGGGGGGGGGGTTGCTTCTTGTGAGGGAAGCGAAGGACCCAGATAGAAAACCCCAATGTGCAGCCTCAGATTCAGGAACTAGTGGTGTCACATACAAGCATGACCTGGGACTGAACCCTAGCTTGTTTAGTAATGCACTTGCTAAAGTTGGATGCGCTGCCTATTATGCCTTTGCTTGCCCTGTGTGTGTGTGTGTGGTGTGTGTGTGTGTGTGTGTGTGTGTGTGTGTGTGTGTGTGTGTGTGTGTGTGCTGCTGCCAAAGCCATTCTGCCACTGTGGTACTGACTGAACCTTTATCTTGCAGTGATAGAGCAATCCCCGTCAGTTGAGAGGAAACGGCTATCTGTCATTTGACAACCTGGCTCAGAGCACGGTGCATCATTCCAACATCTGGCACAACGGCATCGCCTTCAGAACGAGAGCAGAGTCAGGCACTCTCATGCAGATCATGCTCAACACGGGACAAGTTAGGAATGCAGGTAAAGAAACGTTGAAAAGGGTTTACCACATGAAATTCAACGCTCTTTACTTTGGTATTTGATGTAGAGTGACAGACTATGTTAGAACGTGTAGAAAGATCTTGCAGTGAGCTTGGATTCCAATTCTGTATTTTAGTCCATGCAACCAAAACCTTATTATATCTCGCTCTTAGTCTAACTTTTATTTTGTGTAATATCCTTGTGTGTGTGTGTGTGTGTGTGTGTGTGTGTGTGTGTGGTGTGTGTGTGTGTGTGTGTGTGTGTGCTTATTTGACTTATTTTATTATGACTTATATTATAATGAACGGAGCAACTGCATTGGTTCGAAGGCAATTTTATGTTTGAAAATGCGATATTTTAAAACAGGCCAATGAAGTATTTGACCTCCATTTTGGACATCTGTATCTTGTCACATGTGCTTGCTGTCTCAAAATCATGCATGACATAAGCAAAAGTCAGAAGTTACAAAAACTGAAAACTTGATGCAGGGTTTGATATTTTTTCCAAGTTTGTTTCAGGTTTTAAAATTTGAAAAACAAATGCAAATCTAAATTCCGAAACTTAAATAGCTGAGCTGACCCTTTGCACCACGTGGTTGTAATGTGTCTATGTCCTGAGTGTGAGAGAATGCGTGTGCTTCACGTGAGCGTGCGTGTTGGGTTCAGTTCGCAGCGCTTTGAGTCGATTCATGAAATTGGGTAAAGCGCCTATACAGTACTCATCATTTTTATTATTGTTATTAAGAATGTATGTCAATCTTCTTTCACATTTTGAGTCCTGTGTCTTATATACTTTTATGTGAAGCTGAATCACTGTCAGCTGTGTGAAGCTTTCTAGTACAGGTACGTATTCCTTCTCTTCAGAGGAAATGGCAAAAAAGACTTGCGTGTGTGTGTGTACCGCATAATACCAGATTTTTTGTTTTGCTCAGATTCAAGATGGGTACATCATTTACTCCTACGAAAGCGAGACGTTACATCTGGACAGTAGAAAGGTGAACGACGGACAGTGGCACTACGTGGTCGCCAAGTGGAACCAGGGTCGTGTTGACCTTGAACTTGACTATGGGCAGTATGTGGTGAGTGGTGACAATAGTTGGAATGGTCTGTAAATCAGTTCAGCAAAGATTGTGACTTTTGCTTTTGTTGTTTGAAGTGTGGAGGGGGTAGGGATGTATTGAGATACCCTGCTCAGTCCGAGGATATGTGTGTGTGTTTGTGTGTGTGTGTGTGTGCGCGCGTGCGTGTGTGTGTGGCGCACACACGTGTGTGTGACTTGGAGGTCGTTCGGCTTTTAGCCTTAAAAACTCACTCAGATACCGGTAGTTGATTTGAAGTTGAATGAAGATTTTGATGAGATGGGGTGTGTTGAAGAAGAATCGTTCATGGCTTTAAATTTTAAGGCCGTATTTCATCATCGTCGTGGAATTTTGAGTTTGACTCGATTTTGACATGCAATTTATGCTCCTAGGGCCATTTTCAAAATTGAATTTTGCACGAATTCCATGACGACAATGATTCATAAACCCTCCTCCCTTCGGGAAGGCTTAATTTGATTTGCCTTTGCCTATCTGTACACATCTGTGCATGTGTCTGTTTTGTGTCACTGTGGCGCCTGTGTGTGCGTAAATCACTCGTGAATTTCATAATGGCACTAATGACAACTTGGACTCTTTACTTGCAGATTTCGACGGCAATGAGAGTGTCGGTGAGTGGAAGCGAGATCCAGATTGTTTATGTCGGAGGATACCGCAATGGCAACGGACCCATCACAGACGGCTTTGTTGGCTGTGTCAAGGTAGGCTTGAAAGTGTTCAGCCCACAAAATTAGGGATAGACTAGCTAACGTACCTGGCTTCACCCAGGCTGATGATGTGATATGTGTAGGGGAGTGCTCTCTGGTCTCCTGTTTGATGTTTCGTAATACAAAAGGACGTGAAACTCCGATTTTCCGAGATTTTTTCCCCACCAGATTTCGGGGTACCACTGAGCACATTAGGGCTGGTGGTGCGATCTGTCTTTTAAGTGTTTTCTGGTCTCCCTGTCTGGCAGTGCTTGGTGGAAAATGACGTTAAACCTCCAATTTTCCCAGATTTTTCTGCCGTAATGTTTCCGGGGTACCCCTGATCACAGACCAATTGAGATGTGAGAACTGTAAACTCCAAAATGCTGAAAACGTTCATCACTTGTATCTTATCCCTTTTGAAGGCTATAGTTTAATCATATGGTTTTTTGTTTGTTTCCCAGGACATCCGCGTTGGCATCAATGCTGTTTTGTCAAATCCACGAGAAACCAACGTGGATATAGGATGCAGTGCTCCAGATTCGTGTTCAGCTGGTGCGTGTGGACCTGGGACGTGTGTGGATTTGTGGGGAGACTACGAGTGTGTGTGTCCGCCTGGTAAGACCTGACCCCAACTTTCATACAGCCTAGGACAAAAAATACTGTCAGCATGCGAGGGGAAAAAAAAAGATCCGAGTACGTAGAGGCTTAGGTTACAGACAAAATCTGAATTTAAATTTGTTTTGTTTGTTGTCATCTAAGCGTGTTCCGATCCTTTTGGGCCTACATGAAACCTAACCTCTGCGAATCCCCTGACAATCCTCTCCCTCGGCCCCCAGCCCTCACCTTCCCAGCTCCATCTTACACTGAACTTGTAGCTGCCAGCAATTTGTACTTGATTGTATTATTTATGATTCCTAGAATCCAGTATGAAAATACAATAATTGTGACAATCCAATAGGTATATGATTTTCAAAATTCGAACAAAACAAAAAAATCGGCCGTTTTTCTGTCTTCATTCTGATCTGAGTTTTTGACTCCCAGCCTCTGCCATCTTGACCTGCATTCTGAGAGTGAGATGTTGGACGTAGCATGTTGACAAAATGTAAGCCGCGCTCGCCAGAAAGTTCAGAGAAAACTTGAAAAATTCCAAAGAATCGTTTGTTAAGGATTTTTGTTTTATCATGAAGTCCGAAGGTGATGATTGCGTAGCATTCTGCCCCCAGGCTTAGCAGCACACTTAGACACATGATGAAGATAAGCTGTTATACTATTAGGAAATGTCCACAGTCACTCTCTCTGTATTCGCAGCTTGCGTCTTTTATGTCCCCTGAGTTACACATCAACACTTTTACGCATCTGCACTACATCTACTGGGGCGGTCGGTGGTCTAGTGGTTAAGAGACTTGTCACCAATGCGAGAGGTCAGGGGTTCGAGTCCCACTCGGGGCAAAGAATTTTTCCCTCTTGTATGTGGCACCGTTCATTCGGGCCGATCGTCGGGGGGTTTTCTCCGGGTACTCCGGCTTCCTCCCCCTCTGCTTTGGAATTGTTCAGCCCACCAAATTTAAAAAATAAATGCAATTCTAAATTCCGAAATTTAAATAGCTGAGCTGACCCTTCGCACCACGTGATTGTAATGTGTTTACGTCCAGTGTGTGTGTGAGAGAATGCGTGTGATTCACGTGAGCGTGCGTGTTGGGTTCAGTTCGCGGCGCTTTGAGCCGATTCATGAAATTGGGTAAAGCGCCAATACAATATTCATTATTATTATTATTGGCTCCCTTGTGTAACAATGGGAGTCTATGTATTAACCCTCCGTCGTCTGTCTGTCTGTCTGTCTGTCTGTCTGTGTGTGTGTGTGTGTGTGTGTGTGTGTGTGTGTGTGTCCAGAAAACTTTAACGTTGTCAATTTCTCGGAATCTACAAACAGCAGAGGCACCAAACTTGGCATGCTGATAGACAACCACAAGACCTTTCAAAATACAGTAGAAACTTGACTAAGCGACCACTTGACTGAGCGACCGTTTTTCGTTCACGACCGTTTTAGCCCGGCACGGACGGTTTTTCTTCTTTATTGCATCTCCAAAGACCGACCAACTGCAGTACACGACTTAAGACCGCTATTCTGCTGGCAAAACGACCCCCCGCCTCTCTTGCTGGCGACCACCCCTGGCTTGTCTGCGCGGATTCACACCTTGCCGACAGCACCGCCGACCGCCCACGGCACAATCCCTGACAATACCCCGCGGGCCGCCAAGTCGTGGTCCACGCGTGACCAGTCACAGGCCAATTATCGCATCGTTACAGCTTAGCGCCACCTAAACACAACTGCAGTTAAGCGGGTGGTGATCACCTCATCCTGTTTAAGTGTCAGTTCCGTTGTTCCTAACACCTGTCAAATCACTGATCATTGTTTTCTCCAATCACCTATCACGCGCGTGTCAGTGCGTGTGAACGCGTGTCTTAGTGTGTGTGTGTGAAGTAAGGCGGATATTTAATAGCCATGACGTGGTTGTTAATCCTTGCTTTTGTGTTTGACAATAAAGAAAACGGAAACTGTTTCTGTGTGTGCCGGCGTGCGATGTGTGTGTGTGTGTGAAAGAGAGAGCCCAGGGGGTGCCGCTGCGGCGGACTAAACTCAGCAAGGACGTCAGAGGTCAGCGTACGTCGTGTGTGTGTGTGTGTGTGTGTGTGTGTGTGTGTGTGTGCCACGGGGTGTGTGAGAGAGAGAGAGAGAGAGGATTGACATGTTTTGTCAGACTGAGTCAACGTACGTCGTCGTCGCGCGCGCGTGTGTGTACGTCGTGTGTGTGTGCACTGGCACCGTTGGCACGGCGCCCGCTTTTTTTATGTTTTTCTGTCGTGTTGAGGACTGAATAAAGCGAAGCAATGAGAATCGTGGTTGTCACTCAGTTCATGCAAGCTGTGCTCGTGTGTGTGTGTGTGTGTGTGTGTGTGTGTACGTACTTGTTTCCCGCCGTAAAATTTAAACGCGTCACACAAGTTCACGACACCGCATGCGCGACAATGTGAAACGGAAGTGGTTAACACATGGTGGCACAAGCGACTCTGTTTACGTTTTCCGTCGCTGAAATTTAGGTAAAGCCGCACAATCTTGATTATTGGAAGACTCCACAGAAACACCAAACTCTGCTTCTGAGTCAAATCCACGCATGCACACTGTACTTATTATGCAATGATCCCTACGGTTGATATGCACGGCTCCCGGCCGGGCAGGGCCGGGTCCGGACGCCATTGTGACTGACTGCCGTATGGGCGACCAGTTGTTGTTCACGACCGTTTTTGCTCGGTCCCGTGAAAGGTCGCTCAAAAAAGTTTCTACTGTATATCATTTTGAATGACCTTGACTCAAGGTCAAGGTCACTAAAGCTCTCTGTCTGAAAATTTTACATTGGCATTTTCTCTTAATCTACAAACACCAGAGGTTTTAAACTTTGCATGATGATAGACATTGATAAGAGCTTTACAGATATACATGTAGTCAATGGCCTTGTGTCAAGGTCAAGGCCGTACAAGCTATTTTTGTGAAACCTTAACATTGGCATTTTCTCAGAAACAACAAACAGCAGAGGTGCCAAACCTGGTGTGCTGATAGACAGTGATAAGACCTATGCACACATACCATCTTAAATGACCTTTGGTCAAGGTCATTAAAACAGTATGTTGGGAAAATTTACATTTGCATTTTCTCAGAATCTAGAAGGATCAGAAGCCTCAAACTATGTTTTATGATTGACATTGGCAGCACCTTTACAGTTATACCTGTATTCAGTGACTTTTAGTCAAGGTCAAGGCCATGCAAGCATTTTTTGGGAAACTTTAACCTTGGCATTTTGTCCAAAACAACAAACAGCAGAGGCACCAAACGAGACATGATGATAGACAGCAATGAGACCTACCTTTCTGAATGACCTTGACTGAAGGTCAAGGTCATTAAAGCTGTCTGTTATTAATTTTAACATTACCGTTTTCGGAGGAACTACAAATACTAGAGGCATTGAACTTGGCATGATGATAGACATTGATGAGATCTCATTTGAATGACTTCGACCAAAGGTCAAGGCCATACAAACTGTTAAGGTGGAAATTGTAATATTGCCAGGGACTCAGAGCGCCAGAGACACTTTACTTGGCATGATAATGGATAGTGATAAGAGCTTTACAAACATACTCATGTGAATGATCTTGACCTGTGTCACAAGGGAGCCGTGGAGGCTACTGCCTCTCTAGTTATTATTAAATGAAGTGAAGGCAATGTTAGGGTGGAAAGGTCAGCTTTTATTAAAGCGTCAACATAAAAACCGGAATGGATAAAAACACAACTTGCATACAAAATGGTCCGCCGACCATATCTTGGCACAGTATGATGAGTATCGGTGTCGGCGGGACCAGTACATCAAGAGCCCAAAAAAGTGGGCAAAAATACAGATTCAAAACATGACTTGACATAATACTTGGGTTTCGTGGCACCATCACAGTGTTGTTCACTGTGTATCTTTTTCTGTCACAGGAACCATGGGGCCAGAGTGTGAAAACATCTGCAGCGAGTACAACCCGTGTCAGAACTGGGCAGAGTGCCAAAACCCTACACGGGGGGAGAGTACTTACACCTGTGACTGCGGAAACAGGCAGAGTGGTCGCTACTGCGAAAACATGGCCCCCACAGAGTGCCCCGCGGCGTGGTGGGGGAACCCTGTCTGTGGACCCTGCAACTGTGACCCAGCCAAAGGATTTGAGTCCAAGTGTGACAAAAAGAACGGCACCTGTTTTTGTAAGGTGTGTATTTCAGGAATGTCCAGTATTTTGTTTACAGGTTTATTTGTGACGCTACGCCACGAAATGAGTCGGAAGTTACATGCAGCTGAATAGTGCAACACCCGATTTTCCGACCGAGGTGGCTATTTTGTTTCATGGGGTACGTCATTTCAGCAGATCATAACTTCAAAAATAATTATCCGATTTTAATCTGGTTTTCACCATTGGATTCAGCATTAAAAAACCTGTAAGATCATATCAAAACCTCAAAAACTTCAAAAAGTGACTTCAGACTCAAATCGTGGGGGGCGTCACATTTGGAAGAGGGGAAAAGATCAACAGTGTGAAAAGACTTTTTTTTTTTTTCCTTTTTGTTTGTTAGTTTTGTGTTATTTCCATCTGGTTAGTGTACACTATGCATGGTTTGTACCAGCTTCAGTCCCTGGCAAGCGTGCCTATGCAACCACATGTGACCTGTTCTCCCAAAATAGTGGACCAGTTCACATTTGTCAGTTTTAGGGTATGTGTATATTCAGAAAAACAAAAAAAAGTGCTGTCAAGTTTTATATAAGAATCACATTTGTATTCCGAAACTTGCGAATGGTGCGGTTAATTTGTTGGTATGTGTAATGGGAGTAAAGTTTTGCCCCCCCCCCCCCCCCCCCCCCAAAAAAAAAAAAAAAAAATGTGTTTTATGTGGAATACCATGGCATGACTTATCCACCGTGTCGTGAGAACGGGTCACATGTTGACATTGTCTTGAAAGTTTGGTTTAGCTTGCTGTGCAGAGGGGGACATGTTCCCTGACCGCCTCTGCTTTCTTCATCCCTGGGTAGCTGCCATAGACTTGACTATAAATACTGCAAAAAACCTATCCAACTGTCTGAAAAGCTGAACGAAAATATAGATAATACATGTACAGACTTACCATGTTAAAAATGTATCTGGAGCTATTTTCTAAAGAGAAGTGATACTTCACGAAACAGGAGCTGCACTACCAACCTGAGGGGGCTGACCGCTGCTATCCATGTGACTGCTACTCCGAGGGCTCAGAGAGTTCGGTGTGTGACAACCGCACAGGGCAGTGTCACTGTCGGGATGGGGTCGTAGGTCGACGTTGCGACCAGTGCGACAGCGTCTTCGCCGGTATTGACCTTGCCACAGGCACATGTAAAGGTAAGGTGATGTTGATGAAAAATTATGTTAAAGTGCAATGCCAGGAGTGTTCGTCTTGCAAGATAGCATTTACTACCTGTGGGACTAGTTTCTGTATTATATATATATAGGATTACAGTTTAGAAAGTTCAGGTTACAACTACAAGGAGAAAGCTGCTGTCACTTCTGTTGTTGTGTTCTTTCTCCTACTGTTATACCAGATGACCTGATACTACAGGAGTTTCCCTAATACCCTCACGACTTCAGTCAGCAGAGCCATCGTGCCCCCCCCCCCCCCCCCCCCCCCCCCCCCCCTGAGCATAGGCTTTAATTCAAGAGAATTCATGTGTACCCCTGTGAGCTAACCTGGTCACGTGTGATCCCCCTGCTCACCCCATACCCCACATGAACCTGTCAATCTTCCTGCCTGGCTCCGTGCAAGCAGCAGCCCTCACCACAGCTCCGGTCTTTGCTGTCTACAGCGTAGTGTCAAGCCCCTTCTTTGGGAATGGCGCTTTTTGATCCGGCTTGTCCAGTTTCCTCTGCATTTCTGGTTATTTACGAGTTGTTGGGTTTTTTGTTGTTTTTTTTAAAGTGAATATTCACCAATTATTGATGATGTAATGTTGTAAACAGTTTCATGTTTGGTCATCCATCAGCCTTGATCATACGTCTTGACTCGATGAAATCCATTAGTTTGCATTAAGGACTCTTCTTCTTCTTCCACTTGAGAGTTCAGCTCAATATGTGATGCCAGCATTCAGTTGTAGACAAGGATAAAAGGGTAAAACTTTTTTCATGGAGGGGGGGGGGGGGGGGGGTCAATTTCAGGGGTTGACAGGGAATGACTGCATGTTGTGTTGACCACGGCCATGTCTCCCCCTAAAGGACTGGAGCGAAGGAGCTGACGTGGTGCTTGGTGGTATTTCAGGTTCTGCGGACTTTTGCACTTGTTGTTTGACTTCTGTCTCGTAGACTTTTCAGTAGAGTTAATCTGCTTTACTTTTTTGTCTTATTTCAGTAATGTCATACGAGAAATGCCCAAGGAACTTTGCGAAAGGCATCTGGTGGGTACCTGTTCCATTTGAGGAAACGGCCTTTCAGGACTGCCCTCATGGAGCCAGCGGTGAGTGCTGGACAAAATAAAAATACAGCGGAGACAGGGCTACAAGAACATATACATCTTACTGTTTGGCCATGGAAGGTTTTTAGTATTAACAAAAAATGCACCATTCCAAGATTAATAGGCTTCACACAAGACTTTAAAAATCATTACACAGTTGGAGAGTGTGCGTATGCGCTCAAAATAATCTAAGCAAAGCTGTAAATGCCACCGACATCTGCGGCTGCCCAAACTTGAAATGGCTTGAAGCTCTGCTTGTAAATGAGTGACAACACCACTAGTAACAGTACAGTACAAGTATAACACAGGGTTGGACATTTTTCACAGCTTCTATAGGACAAAGTGTCCTGGAAACAGCAAAGTGATAGGACACAGTGTCCTGGCCACTTAGTGGCAATAAACATTTTAATAGGACAAATAGGTGGGAAAAATAGGTGGGAAAAATAGGACATTTGAAATTTTTATAGGTCAATGTCCTGGGACCGACTTAAATGTGCATCTCTGATAACAAATGCCTTACATTTCTCGTGTTTAGCCTTCTGTTAGCTTTCTGTTGGCTCAGTGCCGGTCTGTGAGCAGCTGCAACTGTTAAGTAGCACTATGTCAGACACCACCAAAACAGCTCAGTACAGCTTGTTAGCTTACATATCTTGGAAGATGAGCCTTTAACTCATTCATTACCGGAAACTTCGATCAAAGGTTCTTCATTACGTCAAAATGTCAAGGGTGTGTGTATCTTCAGTGAAGTAAGCGAGAGAGGTCTGATTAATTATAATAATAATTAATAGTACTTGTTTAGCGCTTAGTCTCACAGGAAAGCAACTCACAGCGCCACACACATGCTGATTACATGTAGTCAGTTTACTGCAGGTTTGGCGGCAGGTGCAGGCGAGTGCAGTGATGAGGCAACAGCAGTCACAATAAAGTTGTTTTTTTTTTGGGGGGGGGGGGGGGGGGGGTTGCTGCCCCAACTCTTTGCCAGCTCCAGTGGTCTTCCTCCCTGGTAATGGGTAGAATCCACGGAGGGCTCCGAAGCTGAGACAACTTCAGAAAACTTCAATTTTTATTATGCATGATGATGGAGATGAGGATGATGGTAAGATGATGCTATGGAGGTCCGTGTTGTTTGGGACTGTGGGACAGGGCCGCATTCCACGCTTCCTGTCATACATATCCCGGCATTAACCAGGCCCGGGAACTACAGCACCTGCGGTGCCGGCCGTGTAATCATCCACATCATAAGACGTGTCACACCAAGGGAAGCACCCCCCAAAATCGCACCCGTGAAGTGGGTGAAGCTCGGCTGTGTGGCAACAACCTCCCCATTGGGTCCATAGCACACCCGCTCTGGTTAAAAGCCGACCTAGGTAGGAAAAATCCCGCTTGCCTCGGCTGGGACTCGAACCCGGGACTCCCAGTCCATGGTCTGAAGTGCTAACCACTACACTACGGGGGCCGGTAGTCACAATAAAGTTGACTAAGTGATATTGTTCTGTGATTTGCAGGCAATGCTAGCCGTCGATGTACAGAGAAGAGCAGCTGGCTGGAGGCTGATTTGTCCAACTGTACCAGTGAAAGCTTCACCAAACTGCAGCTGCATGTAAGAATATGTAGTTAAAGGTCAAAGATGCGCAGGAATAAACAGATTGCCAGCCAGATTTGCCGGGAATCTCCCAGATTTTAAATCCTGTCCCCAAATCCCGTATCCCCCAAGAAATTCCTGGTTTTTGAGATTTTGGGTGAAAAATATATTTCTTTTATTCTTTTTCGCCACATTCAATGGAATAATTATGTGTCCGTGTTAAGTTTTGGGGGTAACATTTAAAAAAGAGCACATTAATCTATGACGTCAGTGCTGAACGTGTGAGTTATGTCATCGAGATTCCAGGTGTTCCCCCACATTTTTGTGTTCTTATCCGGGACTTTTGATGATGTGCGAGAAATTCGATTATTCACTGCGCAGTTTGAAGCAAAGTTATGCAAGTACTGTAGATTTTATAAAGCTTTAATTATGGAGATTATGGTCTTTGGTTTTAAATATTCAGTTTTTTTGTTTGTTTGTTGACAGCTGACAGCTTTCCAGGAAGGACGAATCGACCCGTTCTACGCAGACGGGACAATAGAACTGCTGAAAAATGCCACCAACACTACGAGTCCTCTGTATGGTGGTGACATTGTCATGACCTTGGAGTTCGCGAAGGTCCTCTTGGAGTATGAGATTAATCAGAATAGGTCACTCAGCCTCATCAGCCAGCAGCATCGGGATTTTATTCCGGTGAGTTCCTTGTCAGTTGCTTCTTCTTCTGCTTCTTTGGAGTTGGTACCCATGCCTTTGAATTCTGAACTGCGTGGCGTATGCAGCGTATATAATTTTAGATTCTTTCAGTGTTTGTAACCTTTTTTTTTTAATACGTTATATTGCATTTTCAAACAGTAATGACATGTAGAAATGGTAATGTAATTTCACTTTAAGTGTATGCAAAAGTATCTGCTTTGTGATGGGCTGATAGCCTAAACAATAAAGATTTGAATTTGAATAAATCTGAAAGAATTCTGAACAGCATTGATTCATGAATAAGTACATGGGTGACACTCGTCAGTCTGGGTGACTGAAATCCGTTTTTTTGGAAATGTATCCTGACTGAAATTCCATTTGATGAGCGAAACATGGGTCAGATAGTACTGTTCATAACAACCCAGAGATAAGAGCCACATTCATATTGTACATTTACAGTGCTAGGAGAGGCCACCAAATACTTTTAAGATTGCTAAGGTTTGTGTTTGGCTGGTGTCCACCCTTATGGGACCCAGTACCCCTGCACCGTCCTCAACCTGGGTTTCAGTCTTTTCAAAATTTACGATTGTCACCCATGTAAGTCGTTGGAATTGTCTTTTAGTTTCGCATCAGTCTTCAGGCATGCTAAAGGCCATGTCACACGAGAGGGCAAAAACACTTGCAAACATTGTTTTCAGATGTTTCGCTGCGAAACGTGTTTTGTCGTTTGACCTATTTCAAAACAATTTTTTCAAAACATGTTTCGATCGTTTTCAGTTTTAGAACCTGCCTTAAAATCTGAAAACATGTTTTATGCTTCAACCAATGAAACCTTGTTCAAGGAGTTAAGGGAGAGCACTCTGCGCAGGATTCGAGGTTGTTTCACACACGTTTTCATGTGTGTGTCATGTATTGTTTCGGAAAGCATGTTTCGGGCGTTTGGCCTTTCAAAACTTGCTTTCAGTTTGACATGGCCTTAAACTGTCCCCCACTCATCTCCTGAAGGTCAGTTTATTCCTTAAACACCGCTTATTCACTTGCTGTGCAGCAACTGGTGATTGCACTAAGCAACGTTACCAGCCTGGAGAATGCAGCTTTTTGGCCTCAAATCAACAAAGAGCATCAAGGGGCAGCAACTCTGATCCGCATTTTGGAGGAGTATCTGATCAAGATCGCCAAAATCATGCCCCTAGCCAAGTCGAGCCCCTTTGAGGCGTTTTCCGATGGGATAGGTAAGTCCTTCCAACACTGCCTTCCTGAACCTTGTCGTTTGGGATGAGTGCAGGTTGAAAGAATGGGCACTAACAAGTGGGGTTGTGAGTAAATCAAGAGGGGGTGCTGATTTTCTAGAACACTTCAGATTTCCAAAATGCAAACTTTCAAAACGTAATTTTTCCGGATTGAGGACTCTTGAAAATTAAATTTTTCAGACTGGCAAAATTAATGAGCATCAAGTTCTGGATTATGGGGTGACCGCCAAGAATACTTGTACAGTAGAACCTGATTTTGGCGACAACCCACGGGGACTGAACAGAATCAGTTGTAAATGACAGGTGTCAAACAGATGTAGCTGCTGTTGTCGTTGTGAGTTCCTTGAAGGGCCATTAACCCTGGCGGTGCTGAGAACGGAATGTTTCAGATTACCTCTAAGGCTTTTTCAGCGTAAGACAAATTAATTCACAAGACCAGGGTTCAGATATACACAAGCAAATTTTGAGACCATCTTGCCATTCTAGCTTGATTCTAGCCACTCTGTACAATCCACAGACCTACAAATTACTTCACCTAAAGTTTTGGGTGCAGCAAAGAACTGAGAGCTCAAACGAGGTTGAAATTCAGCACACGCCTCAATGGGACCACGTTTGTTACGCAGGGAAAAGCTTGCTTCATGAGCGAAAAGAATTGGCGTACGTGCATGTCAGAACTCTTAGAGATGGGGGTTTTTGTGTGTGATGAAGATTGCTGTAACCCTCTGCTTCCTTTCCTTCAGTGTTGGGAGCGGACTGGATGACAATGTACAATGTCTCTGGCCGCCCAGTGCCCAAGTACGACAACAACGTCAACAAAGCATCAGCCAACGACTATGCCAGAATCAGACTGCCAGCCTCTATCTTTCCAGGTCCCTTTTTGCTTTTCAAAGTTGATCTTACCATTTTTTTTTTCAAATTTAATTTAAAAATTTTTTTCTGAGACAAGATTAGGGGACTATACCGTTTACTGATGGCGGCTAGTACAAATTTTCAGAATCATTACAAGATTGTAAATCAACGCTTGAAGAACTTACCTACCTGCACATGTATACACAACTTTTCAACAGATGTATTCCTTTTCCGGTTCTTCTTCGTTTCAGTTTAACTTTGTTGCTCCCCACTGTATGAACTTCGATTAGCCACGGACAGCAGATTTCCAAGTGTGTTTTCCCAATACTGTGCTACAAATTCTAGTCTGTAGAGTTTGTAGGATATGAGCTAGTTCAGCAGGTTCTTCAGTTAATCCATCTCAGCTGGCATCGGTCTTTGAAATGTTCTCTGGTTTCCTGTCATTCTTCATAACAGACCGTTCTTCATTTTGCATGCAGGGAGTCAAAGTGCCAAGAGTTACTTTGGTTACGCCATCTACCACACAATGGGAAAGCTCGTGGAAATGAACACTGACGACTCTGTTAGGTATGTTTCCTCATGGACGGTCTCTAAAACTGTTGAAATGGATGTGCTGTCCCATGTTTTTTTAATTAATGTTTTTTTCCCGATTGTCTTGTGATTGATATCATGCAATTCATCAAAGGTACGGATAGGGTGTGTAGATTGTAGTAAATGCAAGGATGGAAATTTTCTGAAACACTCCGGATTTTGGAAGGAGAATTTTTTTTTAATTAAATTTTTCAGACTGAGGATTTTTTAAAATTAAATCGTTCGGAGTGGCAAAATCAGCGTTCAGCTGGTTCCAGATAAAGGAATGACTATTTGTTTTCAAAGGGACACAAGTTAATTTTCTAAATTCACAGATTGACCCAGCTTACGTAGGTGACAAAAGCATGATTGTATCATGTCAGTGGGTGTTCTGCCATTTTCAGAAAAACCGGTCGACCGCTGACAGTGAATGGCCCTATGTTTACGTTTGTGGTGACAAGCCAAGGTGGACAGGTGTCTGGCAGCCTGCCAGATAACGCGTATGTGTATGTCCAACTGAAACTGGCGTCTCCTGAAAACCGTACGAACCTGCAGTGTGCAACATACGCTGTAGATGCCAATGGGTAAGATAATATTTTGTCACTTCCTTCTCAACTTTGCAGGAATTGGCAGGTATGTTCCTGTGCTGTTTTGCAGGAACTGATTCCTTTTTGAGCACAGCTTTCATGCGCTTTGTAGACAACTTCAGTGCTGCAAATTACACTTTGTTTCTCTCAGAATTGTGTGTGCACTCGGTGAAACATTATGCGGACATCATCGTGGAATTTTTGCATAACTGGATTTTGAGAATAGTGCACTGTGACATGCAAAGTCCACATCTCCGATGCTATTCTTAAAATTGTAGAATTCTCCTTGGCGCACATCTCCATCTCTTCTGAAATACTCATGACACCGCAGGGCTGGAGGATGAAGCAGTGAAAGCCTGCTGCCGCTAAGCGCTACTTTAGATGCAAACCTTCACCCTGTGATTCACACTGGTGCATGCGATAGTATTTGTTTTCCACGCCACCGGCCACAGCCTACTCTTTCTCAAAAGGTGGACATGGGATTTTTAATGTGCACACGATATTTGTGCATGTGTGTGTACACGAGGGCAGGACAGGCACCATAAACAAGTCTGCACGTGATTTTGATGCTCTATTTGGAAAAGAAAAATCCATCCAAACTCCTGCCCACCTGAGATTCGAACCGGGCAGCTCAGGGTTCAAAGTTTGATACCTGAACACAAATCCCCTTGCTATTCTTTACACCAAAATATTGGGACGATGTTGAAGTGAATATATCTGTAAATTGATGGGACACGCCTGCATCCCATCTGGAATGCTTTTGTGTACCACTGTGACATGTTGGTGATGATTGACATGTGTCATTACAGATACGGTGTATGGTCAGCGGCTGGATGCTCGATAGCTGACGAGGACTGCCAAGTGACTTCGGACTCGGACGAGTGTCAGGAAGTGTACATCACCTGCAGGTGTTCCCACTTGTCTACGTTCGCCGTCATTGTCGACCTGGAAGATGGGACGGTATGTGGGAAGAAGCGTGTTAGTCCCGGTTTCCACAAAATAGAAGAGAAAGAATTGAGATGTTCTGGGTAGGGCTCAATGCCTCCCTCAGTTTACAGTTGTCAGATGGTTTGGTAGACATAGTTCTGTAGAGATTTTTAGGGTCATAGATCATTGTGAGCTGTTTTTGTGGTGTTTAGGACTAGAATCACACCACCTAAACACGTGCACAAATACAGCCACTTGTGGTGTTTAGGACTAGAATCACACCACCTAAACACATGCACAAGTACAGCCACTGGAAGGTTTGCTTTGAGCTGATCAAAGCCAGACGTGCAGTAACCGCTGACAATGTTACTGCTATACCCAACCTGGCAGCACTCTGCATAGAGCAGCCAACAAGGCAAAATTGGAGGATGCCATTAAGTGAACAGATGCTGATTTTTTTTCTTGTTCACACGACCATCTCACCGTGTGTTGCATTTGGCAAGCTGAAAATCATCCCTCTGTTGGAGGATTTCCACTTTTGGCTAAAGATCCGCGCCCCCCCCCCCCCCCCAACCCATATCATTGTTTCTTCCACTGAAGCTCTTAAATGCACCAATGAGAGTCAGCTTGGTGATTACTCACTGGACAGATCAGCATAGATACCAACAAACTGCCCTCCCATAAGGCTAATGACTGACTTGAATGGAAAGAAAAGAGAGTAAACAGGCAGTAATTAGCTTCTAAATCAGATGTAGCTCAAGCTGACAAGTTTGCGGGCCAGTTAAGTGTGTCAGTAACTAAGAAAAAAAAACCTGCGAAAGTTATTCTCAGTTTGGTGTTGGTCAGGTTTGCTCAACACCTTTTCTGAACGTTGGTCTTGCTGACTGCGATAAGCTCAGAATTTCTACTCTCAGGCCTTGCATGTGTCAGAATGAAAGAGCTAAGGTGAGGAAGTTGTCGTGGAAAACAGGAGAGTTGGCCTGGGAAAGTCATGGAAAAATCATGAAATTTTGAGAGTGTGGACCTGCATGGACCCTGTGTAATGTTTATTGTCGTCTCGTCTACCAGGCTTTGCGAGCGGCGATAGTCAGTGTGTCTGTGATGGTGTATGTCCTGGTGGGCGTGTCGCTGGCCCTGTTGGTGGTCGCCTTCTTCATTCTCATCTCCTACAAGATGCTGCAGAGCAACTGGAACAGCATTCACATCAACCTCATCTTTGTCATCATCATCACCGAGCTGGCCTTCGCTGTCGGTATCAACCGCACCAGTCCTGAGGTAATACGTCAGTTTAGTGTTGTGGATCTTGATGCTTTTTTAGTTGTTGTCGTTGTTGTCCCCCCCCCCCCCAATTTTGTTTGGGTTATGTTGTGTTGTGCTCTGAGTCAGAAAATAAGGGGATAGTTTGATTGAGGGGTGGTAGTTGTGTGTGTGTGGGGGGGAGGGGGGGAGGGGGGGGGGAGTGAGTGTGTGTTTGTGTGTGTGCATGTGTGTATATATGTGTGTATATGTGTGTGTGTGTGTGTGTGTGTGAGAGAGAGAGAGAGAGAGAGTGTGTGTGTGTTTGGGGAGAGTGGAACTGGAAGGGGTTGTATTCATGTTATATGTACAGGTGTCATACTTTAGGGTACATCACATGTGATCATGTTGCCTTTGTATGTTTGACGTGTATAAAATGGTTTGTCAGCATTTAAAGTTGGACATTGGACATAAATGCCCTGGGACAAGAATCCCACAAATTACGCAGAATCCAGGATAATGTACGTGGACTAAGGGGAACTTTTGAGTCTGCCGTCTTCGATTTATCTGACAACAATTTTTATTTCCACTTTGCAGCTGTTCTGTCGACTGATGGCCATCTTCCTCCACTATTTCTACATGGCCGCCTTTGCCTGGCTCTATGTTGAGGTGCTGCACATCTACCGCATGCTGACAGAGAAACACACCATTAACTATGGTTCCATGAAATTCTACTATCTCCTGGGTTACGGTGAGCGTACATAATAATCATGTAATCATAATAACAATGAAGAAAATTATCATACTAAATGACATGATAAAAGAGCTATAAGATCGAAAAACTTCTTGATTTATGCAGTGTTTCTCCTTGGTTACGGTGAGCATACATAATAATCATGACAATGAAGAAAATTATCATACTTAATGACATGATAAAAGAGCTATAAAATCGAAAAACTTTTTGATTCATGCAGTGTTTCTCCTTGGTTACTGTGAGCATACATAATAATCGTGACAATGAAGAAAATTATCATACTAGTGACATGATAAAAGAGCTATAAGATGGAAAAACTTTTTGATTCATGCAGTGTTTCTCATTCTGTCATAGGCCACATTAATAACAATACTTTTTGCCCTCCATTTTTGCAGTTATTCCTGGAATCATTGTTGGCTTGGCTGTTGGGCTCTACACAGATGGTTATGGCAATGACAGCTTGTAAGTCATTAAATACGTTATGTTACTCTACATTATGCTACGTTACGCTTCGTTACGTTACGTTACTCTATGTTACGTTATAAGTATTAAGTATTAAGGGTGCTTTGCATCAGCAATTTATTGAGTCAGTATTTTTATGTGTCCATTGTTAAAGATGAAAACGGTTATCGTGTATTGACCTGATGTGTACTTATTATTATATCATTATCCTACGTTATGTTAATTACCCGTCGTGAATATTGTGTTTGAATTGCGTAGTCAGTGTGATGATGACTTCTTTTACAGCTGCTGGTTGGAAACATCCGAACTTTTCATCTGGAGTTTTGCTGGTCCTATAGTTGTCGTTGTACTGGTGAGTAAACCTTTCTCACTTTACCTCCCTCCCCCCCGCCCCCCCACACACACACCTCCCCCCCCCCCCCCCCACCACCCCCCACCCCCACCATCATTATCTCAAAATTAAACTGTAACGTTCAGAATAACACTGACCTTGACTTTCTCTTCCGCAGATCAACATCATCACCTTCATGCTTGCGGTCAAGGCCAGTTGTCGAGAGAAGGTCCATGTCGCAGACATCAGCTCCGTCAGGTATAATAATGACAATAAATAATAATGAGTATTATATAGGCGCTTTACCCAATTTCATGAATCGGCTCAAAGCGCCACGAACCGAACCCAACACGCACGCTCACGTGAATTACACGCATTCTCTCTCACACTGGACATGAACACATTTCAATCACATGTCGGTGGGTGTTTGGGAGTTAAACATCCTTTTCCACCACGTATCCCACCCTGAGTACTGGGGGTGCATAGGGAGAGGTAGATATTGGGGGTGGGGGAGGGGGGAATTAAGATGGTTAATGGAGCAACGCTGCTGACGAGATCAGTCCCCAGTCACTCCCAGAATTCAGCGACGCTTGGTTCATGTAACGTTAATTTGTTTCGCAGACTCGGCCTGATGGGCGCCATCTTGCTGCTCCTGCTGCTGAGCGTGACATGGGTGCTGGGTCTCCTGACAGTAAACTTCGACCTCCCAGCCCTGGGCTACGTTCACGCTGTTTTCCTCCTGCTGCAGGGGGTCTGTCTCTTCTTCGTCTACATCCTGATCAGCAGGAAGGTGAGACGCTGATCGCGGCTTCACTTTGGGACCCTTTGAATTTCTTTGGACTCTGAATATGAGCACTGCTGTCAGATGCTGTGAAACTTGACTTTTTAACTTTTAGCATAACAAATCGCCCAGGAATTTCACTGATGAAGAGAATGTCTTTCACTTATATTAATGGATGGTCAGAACTGTTACGCTGTTGAGGGCATTTCTGCGTTCATCTCATTGCTTTCTGCAATAAAGGTGATCATTAGAAAAGGTTATGTGCAATTCTTTACACACACACACACACACACACACACACACACACACACACACACACACACACAATATGAACACCAGAATGCTTAGATTTAGATTTCATTTTTCGGAGGGTCATGCCTTGGACCACATAGAAGAACATGTTCCCTCTCGACACAACTAAAAAAAAAAAACAAAAAAACTCTTGGTCGGTTCTGACTTTCAATACAGTGAATATGAATCATGTTCTTGGGGAGCACTGCTCTAAGTAGTTCATCCGACAATTTTGGCTTCACTATATTCATTGTGGGTTGACTTGTAGGTACGGCGATGTCTGAAGGGGACGTGGTACAAACTACAGGGGAAGAAACTGGACATGGAGGAGAATCTGGCCGGTACGAGGAGCAGCGTCATGTCTGTAAGTGGAACATTAAAATATGAAGGCAGCAACAGTTCTGTACCCGTAGCTCTTTGTGTGTTGCCACTGAAAGAGAGTGTTTCCCAAAAGTGCCTGTGTCTTGAGTAAACATTTTCACTGTTGCGTTCGTGCATTCTGTAAAATGATAAACTTTCCTTTGTGATACTCCCCTTCTTGGTCTGTTCCTGTCACATCCCACCCCCCACCCCTTGCTCAACCCTCTCACTATCCCCTGGATCAAAGTCAAATCTTAGGCCGTCACTTGCATTGAGGCTGGTGGTTATTCTAATAAGCTTCATCTTCATGGGATAATCTGTGGCTACACGAAAACGACACCTAAACTTCCATTCGTTACAGAGAACCATTTCAAGACCTGTCTTCTGGGCCTTTTGGCGAGCCAAATGATGCACCAATACAACTAGCACTGTTCCTGTTCATCATGCTGGCAAACCTTTGTATGCTCAACCTACCTGTATCAGATTTTGCCTTTCTCACAGCGCTCGGCCCTCGCGTACCGCAACGACGCCTCGTCATCAGAAGGCGGCTTGCGAGTCAACGTTGGCATCTCAACCACCTCCACCACCTCCCAGTCCAGCAAAAGCACGGGTCGTTACGGACCACCGCGCTACAAGGACGACTTCGGCCGCAGTACTAGCAGCTCCACTTCCGGGCACATACCGTCTGCCACAGGAATTCCACCCAATACTGGCATTGCGCCGTATGGGTACGACCCATCAGCCGATCCACTGCCTGAGGAGGATTGTGAGTAATAAGTTTGTGTGTTGTTGCGCATGTTTGCTGCTGTTCAGTGATAGAAATTAAAGTTTGAAGACATTTCTTTTGCTTTTAGTGTAGTCGCTGCCTTGTAACGGCGCTTTGTCAGAGCAGAGATATACATAGAGAGAGAGGAAACAAAGGCGCTTTCAGAAATATGCCAGGCTACGGCACTTCTCCTCCTTAAATAACGCTTTCCTGTCCAAATGACTGATTTTAATCCTTTATGGAAGCTACTTGAAAACAGAGACTGATAGTTGTTGTTTTGGGGGGATGAGATGTCAAAGAATTGGGACTGATTGTTACTTGCATCAGTCTTTTCATTTATCATTTTGGAATCTAGTCTTACCTGTGTTTATTTGCATCATATAAATGAATCACTATCTTGTCTTTTCTGTTTGGCTTTTCCCTCACAGACAATGGAGAGTCTCCCATCAAACCAGGGGGTAATGACTCCGACTCCGACAGTGACGCTTCAGTGGATCGAAACAGCCTTGACCTTGCGTCTAGCCACTCCTCGGATGAAGAGGACGATTTTGATCTGGGCCCTCCATGGGACCAGCACATGCCTAAAAGCAAGGCTGTTGGTCAGTTGATACCTGTTTCTAAATCTATTGAGATGCATTCAATAGTTGTACTACTATCTGGGAAAAGCAGCCTGAGCCCTTATCAAGTCATATTTTAAAAAAAAGAAAAAAAAAAAAGAAGAAAATTTGAACTCCTGAAGCATTCAGGTTTTTTGTTTTTTTTTTCTTCCGAAATTTGCATGTGTTGACAGACAGACATGAGCCCTGTTTTTCGAATTTCCTTTCTGCTACAGTTATGCGAGATGACATGATACTCTAGAAGTTCCCCTTATATCCTCACGGACTTCAGTCAGTAGAGCCATCATGCCGCCACACGCCCGCCTGCCCCACCAGGGTTAAGTCGAGTTTTTTTTTCAGTTTCTGTTAAGAAAGAAGTTTTGTATTATGACTTTTAAAAAATGTAATCATTTCTTTTGTCTTTTCAGCTCAAGCGCACGAGCAGTTGCAAAAGCACAAAAAAGAAAAGAAAGAGCGAGAGAGATTAGGCAACAATAATTCAGGTAAGTCCCTAGCCTCTCGCACATCGAGTGCATTTGCGTTGCCTTTACGTTTTAGCTTTGAATAGCTCATTCAGAGACTGCCCACCTCGAGTGAACAGGTAAAAACAAGGAGGGTTACAAAGGGAAACAGGTGAATGGGCCAGGCCATGATGAAACGGGGGAGCGGAATCAACAGTAGGTGTGTAGCTGTGCTCAGTGAAAAAAAAGTTTTTTTGGGTGTTATTTGGTAGGTGTAACTTGGGGGTAGGCGGTGGGACTTTTCGACTTGGACATCATCGAAAACAAATCATGTTTTATTTATTCGTTTATTATTTATTTGTTTGGTGATCTCGCTGTTTGTTTATTATTTATTGAAGAAAAATGTGGGTGGCACAAAATCATTGTAATATGTTGGTCAAAGAAGAGGCTGCCCAAATTTACCTCGAGGGGAAAGAATTTAATTGTCCTTGAGGGGAAAGAATTTAATTTGTCTTCTTTTTTTTTTTAACTATCTTGCACAGTCATGTGCATTTATTAGTGGAAATATCTCGTGTAGTTTTCACAAAGTACCTTGGCTCATTCATGGAATTTTCCCTCTGCAGACCAGCCTTGGGTGGATAGTGGTCAAGTTGACATCAGTATTGACCTTGACCCCCCGTTGACCTCACGCCCCCATATATCTAGCGTACCACCTGACGTCACCCTGTCGGCCAGCTCGCAGCGACCAGGTATGATGACCGCGCCTCCTCTTCCACCTCGACCTCGGGATTTCCCATCTTAGTGTTTGAATCATGCTTGTGAAAGGTTTCTAGTGTGTATGTGTGTACACAGCCAATGAGACAGTCGCTTGCTTCAGTAGGACACACACCTGCCTTTCAAAGAGTGGCCTGTCCCATTGATTGCCTTATGTGTCCCATTCCCACACATACCCAGTAGCACTTCACTGAGAACACGCATCACTTGCGGGAAGTGTTGTCTCAGTCATTTCAGGAGGATTTCCTCAAAAACAGACATTTGTCATTAGGAAGTGTGTTCGGGTTTTTTTTGTTTTTATTTTACGGTACATGTATCTCTGTTTCTTGCAGTTCGGTGCCTGAACTTTTGCAAAGCTTTTCATAATGAGTATTGGTACACATCACATTCTAGATTCCCTGAATATTGTCGAGTAGATGTGGTGTTACTTACTGGCATTTTACAAAATGTTAAACATCTTTGCGTGTCGTGTCATGGGTCATAGATTTGACGTGTCAGGACAATCCAAGTTTTGTGTCTGTAAGTGTCTTCGCATCATTGGCCCTCTGTTACTGTTGACAGCTCTGTCACTGCCACTTACCGGAAATGTTGAATTTGTTGGTTGTTTTTTTAACTAACCCACATTTGCCAGTCATGTGTATTTGTGCCACTGCTAGCCAAGTGTTTAATTCCTTGAAAATTTTGTTTTGTCTCACACACACACACACACACACACACACACACACACACACACACACACACACACACACACACACACACACACACCCCACATCCTACAGAGAGAGAGAGAGAGAGAATCAAGAATCAAGAAAACTTTATTTTACAACGGTAGAGGTAGTTAACGTGAAACAGTCAATTTTCATACCTGCCGTTGCTATTTCTAGTAGTATCTATCTAAACAGAAAAAAAAAAAAAACATCACACACACGCACACACACACACACGCACACACACACACACACACACGCACACACACACACACACACACACACACACACACACACACACACACACACACACACACACACACACACACACACACACACACACACACACACACACACACACACACACACACACACACACACACACACACACACACACATGTAATGCAACAGGAAGAAAGCAAATAGCAATAAAACCATAGGAAATGAAACTACACTCTAATAAGACAGGAACATTAATTTTTAAAAAGCGTGATGAACAAACCAATTACATGTAGACAAGGAGAGAGAGAGAGAGGGGGTTGTGCAAGTCTGGGGGCAGTTTCAGTTGTCAGCTGCTAAGCAGCATGTAGTGAGTGTTGTGATAGCTAGGACCAGAATTCTTTTGCACTTGATGTTTTGCACTGGCCCCGTAATAATGATGTTTGTCTCGTGTTTACCAGCAGTCAAACGTGTCTGAAGCTGTTAACCAAGAAACCAGAAGAAGCGTATGTCAGAGAAGTCGCCATGTTATGAGTCCTTTCATATTTCATGTCCTTTTTATTAAAAAAAAAAATTAAACAAAAAAAGAAAAGGAAGAAGAACAGAAAAGGGTCAAACCTTCCTGATACCCTGAGAAAGGCCCCCCCCCCCCCCCCCAATAAAAAAACAAAACTAAAAGAAACAACAAAAAACAAACTTTAAAAAACAAACTTTAAAAAACCCAACAAACACAAACAAACAAACACCCAAAAACAACAAAAGATAAAGAAAGAAAGGTTATTGGGTGTTTGGGAGTGTGGGTGATGTCAAAGACGGAGCAATGAAAAAAAGGTCAGCACAAATATTTGGCCCCAGCCGGGATTCGAACTCACAACCGAGCATTGAAAGTCAAACACTCTACCATTTGGCTATTCTGGCTTCCCAAGAAAGAAGGGGGAACCAAGGTCAGCACAAATATTTGGCCCCAGCCGGGATTCGAACTCACAACCGAGCATTGAAAGTCAAACACTCTACCATTTGGCTATTCTGGCTTCCCAAGAAAGAAGGGGGAACCCCCACCCCCACCCCCCACCCCCACCCCCACCCCCCACCCCCCCCCAAAAAAAAAAAGAAAAGAAAAGAAAAGAAGAAACAGGGTCATTTTGCCAGCATGAGAATATTGGCCTGAATATGGGCGGCCTGTCTTGTCAGGGGATTGCTTTGAACAGGTAGCAGCCAAGGCACGATTGACTGTGTTGTGCATGAATGCTAGCGTGCATGATGTACAAGTTCCTTTCTCACTCAGTGTTTTTATTTCCCCTTTAATTGTTTACTTTTTTCTTACACTTTGTTTTATTCCTTTTAGTTCTGTTACTTACCTTTTAATGTGTTTTTCCTTCATGGTTTTTTTTTTGTTCTGCATGAGTGTTTTCTGTTGTTTTCTGTTGTGGTTGCTGGGCTAGGCCGCAAAGTGACGATCGTACCGCCCGTCCGCTCGGACAGCCTTCAGAACAATTACCCAAGCAGTAGCAATGTAGCGTCCGACACGGGCACATCCGGGCCGATCAGAGTTCAGGTGTTAACACACAACGGCAGCCTGTCCTCAGAATCGGAGTAAGTCGCTAGTATTCTGGTCCACGGAACAGAATACTGGTTAATGTTGAGTCCAGTCGACGTATGAGAAAATGTGTATGTGATGGCTAATATGCACGGAGTTGAAGGAAACCTGTGAACAGCTGATTATGTAAAGGGAAACACACACAAAATAATACAGATCTGTTATATCACCTGTACTTGATATTACATTTGGTTTGGTTTGGTTTGGTTTTTGGGAGGTGGGTAGGAGGGGGGCGGGTGTCGTCGTTGCACTTAAATTTTATGGTTTTTGGTATTAATATTGTATAGAAAGGTAATTTAGTAGTATCCGCATATTTGTGAAATGTACCCAAGGACTAGAGAGGGGAAAAAGTCCTGCACTGTTAGGTACTCGCATTTCAGTAGTTTCACTCAGTGCTGTAGCATGTACGTGTAACTCGGCAAGACTCATTCATGCTCACATATACCAAGTTCCCTGCATATACTGCATCCCAAAGTCTGTGAACATAACTTTAGACTTGCGCATGCGCACATACATGTACTCAGTTGGGGTAGTGTAGGTACAAGAGTGCACGGGTTGTGTCCCCCTGTTGTCACCCAGTAAGTGTCCAAGTCTAACAGATTTCTTTTGGTGTTGTCTTCTCAGTCAGCTTACGTACTAGGAATTTCATTCTGAATCGGAAAAACCGGTGTAAATTAATTGTCTGTTGTTTTTCCTCTTCTGATTTGTGTTCGTTTGGTTTTTGTTTATTCGTTGGCTTTGTTTGCATGCACCTGATTTTTTTCTTTCTGTTCTTTTTTGTTTCAGATCGAGTGATGATGAAACCAATGTATGATAGACTTTAAGAAAAGTGTGTGTGTGTGTGGATGTGTGTGTGTGTGGGTGTGGGTGTGTAAACTTACTACAAGTGAGAAAAGATTGACTGAAAAGCAACTGCCAGTGTAACTGAACACACATGTAGGACAAATGAACAGATCTCTTAGTTTTATAAGTTTAGTGTTTGGAAATGTATATAAGCTTATGTATGTAATTTGTAATATACTGATGTACTATATTGTGTAAATGATGAGTTTTTGATGTGACATGATGAATTTTTATCCATTTTTCTCTGGTAACTGTTGTGCCATGTTTCACTGTTGAAAATGAAAAAACATTGTGGAATCTATCCATCCGACCATTCCATGAGCGATTGCATACGTATTTCATAGGCAGATCTCTTACAGTGAGTAAGTGCTGAAAGACGGCTGATCATATGGTTGAAGATGCTCATTTCAAGACTTGCTTTGTAGCGTAAGATCCAGCAAATATTCTCTCAAACACCTATTTTGTGTGATACATTGTATCTCCATGTGTTGTGCTTAAAATATCTCGTCTCATAGTAGTAATGATTTTCTGGCTGCCACTGAATTTTATGGGTGTTTTTTTCACACCCAACTGCTTGCGTACATGTCTATTTTGCACTTTTGTCCACACCGGTAAATGAAAGTGCCATGCCCAGTAGAAAAGCAAAAACCATTTTGTCCTCCTGCATACCACTCAATATTGCCATCTGGAAAGTTATTGCCGTATTTTGTGTTTGTAACAGTAAGGTCTTCATATGTGCCTGCGACTAGCTGTTTAGTGTGTGTGTGTGTGTGTGTGTGTGTGTGTGTGTGTGTAAGCAGTGAAATGAAAACATGTACATCTGATTTTTTGTTGTTTTTTTTTGTGCAAATTCTATAAAAACCACGGTGTAAAAGGAAAGTTGGTTTCTTGAAAGGATATCCATGAAATTTTTTATTTGGACATGTGTAGACAAAAACACAAGTGTTCTGCTGATTAAGATACATTTCTTGTGATCAGTCCTTTCCATCGTATGCGAGTTTTGATTGCAGCGATGGGAGCAACAGCGAATGTGATGAAGTATATCTGCTTTTGTACAAGTTTGTGTTGGTAGAAAAAGGTCTTGAGAGTCAAAGTTTTGTACCTGTTTTATAATGCCATCTGCAAGAATGCAGATTCATTGCAAGCCGCTTTTTTTGTTTGTTTTGGCTTTAGTATGGTTGTGCATGCGCTTCGTGACTCGTGAAGAGGCCAGTCCTGTAAACAGATACTTGTGTATGGATTTGTAGTAAAAAAAAAAAAAAAATTTCAGGTATTTTTTTCTCTCTCAAATATCCAAATGAATTGTCTCATCTCTCTTTGTTGTAACCAGCATTCTCAACTATCCGATACATGTTTGTACATGTACATCCATTTGGTGCTCATAAAGTTTATCCAGTAATTGTTTCAGTGAAATAAGCCACTGGTTTCCATTCATATATTGACTAATGAATTGATCCTGTGGTTTCCGTTCATTCATTGGCTAAATGAATTAATTCACTGGGTCTTTGTTCATGTATTGGCTAACGAATCAATCCAAGGGTTTTTATTCATTTATAATCGGCTAATGAAATAATCCACTGGATATTTGTTCATTTATATACTGTCTCAATGAAAAAATCCATGCCTGAGTTCATTGGGCGCGTTGGGCATTTTCAGTAGTTCCAGGCTTTTCTCTATGCTGTGTTTTCTTCTTATCTGCTTTGTTGGAACTGATGACAGCTTGAGCACAAGAAAAAGCCATACTGCTTCTATTGCGTAGATCTGGAGATGCTGCGTTGTAGACAGGACACTGGCCCATCTTTTGTCGTGGTTCAAGTGACGGCAATAAAGAAATTGGCTGCTTCCGCTGTACATTTTGCGTGCCTTTCCGGCGTGGCTTTTCAGTTTCCATTGTCACATTCAAGTGGCTTTCTTCTTGGATGCAGTTTGTCATTAGAAAGTATTGCTTATTGTGTCATTCGGAAGACAGTGGACCAGTTCTCAGCACGCATTAGTAAGCTTTACTTTCACAGAATTTGGTTCACGCTCAAACATGTATAATGCACAAAGTATTATCCGTGTAAACGTCACGACGAATGCTTGCCTTTACAGCATTGATTTTGTGTGTATCAACATGTAGAAATTGTAATCCTGAATATATAGCTTTACGAAATCATGTCTGTAGCGTCGGAGGCTGCGTCTGGTAATTGTATACTCTGATGTATTTCTGTCAGTTTGTTTCAGGATTAGTAAGTTATCCTTCCGCCCGATTGCTTCATTGTACATACAGTATGATTAGGCAGACTCCTTTCAGAAGACTTCGCAGAGGCTGAGAACATTTGTGGAACTACAGAAATCTGTGAGGGGGGATGGGGTGCATGGGGGTGAGCAGTTCATCTTCAGTGTATTCGGGATGGGAGGGTGGGAGGGTGGATTTCTGAAACGGTATAATGGTACATGTACATGTATTGGCAAGGTTTTGTGACCGTGGCCTGCATCTTACAAACCCATTATGCTTGGGTGTAAAAATTCATTGAAAGTATGTTTATGGGTGTGTGTTACAGGCTGTTTTGAAATTATTTTTGAAGAGGAAAAACAAATCAGCTGAACTAAACATGGGCAAGATTCAATTTTTACAAGCAACTTGAACTCTACAGCATGTTCGTCGTCATTTTAAAGGCAGCAATGTAGCTGCATGATATAATTTTTTTTGCTTGTGCTACATGATTTTGTTATGCAATTAAGAACCAAGTAAATTGTGTTTTGGATTTATTTTGAGTTTGTTTGCACTGCTGATCGAATCCAGTCGTCCCCGGCAGTGGCAGCCAAAAAGCATATCACCGCTTTTTTTAGATTGGAGTTTACACATTTTTACTGGCCAGCTTTTGTTTTTTTTGCCGACTTTATTTTGGGGCTTACTTAGCACCCGTAGTTGTGAGGCTTCGCACGTAGAAGTAGCGTCATGTGAAGTTTTCTTTCATGTCTGTATTGTCCTAAACGTGCTGCATTCCATGTTGTGTAGATTTACAGTTGTGCATTATCATTTTCCGTGAGCTCAAAATGAAAATGAGCTTGGAGTAGTGATACCGTGTTAAGGATTATTCCAATTTGGAATCTGATCAGCTGGTTATTGGTGTGATGATTCAACTCTCACATGTTCTTGTACTTCATACAAACCTTATCAGCTTTGCGCTTTACAATGTAGTTTATGTCTGTGAATGATTTTACACCACAGTATCTCGTCATCTGCAGTTTCTGTGCAGGTGAATTCCAGTTTTGTGTATATTAACCGTGAAATGCGTGTTCTCTGCAATTCCATACAGTTTTGTTTATCATTTCGTCTACGGTTCATATCACCAGCTGTTGTGATTTCCGTCTATTTGTTTTGCAAATCACAGTATACGAAGCAGGCCAATTTATTTATTTGTATACTGAAATTGTATTTCTTTCATATTTTGTTATCATTTGTCACATAAGATTGTTTTAATATGATTTTACTTGTTGCGCTTCCGACTAAACCAAAAAATAAATCACTTGGAATCGCACTCTTCTTTTCTGTATGTTTGTGTACCATCGTTTTGAGGTGGCAGTTTTGTTGAAGTGCATGCAAATGTATTGTAAGCTGGGAAAGTGGACATACATGGATACTTCCGCTATCACATACAAAGCATTTAACATACACATCATCATTATTTACAGCAAATATTTATTCCTTAAGTCTTGCACAGTCACAGAATCTTTCAAACACACAACTTCATACAATACTCTCAACTAAAAATATTTCGTCACAGTGTATGTGTAACACAGTTGTCCTACTCCTCCTGAATGGCCGCTGACAACCGAGCTAAAATGTCCACTACGGAACACACATCACTGTCTTCCTGAAGGAGTTATCTTTTCTCTGCTTGCCACGGAGGAGCAGTTCATGTGCAGATATGCCCAAACAAGCGAAGCTGGGCATGAGAAAAAGCTGGTGAAAATCCTAATGAGTTGTTCTATAACCTCAGCCAGTACATAGAAGATCGTACTCGGTTGTAGTCGGGCAGCTGCTCCGTTGGACCTGGAAAAGATACGAGTGGGATGAATTGAACCATTGATACCACTTTTCAAGTAAGAAATAGGATGCGGGGGACCCAGTCAAGAATACGGTTATACCTCCTGAAATACAGATCTGCCAAACTGCCAACAATAGTTACAATTTCAGACAGACATAAACACATGCACAGATGCTAAATGAGAGCAGACACTGAATTGTGCGCAAACCCTTTCTGCAAAGGAATTATATCTATTTCACAAGCTGATCACACAGACCATTGGTGTAATTTAAACTGGAACATATAGTGTGTGTAAGGAGAATGAGTAATGAGTGAATGACTATTACACTGTGTGTAAGAGAGTGACTGATGAGTGAGTGAACACCACCAAAGCACATTCCCATGACAAACTACACACATCATCAGATGACAGTAAACCTGTTTTATTCTCTTGCTCAGGAATAAACTGGAGTACTAGAAAATGAGAAATCTTCGAAATGAAAACACGCGACAAAACAAAATACCAGCAAGAAATCTGCTCTGTACATACCAACAGCAGCCACTGCGGGACATTTGTCGTAGATGTACTTGGTGCAAACTTCTCGGACAACTTTGGCATCAACAGCCTCAATGCGAGCCTCAAGTTCTGGGAGAGGAATTCGTCGACCGTAGCACAGCATTTGTCTACAAAACAAAGCAATCCAATTTACCAATCTAATTTTCTAAGGACAAGTCAAACTCTCAAATCAATTGGGGATCAATTACTTTTTTTTCTTTTCTTTTCTAACTTCTTCTTTTCACTCCTAATGATTGTAAAAACTTACCAGATACATTTACACTTGAACAATAACATTATTGTTCAACATTATTATTGTTCAATTTATCACTGCTCATTTCTTTGAATTTTGAATGTGTGTCAAATAGAATGACGTCTCGTAGACAAATGAAGCTGAATCTGACTTAAGGAAAGACCTGAATGAAGACACCACCAACAGTGCCTGACTTACAATGATGATAAAGACCAGCTGTCTCTTAGTTAGCAAATGACAACCAATCACTGCCCTACCTGCCAATGTCCTCAGCGATGGGTGTGGAGCCGTCCAGTTGTAGCAGCATGTTGGTCTTCAGCAGGTTCTTGGCTCGTCGCACCTCAAACTCCGTCACGCTTGAGCACAGCCGCATCCTGCACACATAAAGCAATCGTATCTCCTATAGATGTAAATTTATTTTCCATATCTAACAGACCTTTTTGCCTGAGCAAAGGTTTAATCTGAGCCCTGCAGACACCTGCATCAGTGTGCAAGCTGCAATTAGTTAGGTGAAACACTAACACTGGTTGGCCATTTTCCAACAATCAATTGCATAATACTTTGGAAATGAAAGAGACATTTCAGTGTTTTCGTGTGGTGCTGCAAACATCAGGCACTTCACCTCTGATAAATTTAAACCATGTGCAGAAAATGAAGAGCATGCAAGCCCAGCCTCACCATTCTCCCTGGACATTGTGCAGCATGTCTTCAATTGACATTTTATCCGAGACGAAGTACAGACCCCTGGAAAACAAAACAAGCGAGGAATAAACAAACTGAAGAAGCAGTAATACCATCAGTTCCATGGAATGCCTTACTGAGCCAAGCAGTCTTGTTTGAAAATATGTCCTTCTACGGCAGACCATGTGATATGTTGCCTGAATGCACATGCATCAACCGAAGGGAATACATGCTGAGAAAGTCGTTCTATGCTAGTAGGTTGAGATCCTATAAAACGCAGGCTTCAGCCGTGGGGTTAGGCTGAGGTGAGACCAGAGGAAGAGACAGTAATTTCACTAAATAAAAGACAATCTAGCATCTGTGTGTTTCCTCATTTTGGACAAAAATTAATGGCTGTTGCGGAATTTTAGCATGACTCTACTTTGAGAACAGAATAGAAAAGTGTACAATGCATGTCACTGTGCACCATTCCCCAAATCCGGTCACACTCAAAATTCCATGATGACGTCAAAACCCACTGTTTTGTGGTGCTTTGTCACCAACAAACTACTCACCACAAGCCAGTGTCTGTGTAGCATGTGTTGAAACTCTGGAAACTGTGGCACAACCCTGCCTCAGCTGCCGCGGCTGCCAGAGGAGAGGCGTGGTTAGCACCACCACCGTAAGAACGGTCCCAGGAGCCGATGAGGGTGTTGGCTACCATCAGGGCAATGTTGTCTGGATCCTGCCAGCCGCAGCCCTCCACTGCGATCGCGACGTGGGCAAGAGGCATGCTGTCATCACGGACACGGATCTGTTGTCGGGGAGAAGAAAAGAATTCATGATCACCTTGTGCTCCGGCACAACCTGAGGTGTGTTCATTTAGCGTGGCTGCTGAGCAGAAAAGGCTATAAACCATTCAGTAACGCACCTATACTATATACAGGCAGCCACTGGGTTTGGAAAGCTAGCGCCTCGCAGAAGTCCTATCTTTTCTGTGTAGGGGCTAGTCTTTTTCACACAGCGGCTGCACCAACGGAACGCACCTTAGAGATTTAGAACAGTGCAGAAGTGTTGAGTACCTGTCAACAATAAGTTGTGACTGCAACTTGAAAGGTGCTGTCCATGTACTAAAACTGTGAACAAAATGAGTTTCCAGGCAAACTGCTTACACTGTCTTTTTAATGAGCATGCTTTTCGTTTTATCAGCGACACAAAATTGGGAACGGTAACAATTAGCCACGCCAACTAAGCTGCCATTACTGGTTTCATTACCTTTCTCACTTGTACACAATTCCGGAAGTTAACCATGCTATAAGCAATAATGAGTACTGTACCTCACTTCCGGTGAAGCGGCAGGTGGGCAAGACGGGGATTTCACCCTCATAGCCGGCACTCATCCCCCCAAAATGTTTCCCGGCCAGCTGCACCAGCTCGTCGTGGTTCACACCTGACACACAAACCATTGAAAAGTGGTCATAAGACAAGTCTAACTGAATGTCTATCTTCTGGATCTGGAAAAGACGTCACCAAATCCAATAAAACTTAGAAACACAGGTTTCTATTGAAATTCTCAGCAGTTAGGAATGTTGTAAAAATACTAAAATGCTGTACTCATTCACTAAAAAGTTTACAATAACAGAAAGTAACTTCAAAGAGCATTAATGTAGATCTATACGGATGTTACAATGTCCTGTCGTGAGTTACTGTGGCCCTGGAAACCATGAGAATCAGTCAAGCATGACTTTGGGACTGACAGTTGTTGCTGTATCACTATCAGTGTATGGTCGGTTGCCATCATGCTGCAACCAAGTGACCAGCGGGTCTGTTTCTGTCCCGCAGCTATTCACAATCCAACACATTCCCGATCCATGAAGGGAATACCCTCAGGAAGGTTCAATGCTGATCCTAAAACACCTGAATCGCTCTTCCTTACTGGCTTTTGGCAAAAGTTAATTCTGACACTACACACCTCCAGCAGCTGCCAGCACAATGCGAGGCCCCTTGTAGTGGGTGCCGATGTACTCCAGCAGGTCATTGCGGTTGATGGACCTGCACAGGTATCAGACACATGTATGACCAACATACAAGACACATAAAAGTTATATATCCAGAGGTCAAGATTTTGCTGGTTGCATCATCATCATTCATTTCATGCCTCCTGCTCATAAAATGTTTTTCTGGCTTTCTTTTTGTTCAGACCACCACCACCACTATCACCATCTACATACATGTGCATGCTGCAACCTGTAAGAGAAAACTAGAAGTGGATTTTTTTTTTTTTTTAAATTATTTTTTTTTTGGGGGGGGGGGGGGGGGGGGTATGAATTTGCCAGTAAGTTGAACTGAAATTCAGACAGCAGAGAGAAGAAAATCTTTCTGTTAGGATTCATATTCTTAGAAAAGTGAGCACTTAGAGTGTAATGCCGCATAAGCAACAAAGACTATTTCACTGCTAAGCTGGAAACCACAAACCTGACAGCACAATCACCAATTATACATCATACAGAAGAGAATAACACTGAAGATGAACTGTTGTATATCACAAGTTTATCTTGTTAATGCCCAAAACAAAACAAAAAGAAAGAAAAAAAGACAAACTCAGCTTGGTCGACAGTTATGAACTGTAAATAACTATCGACTGAGCTGACTGCTCCAACAGACTCACTGGATGTTTTGGGTGGGTCCCAGGATGGTGCGTCCAAGAGCTGTGCCCTGGTAGGCGGTGGCATGCAGGTGGTCAAATACCACTTCCTGAAGGTTGGTCTCCACCTCCTGCATCTCGCGCAGAATGACGCCACGCTCTCGCTCAATCTCCTGCTCTCCCAGCAGACTGTTCTGGATGATGTCAGACAGGATGTCCACCGCTGTAACCCGGAGAGAAGAATATGAAGATGTTAACTCCTGTGACACTATCACTGCATTGCACCATCTAAAACATTGACCCCCCCCCCCCCAAAAAAAAAACAACAAACCCAAACAAACAAACAAACCAACCAACAACAACAAAACAACACACACACACAAAAAACAACAACAACAAAAAACCCAACAACACCACACAAAAACAACACATAACAAACCAACCAAAACAAATGCACACACAAAAACCCCAAAATACCACAGACCCCATAAGAACAACAAACCCATCTGTATGAATATCGACACGACTGCAACACCAAGACCACCGCTGAATCAACTCGTGACCTGTGATCTGTATAGATCTAGCCCAAATTAAACATGTCAATGAAATAATTTTAACGCTTACCACGCAAGTTAACATTTACGGTAAAGAAAAGTACCAGTTGCATCTCTGCCGCTTGTCAACTACCCTTCGCTGATCCCGTCTGTGCACCATCTCAATAACAAGACGACAAAAGCAGCATAAAGCTACAAAGTAATTACCTTTGGGCAGATCCTTCTGGAAACATTTAGCATAGTAGACAGTCTGCTCACGGGAGGTGTAGGCGTTGAGATGTGCCCCCATATTCTCAACCTCCAGCTCAAGGTCCGTCTGGCTTCGTGTTTTTGTGCCCTGCACACATTCATGATTTCGATTTTACAGGCTGGGGAATTGCCGAGGGAAAATAAAAAGACTGAAACCTAGGCTGGGGTGCAGAGGCAGCGCCCTGCTGGGGGAACACACGGGCAATGCCCCATTTAAGAAATCAAATGCTAGCATTTCTAAAGGCATTTCATAGCCTCTCCTGGCACCCAAACAAAAAATACTGCCTTGGGACTGACATGCAAGTCTTCAAAAATGAAGTTAGACTGTCTCACATAACATTACATATATCATGATAGTGTGTGCACCCTTTTTCCTCCTACCTTTTTTTTGACTGAAACTTATATTTTTTTTTTTTGGCTGAAAGGATAGGAAGTTTGGCTGAAAATTGCCAAATGACAGAAAATTCCCCAGCCTGATTTTATTAGGCAGTGTATACGTATACATGTACATGTTAAGCTGCCAAGCAGTAAGCAACATAAGTGCCACCTCTAAACACTGTCACAGTACTGGTAAGTCTTCTATATTTGTGTTAACTTTCAAAGTCTCACTGAAAGCAACTGGAGAAGCTGTGGTACAAACCTTGAAAGCCATATGTTCTAAGAAATGGGCCACACCATTGTTCCTCTCATTTTCGAAACGGCTTCCAGCATCAATCCAAAGACCAACCTGTCAATTAAATAAATGGAGAAAAATTAAACAATCAAAAGATATGGGCACATTAAAAAAAAAAAAGTGTTGAAAAACTAAGTGATTAATTTCTTTTGTCTAAAATGGTGTTAATGCTAACAGTATATTTGTGGTACAGTAGCAGTCACAGTTTACCAAACTTTACTGGACAAGATCTTTAACTGAGGGGGGGGGGGGGGGGGAGAGTGGCAGGGGCAGATGGGGCATGATAGCTGATCTCAGTATGCAAGTGTTTCTTGTCTATTACTAGAAATGGCGGATTTGTGAAATGCTTTTATTTTTCACTTTTATTTATCAAAATTTCACTTTGGGGCGATTTACCAGATTAATGAGTTGAAATAGTGTGGGTGAGTTTGTGTCTGCTGTGCGTGGTGGGAGAGAGATGCATGCATGTAGCCACTTCCAGTTTGTCCCCCCCCCCCCTTTTTTTTTTAAAGCGCCACTGAAACAAAGTGCCCAAACTGGGATAATGAAGATACTGAATTGAACTTTGAAGCGAGTTCATACTTCACAAACTGACTATGAACAAAAGACATCAACACTATAGTAAATATGGTCTAGAGTCGTCAAAACTGAAATGCTGGATGAACTTACGGTGCAAGTGGGGATGCCAGAGTCTTCGGTGGCAACCCTGATGCCATTGTCCAGACTGGTCACACGTGTCTCTGGCACATTCAAAATGGTCTGCTTATAGGTCGCTGCCCGGGCTGACTGCCATCTCTTGTTGATGAATACTGCCGTGCAGGGGGCCTGTTCAACATTCAGTATAAAGGCACGTCTTAATTGAGCCTGAACAACTGTTAGCCGAACACAAGCGAAATTCCTTGGCTTTCTTCGGCGTGGCCTCTACATACTAACTAGGCGTCAAACATTCGTGACACCTGACTGAAGGAAAATAAATAGCAATGGCCCCGATTGTGAGCTTACCAGTGAAGTGCGTCTCATAGCAACTGTAGCTTTTGAGGGAAATCAACAAGTTACACGACAACATGGCTTTACGCACTCAAAAGGGCACTATCTGAACTGATGTGACCCAACTGTGCCATGAATTGCATTAAAAACCGAAATAATCACCAACGAAACCATTGAACCGACAGACAGTTACGAGCCGGTGCACCGGAGTAGCAGACGGTCACTAGCACACGCCGGGAAGAAAAAAGTCACACCGACAACAATGTTGCGGCCGTTTTGCATCAATTTTAGCAACAAAATTAAAACTCTTCACTTCCTCAGTAATCAATGTGACGCAAGTGAGCCATGAAAGTTATAGATGCCTGAAATATCAGCGACTAGAACTTTAACTAGGTACTCGCCATGTGACGATGCAAGCCTGGCTGGTGCACACCGCCAAGCTAGCATGCGAAGCAAAAACGCCGTTATTACAGATATTTTGCATTCTTACATCACCTGTAGCATTGTTAGTCAAATGTACACTATCTTTACTAATTAATGCATTCAACAGCACTAAGAAACTTCTTCATTGCCGAAATATTAATGCTTGTAATTCTGAACCGACGCCGGCCATACATGTGGGAGTGCGACCCTCCGCCATCTTGAAATCAGACTGCCGGCAAATCGGGACCAGCCAATCAGATAGCACCTAGCGAAATTGTTCGCAGTTCCTCGCATTGTATGTCGAGAGAAGGCCGCACTGTCCAAAATGTGTTCGCGAACCCCAAAAATCGTTCGGACGAAGGATTTTCCTTCGCTCTTTGCGGTTCTTCGGAATTGTTCGGGCTCAATTAAGACGCGCCTTTAATCTCTGCAGACATCCCACTTTGCCCTTCCCTACCCTCACAAGAAGATTCCACTGAGGGCAGTAATGTTACAGAAGAGGACAGCACTGACGAAGAACCTCCACAGGCCTAGGCCTAAGCCCTTTTTCAAGGGACTCCTGTGTAAACCTACGTATGCAATAATTATCACTTGACCACAACAGTACATCTGACCTCTTACATGTAGTGATCTGTGATGAGTACAGGATGCGCATCACACAGGGGTCAAGTCTCTGGTTACAAGACGCAAAACACGCAAGTACAACAGATTTAATTATTTTGTATCCCACAACCCTGCTAGTACTTTACCACCTGTGCAAAATTAGAGGTAATGTGAAAGACATCCTCAGTCAGGCGCTGACTTATAAATGCTGTCCTACTGGCCACGACGCTCAGCACCATTCCGTGAAGGGTCAAGCTTATAAATTCATACTATTCAGCATATGTTCGGAAGTTAGCAACATTAACTGTTCTCCTGAATGAAATGTTACAGATCTACTTCTCCACAACCTAAAGGTTTATGCGACTACGAAAAATGGGCACTGGGGAAAACAGTCGTGATGGAACAGTGAAGAAAGCAGTCAAAGAGCTAAAGATCATTGCCGGTAACGATGCTAAATCACCCGTAACTTGATGTTTAACTAACAGTTGATTTAATATGTACACAACAACAGCAACAGGAATACCTTTTGAGCAGTTGCCAGAACTCTGGCAACGCTCGCAGTGACCTTCAATAAACCGGCAGCCATGTTGACCTGAGAAAGGATGTGCGCATGCTCGAAGTGTTGAACTAAAAACCATTTCAATGGTTAGCAAAAAAAAAAGTTTTGAAAATAAATAATTGAATTTGCAGACAATAGAAAAGCTTCACACATTTTCCAGGTTTCAACGTCCAGAATCATTTTTCAATTTTTTTTTTTTTTTTGGCCACTCATTGTCGGTTTGCCTGATTACGCAACCCGGAACTTTTCATGAAAAAATATCTCCTTGTTCCACAGAAATTCTTGAGCTCAGTGGGGATCCACAATACATACATTACGATGATAAAGTACAACTGTCGCATTCATAAATAAGGCTCAAAGTAATACGCACATAATTAAGATGATTATTGCCGACTTTACACTGCCTTGATAGCAGACACTATTTCACGAAGCACAATGCTGGGTTGGCAGGGAAGCTCTTGTTGAGGGCACACAGCTTTCGGTACACCTGCACCAAAACACACCCGAATTGTGACTTGCAGATCTTGTCACTTGTATGAGGAAGAGGCGGTTTTTCAAACTACCAGCAACACTGATCAATGCTGTCTATGTTGCAGTGCCATGCTGTGTTAGTGAGAGCCTGCCTATCACTTTAGCCCCTTGAAGGCAGAAAGGGTTTGTGACCGCCCTGTGTACATGTCTTAGTGTCTATGCCCAGGTACAAATTTTATTGCGGATGTTGGGGGTATTTTAGTGCTAAGCGCCTTAACAATCTTCAGATTGTAGTCGTTTGGTGATGGAGATCTCTGCTTAAAGGAATCTGACATGTTTTGTTCGACTGATCAGGCAGCGCTGTTTTCAGTTTTAGACTTTTACAAAAAAGACCCTATACAGGGTGCCTGCGTTGCTTTGATGAGCGGCAGGTTTTGTAGAGATAGTTTGTTGCTAGATAGATAACTTTGTGTTGATAATTTCTCTGAGATAATTTCTACAGAGTACCGAGAGCGAGGAAAAATTTGTTTAAGAAATCTTTCATTCCCTCAGCAGTATCTATTTTAAACTCATGACTGTGTTTACTGCCAGTCCCCAGTATGTATAGATTTTATTTGTTGAGATTTTCATAACTGGGCTTACTTCTCAGCTGTGTCATGTCCGCTATGCCCTTGCCATCTTTTAGTTTAGATTTCTTAGTTTAGTTGCATAGTATTAGACTTGGACTTCACATATTACTTTAGGATCTGTGTTTAATATGTATGGATTTATATGTGTGTGTGTGTGTGTGTGTGTGTGTGTGTGTGTGTGTGTGTGTGTGTGTGTGAGCCAGAAGAAAATTTTCTGCCATCGACAGACAATAAAGTTATATTGAATTGAATTGATTGAATTGAAATTTTTGGCAATGAGGTATGTGAGAAGAATAGTGTCAGTATCATGCTGTGAAGATGATGTTATATATATATATATATATATATATATATATATATATATATATATGTCACAGGAGTGGTACCTGAACTGAGTGACCTCGGCACAGTAACGGCTTTGTCAACTGCCAGGTACATACATCACATGAGAGGGCTGAAAGAGCTTACCTTCCTGTCTGCTGCATTAGGGTCTGCTTTGTAAGTGTCACTTCAGCTAACACAGGGCTTCAGGCGCATGCAAACTATGGGAATGGCTGACAGTGGAAGTATTCGGGCACTGTAGTGTAGTGGTTACCAATTCAGGCTATGGACTGGTAGACCGGAGGTTTTCTTTTTGCTTGTTAATTGACAGTGGCAGATATACCAAAATATGGCTTAAGATTAGCAAAAAATGTTTTGAAAATAAATAATTGAATTTGCAGACAATAGAAAAGCTTCACACATTAACCAGGTTTCAACGTCCAAAATCATTTTTCAGTTTGTTTTTTTTAGTCACTCATTGTGGTCTTCATGCCAACCCAGAACTTTCCATGAAAAAATATCTCCTCGTTCCATAGAATTAATAAAACTCAGTTATTTGTTCATTTCAGACAGCTTCTTCATCCCTGATCCCTGAATGTATGGCTAAATCTTTTACCTTGTTTAAGCTCATTTATTTGTTCATCTAAGACTACGCTTTTCTTCTTGTCCCGCAGTGTGGTAACCTATAATCAGTATCTGAAACCCCTGACTGAAGACGATCAAAAGGGAGCAGCAATGGACAAACCTTCACAGGACCGAAAGCAGGTTGACAATGAAGACGGAAAACTTGGGGAAGCTGCGGCACTTGTGCATGAATTTACCAAACCAATTTTTCAAAATGGACGATTTGAAAACCCTTGGGAAACTTGGAAGAAGCCATCTTTCAAGAGATTCTTGAAGTTTGCATTCGTTGAAAAGAATGAGTCAAATGTGCCTTCTAAAGAAGTGAGTTGCACTGTTCTAACATAATCATTGTTTTGAATTTTTACGCCCCCCCCCCCCACCCCCACCCAACTTCTTTTTGTTAATACATGTATATATTGATTTTTATCTCGGTTGCTTACTTACTTACTTAGGCCCCTGGCTCCACGTGGAGCATAGGCCATCGACAACCCTTCGCCATCGCACTCTGTTCTGGGCTATTCTTGCCACTCCAGTCCAGTTGGTCCCCTGCTTATATAACTCTGCCTCAGTGTCCCGCCTCCAGCTGTTGCGAGGCCGGCCTCTCTTCCTTTTCCCCTGTGGGTTCCATGTCAGGGCTTGGCGTGTGGTGCTGGATGCTGGCTTCCTGAGGGTGTGTCCAATCCAGCCCCACTTCCTCCGCAGGATCTGCTTGGCCGCTGGTTCCTGCCCTGCTCGCTCCCACAGCTCTTCGTTCCGGATCTTCTCTGGCCATCGGATGTTGAAGATGCGCCTCAGACAGGTGTTGAGAAATGTCTGGATCTTCTGCTGCATCGTCTTTGTTGTCCTCCATGTTTCGCATCCGTAGAGCAGAACTGACTTCACGTTGGAGTTGAAGATGCGAAGTTTGGTTCTTATGCTGACAACTTTGGATGCCCAGATGTTCTTCAGCATGACCATTGCTGCTCTTGCCTTGCCGATTCTGGCTGTGACGTCTCGGTCTGTGCCTCCCTGTCCATCAACCACACTCCCCAGGTAGACAAAGGACTCTACCTCCCTGATGGACTCTCCACCGACTGTGACTGGTGTGTTGGCAGTGGTGTTGATCTTCATCAGCTCGGTTTTCCTCCTGTTGATCTTGAGCCCTGTTCCGGCTGATGTGGCTTCCAGGCATGTAGTCTTGTCCTGCATCTGGCTGTGGCTGTGAGACAGGAGCGCCAGGTCGTCCGCAAAGTCGAGGTCATCCAGCTGCGTCCAGAGTGTCCACTGTATCCCGTTTTTCCTGCCTGTTGTGGTGGTCTTCATGATCCAGTCGATGACCAGGAGGAAGAGGAACGGGGACAACAGGCATCCCTGGCGGACTCCGGTCTTCACCTCGAAGCTTTCTGACAACTGGCCGGCATGGGCAATCCTGCAGCTCATGTCTTTGTAGGTGCACTGGATCAGGGAGATGATCTTCCCGGGAACTCCATAGTGCCTTAGCAGCTTCCACAGCGCCTCTCTGTCTACACTGTCGAAGGCCTTCTCATAGTCTATGAAGTTGATGTAGAGGGGGGAGTTCCACTCCAGTGACTGCTCAACGATGATGCGTAGGCTGGCGATCTGGTCAGCGCAGGACCTGTTCCTGCGAAAGCCCGCCTGCTGGTCTCGGAGCATAGGGTCGACTGCCTCCCTCATCCTCTCCAGTAGAATTCTGTTGAGAACCTTGCCTGGCACTGACAGGAGCATGATCCCTCGGTAGTTGCTGCAGTCCCTGAGGTCCCCTTTCTTTGGCAGCTTGATGACGATCCCTTCTTTCCACTGGGCTGGCACCTCTTCCTTCTCCCAGATCTTGCTGAATAGGCTGTGCAGCATGTTGACGGCTGTCTCTGTGTCTGCTTTGATGGCTTCTGCTGGTATCTCGTCCGGCCCTGCAGCTTTCCCATTTCTCAGTGTCATGATGGCTTTCCTGATCTCCGCCTTAGAGGGCTTGTCGCAGTTGATGGGTAGTTCTGTCTCAGCTGGCGGGATGTCTGGTGGTGTTTCAGGGATGGGGCGATTTAACAGCTCCCTGAAGTGTTCTGCCCATCGCTTCAGCTGTTCCTCAGTTGTTGTCAGTGGGTGCCCGTTCTTGTCCTTCACTGGTTTGTCTGTCTGCTGAAATTTGCCCGCGAGCTTCTTGGTCACCTGGTACAGGTCTTTTAGGTTCCCTTGTCCAGCTGCTTCCTCTGCTTGATTGGCCAGGTCGTCGATGTAGTCCCTCTTGTCCTTTCTGGTGCTCCTCTTCACTTCTCTGTCAGCTGCTGTGTATTCTTCCTGTGCCTTTGCCTTAGCTCTTCTTGTTCGGCTCGTGTTCAGTGCAGTTTTCTTCTTTTTCCTAACTTCCAGCTTCTGGATGGTATCAGCAGAGATCCATTCCTTGTGTTGGGTCTTTCTCTTGCCAAGGACCTCTTCGCATGTGTCGTGCCAGAGTTTCTTGCTGTGTTCCCACTGTGTCTCGATATCCATTCCACTGTCTTCTATCAGGTCTTGCAGTGGCTGGAACCTGTTGGAAAGGCTGATCCGGAATGCTGCTTGTGTCTCTGTGTTCCTGAGTAGGCCAACGTTGTACCTGGTCCATGTGTTGTTGGCGTTGGTGTGTCTCTTAAGCCGAAGTCTCAGTGTTGTTGCAAGAAGGTGGTGGTCTGATGATACATCGGCACCCCTCATCACGCGCACATCTCGCCACGATCTCCTGAACTTCCGGCTGATGCAGATGTGATCAATCTGGTTCTCCGTGACATGGTCCGGCGATCTCCATGTGGCCTTGTGGATGCGCTTGTGTGGGAAGATGCTGCCTCCTATCACTAGCTGGTTCAGGGCACAAAAGTCTGCAAAGCGCTCGCCATTTTCGTTCATCTGTCCCAGTCCGTGTGTTCCCATGGTGTTCTCATAGCCTGTGTTGTCTGATCCAATCTTGGCGTTGAAGTCTCCCATAAGTATGGTCATGTCCTTGGCTCCTCCTCTATCTATCACTGTCTGCAGTTGTTGGTAGAAGTCATCTTTTTTTCTCCTCTTCCGCATCATTGGTGGGAGCGTAGCACTGGATGATGTTCAGCTTGATGTCTTTCTTCTTGGTGATGAATTTGGCTGTGATGATGCGGGAGTTGACAGGTTCCCAGCCGATGAGTGCCCGCTGTGCCTCCGGTGCCAGCATCAGGGCCACGCCCTCAGTGTGGGGGGCTCCATCCTCTGTGTGTCCCGAGTACAGCAATTGCTCTCCCGATGAAAATCTCAGCTGTCCTGTCTGTAGCCACCTTGTCTCACTCAGTCCCAGTACTCCTATCTTGTAGTTCTTCATCTCTCTTGCTACTTGTGTGGTCCTTCCTACTTCATACATAGTCCTGATGTTCCATGTGGCTACTCTCGTCGTTGTCCTGGGTGTTAGAAGGGGGGTCGGTCTTGCAGCTTCCTTTCGGCTTTCACTGCAATGCGTCATAGGTCTCCGGGATGGAGACCCTTCCTTGCCCAGGTGAATGTTTTGGTTTGTTGCTGTCGATGCTTCTGTAACGTTATGTTTTTTACAGGTAGGGCTGTTAACCCTACGCAAACCCGTTTAGCCTCTTGGAGAGGTGGTCCACATTCGTCTGACCTCTACCCTTCGACCTGTCCAGCTTGGGTGACCCTGCCAGGAGCACGTGCTCCCGCTGGCGTAGCTCTCTGGGTCATTGAGGTACACAAGCCACTACCCCACGACAAGGGTTGGACCATGTAGGGATCTCGGTTGCACTTATCACTTATTTTGTTTAGGAACTTGGGCAATGTTCACATTTCAGACTGCAGTAACAGTCCCAAAATTGTGCTTTGAATACTTACAACAAATAAAATAAATCTAACAAACTAACTGACTGTTGCAGCTGACATTTAAATACTCAAGACATATACATGTGTTTGTACTGCCTCCTTCAGTTTCTTGTATTGCTCACCATTTGCTTGCACCAAGTGAAAGCTAAATATTAATGAATCAGTGTTCCTTATTACGCACATACGTGCATTGTTTACACAGAGATTTTAGAATCTGGTGCATAGATTTTGAGGCTGTGTGCGTCATGACGCATGACTTTCACAACTTGAAACCCAAAAGTAAAACAACACACCTCAGACGATAGAGAGTTATGTGCCTCGGTCCTGGATTTTCCGATTCATGAATCATAAAGCACGTGTAGTCTTTGACGATCTTGTAAAAACAGTCGGTGCGGTCAATACCTGGGACCCTTTGATTTTACAAAATCACCCTCTGAATTTGACAGAGAGGGTCAAAGTGACCCTTCGTTTTGAAAGCTGTAAGGAACACTGAATATGTAGTATTTCTGTGAAGTCAAGGATGTGATTTGGCAGATCTCCATGCAGTGCATTTCTTTCAGGTCCTGGATCAAACTTTGCCCATTATCAAGCCTGACATACAACAGTTTGAAACTTCTCCAGTCTGTGGCGTACGCATGATGTGGATCGGCCATGCCACAGTTGTCGCTCAACTGGACGGCATCACTGTCATGACAGACCCGGTCTTCAGTTCCCGTGCGGCACCCATGCAGTGGCTTGGCCCAAAACGATACCGCGACCCACCATGCACCATCGAAGAACTGCCCAGAATTGATGTTGTTGTGATAAGCCATAATCATTACGACCACCTGGACCATGGGAGCGTAGTTGCTCTGAATAAGCGTTTCGGAAAGGACTTGCAGTGGTTTGTTCCCATGGGCTTGAAGAAATGGATGAACGACACGGGTTGTGAGAATGTGGTGGAGATGACCTGGTGGGATGAACATGAGGTCAAGGGATCTTCGGGTGTGCGTGTGGCGTGCACGCCTTGCCAGCACTGGTGTAAGCGGAGTGCCACTGACGACAACAAGGTACACAAAGGTTTTGAATGAGTTAGTGTAGCTGCCTGAAAGGCCCATCTTTCAGAGTATCTCAGGGGTCACGTTGGTGTTTAGCATGCGTACACATCAGGTGGAAGGTTTTTAAATTTTAGACGTCAGCCTGTGAAGAAAACCACAGTGCCAGAAAGTCGCACAGAATGCTTCCTACTGTCACTTGACTGGCTAGTGATCAGAGTAATCAGACTCCCATTGCGCACCGCTAACCGCATTCCAGCGGTAAGTAACAAGGGATTAGCCCAGCAAGCAGAGAGGCCGTCAGTGCGCTAACATGTAGCTGCAATAGGGGCCATTTCAATACCTGTATGCAGAGGTCCCTTGGAAATGCGTAGGGTATTTCCAAATGGCAATGTATACGCAAAAATATGCGATAAACGTGACCTCTGGTATCTAGGCCACAAATTGCTCGGAGATGTTTTTGTAGTGCCTTACATTGTACAACTTAGATACAAGAACAGTTACATCCTCTGACGGGCTGGCACTGAGCAAAAAAAAGGCGAAACACAAGGTGAAAAATTAGGTGTCGCTAGAGTGTTGAGATGTACAGTAGAAATCCTTTCTCTTGTGCAGAATCAGGATTTCCTCCCTCAAAAAAGTGTGTTTCTTCCCCTGAAGCACTTAAACTCATGCAAAAATGCACCACCAAATTGCATAGATTTTAGTCTTATTCTTAAACTTTTCCTCGGGGAGCCGGGGTGGCCGAATGGTAGAGCGTTGGACTTCTAATGCTCGGGTCGTGAGTTCCTATCGCGGCTGGGCCCTGGGGCCAGATATTTGACCTGGCTCTTTCATTGTTGCCCCGTCTTTTATATCACCCGTATGTGGTGGAAAAGGACATTAAATCCCCAGCAGCCACCCACCCTTAAACCTTTCCTCTTAAAAAAAAAGTGTTTCCTCCTCTGAAGCACTTAAAATCACCAAACGGCACTGATTTTAGTCTATGTTTTAAAGAAAAATTCTGAGGGAGCATGCCCTCAGGCACCCACTAGTGTAATGCATCTGTTGTGACTGCGTCCTTTTGCCACTACATGCTGCACACTTTTCCTCCGTTTGGACCATGGACCAGTTTAAACCCTGCAGAACATATTAGCAGTGATCTCGCTAGGCATTTTCCAAACCGGTACGACGTCACAGTAAACTAACCTACTCGCACGCAGACCGGTAGGCCAGTCACAGAAAGCAGTAACTAATATTGCCACCGAAAATCTGCCGACGAATGCAGTGATAAGTTAATTGCTAAATGTAACTGTTACGGTGTTTGTCAATTAATTATATGACAGGCGTCATACACTCACTACTACATCTCGGCACGGCTCTCTCTCTCTCTCTCTCTGACTCGGAGACTTTTTTACTCTTTTTTCCTTTATTTTTGAAACCAGTCAAACAAAATAAGAACTGGTAGGTTCTAACGGCGACTGATTTTCCAACCAGTATTTTCCTTTTCAAACCAGTATTTTACCGGTAATTACCAGTTAAATCCATCCCTGATACAAGCATGGTGGTGAGAGTGACCAAGCCACTTAATATTTCAGGTTCTATGGAGTAGTTGGTGTGTGCTTGGACCTCGACACTCCTTTCACTTCTCTGGTGACACGGGCTACTGCCGCGGCTTTAAGGAGATCGGCAGAAAATACGGGCCATTTACAGCTGCGGCCATTCCCATAGGCGCCTACAATCCAAGGTCACTGTAGCTATTTTATTTTCAGTTCATGTTACGCAGTTAAGAGACAGATGCATGTATCCGGGTAAAGAAAGACCATACATATTGTTTTGCTGGTAGGGTGGTTTCAGTCCGTGGGCACAGGCAACATGAATTGTGTGTGTGTGTGTGTGTTTCTGTGTGTGTGTGTGTGTTTCTGTGTGTTACCCTGAAATGGAGTTTACATTCATATTTTATTCAAACATCTGCCAAGCCAAACCCTTGCAGTATTTGCCATGTGTGTTGTCAGTCAGCTGCGCTTGTATGTCACTGGCTGCCAGTGCATGCATGTCGCTGCTTTTTTAAGTTGTTTCTCTATAGAGAAACAACTTTATGAGACGGGGCAGATTTTGCTACGCGCAGCAGCAAGTTTCAGTGATACAAAACAAGACTGTGACGTTTCTCCACAAAATACTTACTTTCACACACACAGTGACGTAACAAAATCTGCGTCATAGACACCTTACGTGCACACTATGCTGCTGCGTTCTTTTTGGCGGGAGTTGTGAGACGTGTGTCTGTGTGTGTGTGTGTGTGTGGACGGATGTAATGATGGCTATCTCCTAAACCACCTCGTTGGAGGCCTTTTTTCTTTGAGATAAAATGGGAATTCACCTTCTCCAGAGCTACCTTTCACGATTTTTAGCCTGCCGCATTTTCAGAAGAGTTATCACCGATTTTAAAAAAATCGGTCATGTTACGATTTTTTTCGAAAAAAATGTTCAAATGGCTTCATTTTCTGAAAATGGGAAGATCATCCAATTATACTGCCTGTTTTCGTAACACAGCTCTATAGCTCTGACAGGTTTTGTGTAAGAAAAATATTTCCGAGGTAGGGGTGGTTTGCATATAAATTCAAATATCTATGAAAAGACTCCTTCAAATTACTCATCATTCTGGTATTTTTGTCATTTGTGCCAACTGCACATATGACATGAACTACTGCACTATTATAGCTTTAGTATTAAGAGCTTTTAGATAAACACATTTTTTTCACGTTTCTGCGAGAAGCGCCGGTCAAAAAAGTTCCAATTTTGCAATTTCGTAAGTACAATCCAAGGCACTTAAGTCCACGTTTCATCAGCTCTCTAGATCTTGCAGATTTTATGTCAAAATTAATTCAGTCACGGAAGTCACAAAAGCAACAAGGAAATCACAAGATATGAAGAAGTATCATCTGTGAGACGAGCAGCGTGAGGCTGACGTCAAATGTTTGGTTCACAGACAAAATCTGCAAGTATCGTCACTGCTTCCGACATTTCATCAGCCCTCTACATCTTCCAGATTTCATGTGAAAAATAATTTAGTCGGAGAAGTCACAAAGCCAACAGGGAAATCACAAGACATGAACAAGCATCCTCAGACGATCACAGTGCTAGAGGCTGACGTCGAAAGTTTAGTTCACGGAATTGACGTCATCTCTCTCTCTCTGTATGACAACCTGCCTGAGGCTGACGTCAAATGTTTAGTTCACGGAACTGACGTCTCTGACTCTCTCTCTCTGTGGAGCCAGGGTGGCCGAATGGTAGAGCGTTGGACTTTCAATGCTTGGGCCGAGGGTTCGAATCCCGGCCGCTGGGGCCAAATATTTGTGCTGGCCTTTTTCTCGTTGCCCTGTCTTTGATATCACCCTTATTTGGTGGAAAAGGACGTTAAACTCCTAAACACTCACCCACCCACCCTCTCTGCCTCTCTCTCTCCCTTCTTCCCCCACCCGGCCCCACCCCCAGTCACGTGGCTAATCGGTCGAGGTCGTAGAGGATCTAGTGTCATTGGTAGAACTTGGAGAGGGGAGAACCGGCAACAATAACAACAAAACAGACAAAATAAAATGAAGTTTGGAGAAACAACTTTGTAGGACGGGGCCGTTCCTCCTTGTTTGTAACCTTGCAGCTTGAATATCAAAGCTCTGAAATGGTGAAAAAAAAGAAAAAGAAAAAAAAGACATTTCAAGAATGGATTGGCCTATGATGACATAAGTCGCGGATACAAGGCCCTGCCACTGCATCTGTGACCATTGCCATTACCAGAGATTGAGTTATCAGTGTGTTCATGGTTTATGACTGATATAAGTGACGTGAGTCTTGCTGGGTGCAGGTGGTTCATGATGCCTCAGCACGTCAACCCTAAGGAGGCTGTGGACATCCACCAGGACATCGGTTCCAAAAACTCCATCGGCATTCACTGGGGGACCTTCGTGCTTACATACGAGGTGATTTATTTATTTATTTATTTGTCTAGGTTCTGTGTGTCTATTTCTTTATTTATTCTATTTGTTTATGTTTTTAGTTAATCCGTGTATGCTACATGTACTTGATAACAAAATTCTCAAGATTTACCCACTGGCATGTATATATATTTTCGTGGTACATGTACACATATTTATTCATCATGCAGCTAGTCCAGTGTTCACTAGAGAGTAGTACTACTCAACTAGAGCTAGTACATGTAGTACTAATAATAAGTATTGCAAAATCAGAGATTTTTAGAGATATATATATATTGTAAGCAAATGGTTATGTTAAATGACAGGATCCAAGCAAAAGGGCATTGTTCTAAGAGTTACTGAATCTCATTTCTAATTCTTTGTTCTGAACTGGATTTTATTCTCCTTGGTAGACAGTCTTAAATTATTAAAAGGATATTGGTAAAACTAGAATTAGTTAATGTAGAGATAGGAACATAAACAGAAAAACTGTATCGAGCTTACGTTCTAGATCAGACACTCTGGGCTCCTTCAAGTGACACGAGTCTCATACCACGCGCAAACGAAGAACGAATTTGTAACTTTTGTATCATTTCCGTAGACGACAGTGCTTGAGGAGTGTCCAGAGATGTAGAAAAAGTATCATGATGATGTGTTTCCATCAGCAGGCAGTCATGTATTTATTAGAAACTTGAAAATTGTGTTTTTCTTCCCCTAGGAATCTGTCAGTGGCGCCGAAGGCAGCCATGTTGTTTTGAAGTGCTATCAAAAACTGGGATGCACCAATTTCATAATTTTAGGTTCCATGTTTCATCTTAAAATTTATTGTTGTTTGAATAGAAATAACTTTAAGAAGATTTTGAAATAAGTTGTAGATTTTATGAGAGAGAAATTTTTGACAGATAAATTTTTGTCAGTCAGAACCGTTTTGTCTCGAAACCAAAACCCGTTAGTTTCTGTCGTCTGCTACAAGCAACGGACGGTAACTAGGATCAGAATTGACCTAGTTACGAGTCGTCTGATTTCGGTTTTGTTTAGTTGATTTTAGACAAGCAAAGGGAAAACTAGTTTTATTGAAAAGCATTGTGTCTAAGGATAGCCATTTTGTCTAAAGAGACCTGATTGGTCAGCCAGTTAATAAAAGTAGTGGACAGCTGACCAACCGATCATTCTTCTCCCGATTCTTCTTCTCTCGATTCTTCTAGATCTAGATTCTTCTATTTTCTACATTCGCCGGTACGCTATCTCCTCTCAGCTCATCATCGTTGTAGCACATCATCGTTTTCTCCGTTCTGGTTAGTTTTAAAAGTCGAATAGTCTGAACTATAACCACGTGAAGTAGTAACTTTAGAATTTCTTTTGGAATTCATTTACGGAAAACTTTGAAGAAGAAATTTTGACGATGACCCCTTTTGTGCGAATGACCTTCACCTTGAGAAACTAGGTCAGTAGGGCCAGAGAGTTGACGGTGAATAGAGGTCAGCTGTGTTAGTCAACGCGGAGTTGTAGTGAAATGATGAATGGAGGTCAGCTGTGTCAGTCAACGCAGAGTTGTAGTGTTATGATAGGGAATTAGAATATAGCATTTAGGGAAATGAACCGTCGTTAGATTAGGGAATTTAGGGACTTAGTCGTTGACTGCAAGAATATCTCTCATCATTGCAATTCAGTGAGAAGAACTGTTACTTTGATGACTTTTGTAATTTAAACTATTTAATATCCTGACAAAAAAAGTTTTAACAAGAATAACAATGCCATCCTGAACACTAACTTTGTCTTGGTGTGCGGTGTGCAAGTGAGGAAGGCTGATTGTGTGTCCACTACACCGGCCGACATCAAGAGGCGAGAAGTTTACAATATATATATATATTTTTTTTTTGTGGTCATGGTATACTATCTTTATAACTTGTGAAATATAATTTGAAATATGTTTGTGAGATTTTCACCGAAAATTGTTCAAAATCTTTTGCAGCCCTACTTGGAACCCAAGGAGCTGTTGGGCGCGGAAATAGAGAGCAGAAAACTGAGTCCTTGCGAATTTGTCACAGTAGCACATGGTGCCATTGAAGTGTTTGGCGACGACAAATATAACAGTGTTGATTAACAAAAACGTGCTTGATTGTTAGCGCCATGTGATAAATAATCGAAGATATTGGCGCATGAACAAATCTTATAGATTCACACAACGGACGCATACCGTTAAGTATATAGTATGGATCTTTAGTGCTGGAAAGAGACTTCAGAAAGAAACATTTGTGGTTGTTTATGTGCGTTTCAAATTTTTGGTAACTCAGTTGCAGATGACTTTGACACCACGTGTAATGAGACATTCTGAGTTTGATAGTGAAGTCTTTTAAAAAATTTTTTACGAAGACATTGCACATGAGACAGCAATTAAAGTATATCCTAACCCTTTAATAGGACCCCTCCCCACTCCCTTTTGAAAAAAAAAAAAAGAAAGAAGAAGACAAGCCCCCCCCCCACCCCCCACCCCCCAGGACCCCTCTCCCCCACCAAAAAAAAAAAAAGCATAAAAGAAACAAAACACTACTAAACAAAACACACATACAAACACACACACACACACACACACACACACACACACACACACACACACACACACCCCAAACAAACAAACAAAGAAATTGCCGCATCTTTGATACGGTACTATAATATTGTACACTTTACAATGCAGTCTCTTTGTGCAGCTGTATGTTTGCCTTGTAGTTGGATTTGTACTGTGATATTTTGTATGTGATACTGTCATCATCATGACGCAGTTTTCCCTTATTTTGTTTGTTGGATAATTGTGTTGTAGAGACAAGACTTTGCAGGTTGCAAAATACAATGCAAATGAGGCAGGTTAGGGAGTGAGAGGTCCGGCATTACCAATTGTAGTAGACTATCACAATCACATTGAAAACTGTTTATTTTTGTCATGAAGCTTTTAACATGTCTTGTGTTTGGAAACCATCATCTGTTTTGGTGGGAAAATCTGTTTTGAAGGAAGTGTGCTGCCTGACTTTTGTAGGAGCCGAAGAGCAGAAAAACAACTGTATTCTATGGCCTGCAGAGCTCAGCTCCGCCAGGATATATTCGAGAGGTCAATTCCGTGAATTCTTGGTTTCACAGAAGACATTTGTTCTTGGGAATGTGCCGTCGTGTTCGAAATAGTCTGTCTCAGTGTTTAGTAGTACTCTAAATGCAGTACACCGACAAATGCTGGCCATGCGAACAAGAACTGCAATGGCCTGAAGCTGTCCTGGTTAGCTGTGCCTGCTTGGCTGTGGCAGATGCTGTGCTTCTTGGTGGTTATTAATTTCATTATTATGATTATTCTTTTTTCTTTTCTTTTTTTTTTTTGGGGGGGGGGGGAGGGGGGGGGGCTTTGGTCCACTCAGTTTAAGTTTGTAGCTGCAGCTGAGCATGCGTCAAAGTAGCATGCTTCTAGACACCACAAAACAATTTGAGCCTAGATTTGTTGGAAGAAAAGTCTTTAAAGTGGCAGTCTGTATGATTCTTATGCTCACAGATCTGTTCTGAGCTTTTCTCACGGTGCCTAGCATCACACCACTGAGACACGGCCTGCACGGTGACAGCATTTGAAATGCTGGCACTGAGGCATCCAAAGCATACTCACTGATGCAGCTAATGTGCTGAGTGAGATTGTTGCATCAACAGTCATCGAATTTGAATATTCGACCACTTGCGCACAAGTGAGGACAACATATTGTATCTGGTATCGCATTAAGAGCTCTACTAATCAAGACAGAATAGTTTTAGTGTATATATAGGCACATTCAAAAGCAAAACTGTTCCAAAACACATGTTGGCGTAGTAAACATAGAAATAGTCTCTGATCTCGGATATCCACTGACGTTGTAATGTGTGTGTCCACACCACAACTGGTCAATGCGAAATAACCAGATCACCATTCCCTTGGAGACCATCTCTTTATTTGTTTGTAGTCTTTTATTTGATTTGGTTTTACAAATCACAAATTTGCACATCTGTTTTTAATCTGTGTGTTCGTAATTTTAGTACATGATATAATTCATGTATAATTATTTGTCCTTGTTCATATACATTCTCTAGAAGTAATGTTTGACTGATTCCTGATTATCTGAAAAGTGGAAATAAAATGCAGTGGACATGTATCTGCGCTATATTTGGATTCATTGGAAAAGTTGCATCTGTAGGCAAATTAAAGAAAAAATTCACGGATATATCTCTGTATGTGTTCTTGAAGGTAAATTTATGTGTGTGGTTGTGTGTGCACGTGTGTTCCGCAAGAAAAAGCAAAGTCAACACATACATGCTTGAAGGAAGATGCCAACAAACTGATTGTTCCTTGATGTGAAAGGCCACACATTTCCATTTTTCTTTGCCAGGAAAAAAAAACTTAAAAAAAAAAAAGTTTCTTCTGTGCTGTTGTAATTAAGCCATGCACATGAACTGAATATTTTGCATTCTGTGAAACAGAAATCTTGCAGCCACGCCAAAACATCACATGGCCCGATGGAGCCTAACTGCATAAAGCCTAAATCAGGTGAACTGTTGCAGCACGGCATTTCTCAGGCTGACTTCATTTTGGTGCACTGATCTGACTTGAAAATCGTGATTATTATTATTATTATTATAAATATTTTTAACTTCCTGCGTGAAAATCCATATTTAATTGAGACTTGATGATGCTCATGCGATTTGTTTTCTAATAGTACGTAACAGGTTGTTGTGCAAGGGACAGCATAGTGTTGCCTATCGACCGATACGCAGAACCCGCTGCATGCATTATTCACCAAGATCCCCCCTATGTCTACTTTCGTTTTCTGTGGATTTTTATTGGCTGAGCCAGTGAATTTCCCATCGTACTTCAGTGACGTCACGAGTCCGTCTAATTCCCAGACCCCCCTCTACTACCAATTGAGGTGTGGTTGACCGTTGATGCTCTGACAGCTGAATTAGAAGGGAACTTTTTACATGATTTTACAAGAAAACTAGTTCAGAAGGTAAGTTCGCCCATGTTGAATTGTTTTATAAACCTGTTTTCTGACCCCGAGGAAACGCTCGGCGCTCGTAGCGTTTCCAGTCGCATGAAAATCGACTAGATTTGACGCGACCAGAGAGGAAGGAATCGTCTGTCAAGTCGGTAGTTCCGACTTTTCCGGGTACATTTTATGTCCGTTTGCTTTCTGGTGAGCACATTGAGTATCATGCAGATCAAGAAGATTCCCTAGATCTGCTTTGCAGCGGTAAAATACCACATGCTTTTTGAAAATTTGAATATGGTGGACAAAAGGGCTTATGCTGTGGGTTTGCTTTTCGGGCGCCATTTTGATGACATCATCAGGCCGGGTGGTGTGGCTTGAAATTCTGATCCTCATCTGATGAATAATTGATCCTGCACTATAATTTCTTGTGCGCCGGGTTGTAAAATTGACAGTCTTTCGCTGATACTGTTTTTTAGTAAATTGTTACTTTGACTGCGACCCCAGTCCCCGCGCTTGAGGCCACCATCACGCCTTCAAAATGGCTTCCTTTCAAAGGCGGAAGATATTCAGTAGCAAAATGCCCGAGCAAGAACAAGAAAGTCGTTGTTACGATCGAGCGTGAAGTCGTTTTACACGACCTAATTTCCGATACGCTTACTGTCATCTTGGACATGCGTTCCTTTCTTTTGTCTCGTTTTGTTGAATATTCGGAGAGCAGTTCGAGCCCCACCCATTAGCTATGCATATGATTGGACAAGACATAGCACAGGTTTCATTTTCACAGCCGACCGTTTCATTATGAGTCATTTTGATGCTAGAACGTTCATTCTACTTTTGTAGCAGTTAAAGATGGGACTAGTTAATAAATATTCATAGCTGATAAACAGGGTGCTATTATAAGTAGTAGCCAAAGCTTCTGTCAGTGGCTGTGCAGACTAAAGATAGAACATGAGTGTAATCTAAAAATAGACACACTTTGATTTTTATTTTTGGCTCTCCATGGGCACTGGATTGTACTTTTCATATAAATTGGTAGTTAGCCCAGACAAATCTCATTTGAGTAGCGGAAGCACCTGTGCTTTACATTCTGTGGAAGTTGAAGGAGGATATATTTGAGTTTGCCTGCAGTTAGAGGTATATTTATACTAGTTTGCATTTTGCCAGGAATTGATGTTATGGAATTTGTTTCTTTGCAAGGTACACTGCATAGTGTAAACTTTTGATTGGTTAGGCAGTTTTCTCAAATTCTTGTGCTGTAATTTAATGCATGTGTATACTTGTAGCATTTGCGGAACTTCAGCAGTGGTGCAAGTACATACATCAATCTGTCTGTAGATGCTAAACAATATGCCCCATGTGCAGATATACAGAGGAAGAATGTAAAACATTAAAACTGTTAATTTTAATTTGAAGCTACTTATTTAAGCGTTAACAGTTTGGTTATGGTTTAGTTCAGATATACAGTACTGTACTAGTACTAGTAGGTTTGTCAGACCTGGAGATTGTGTTCACAAAATCAAATTCTGTTATTTTGTTGGGTTAAACAATATCGTACATGCTTGTCTTTTTTGCTGTTTTCAGACACCAAGTGCCAATGGCTGCCATACGAAAGAAATTAGTGATAGTGGGTGATGGTGCCTGCGGCAAGACCTGCCTTCTCATTGTCTTCAGCAAAGACCAGTTTCCTGAAGTCTACGTGCCAACAGTGTTTGAAAACTATGTAGCAGATATAGAAGTAGATGGTAAACAGGTAAAGACCGTTTTAATTTTTAACAGGCAAGTCTTGTGCTGTCTGAACTGTTTTCATAGTTTTTTTTTGTTTTTTTTTCAATCTGTCTGTTGGGTTCCACACCATAGATAACTGCTTCAGGTTTTAACTTATTAAATCCATTCATTTGTTCTCAGTTATGCCATTGGAAAAGCCTTAGAGTAAGTTTGAGAACCATGATAGCTGCCAGAAATGTGATACAGAGGAGCTGGCTTACCTTTCGTGTGTTTTAATTTATGTGGGTATGCCTGTTTCTTGGAACAGCATTAAGTTCTTTGAGTTTTGAGGGATAACCGACACATTTTTATACGTGTACCATAAACTTGGCAAACAGTACACAATCTCTTCATAATTCTAGCGAAGTGCGCAGAAGGCTCTTTCCTCTGTTTCTGATAGGGGAAACAGCGAGCACAGAGATGGAGAGAAGGGAATGCGTATATTATTATATGTCAGGAAGTAAATTTAGAAAATATTGGAATTGGAATTTGGTTCAGATGTTCACTGGAAACAGGTCTGTGTCATTCTACTGTTGTGGAACCCTCTCAGACAGGTTTGTCTTATTCAGTTATTGTCTGATGTACACTAGTTAATTTATGTCTAGTTACTGTTTAAATGTCGTCGTCACTTTTTAGCTGTTCAGTTATTTCATAGTGAAGTCAGTATATTAAGTAGGTAACCTTTTGCTGTTTGTTGATGGTTCAGTTTACGGTTGTGTGTCATCCTTGATATAATGGGTACCTACTTAGACTACACTTAGACTAAGTTAGAGTACTACAGAAGAATGCAAAATTAGTTTGTTCAATTAAACGTTCTTCCTTTCTTTTTAAAAAATTTTTTTGCTCTGACATTTGAATATTTAAAACTGTGGGGAGGGGGGGGGGGGTCCTGGATTTATCCACCCCACTCCAGATGACAGAAAGAAAGAATACACCAACTCCCTGTCCGTCTCCATTAGGCATTGAGTATCTTTTTGTTTAATTGAAGTATGTGTACATGTGTAGTGTGTTCCCTTGGTTTAATCCCAGCAGACTAGTTTCCAGAGCACTATTTTGCCGTCAGATTCGTGCGTTTGTTTTCTTTGACTTCGTCTGTACGCAAGATTTCTCGTGCTTTCGATGGCTTTTTTGTCAACGAGATGGTGATCGTGTCAGTTATTTTCACCGAAAGCTGAAAAAACAGCCAGTGCTTGGTGAGTTTCTTTCCTCTTGCATGCTTTCAGTTTTTGGTGTTTCAGTTGTCCAGTTACTGCTGCCTGGTGTTGACTTATTCATTTTTATTGTACATTTATTTTGCCTTTGTTAGCTGCCCTTGCAGCCTTGGCCTTGCCTCACACCCAACTTACTGTGGCGTATTCTTTTGTTTTTAATTGTACTTAATCTGTTTTAAGAAGAAAAAAGGCGGGATGCGTCGGCCTTTGCACCTGGGTGCTGATTCGTAATCTTAGTTGTAGAGTTAGACCCAGCTGCCTTCCTTGTTCAGAAGTGATTAACCTTTCAATTTTGTTGCATGGTTTTGGATTTTTTGCCCCAAGTTGCATGGTGGATTTATTTGCTGAGTTCTGCTGTGGCGGTGTATGAATACTACAAATCCAAGATACTGTGTTTTTAGATTGGGTACCAGCCAGTTATTTGTCCCCCCCATGATAACAGATCTTACACGTGTACAGCCAAGCATGCTCAGTCCTTACTAAAGTTAAAACCACGAGTCGAAATATTTTGCGTAGCTGGAGATCTGGTGGATACAGGTTTTCATTAGCTTTATACTATAGGGAGGGAGAACTCCGAGAAGTCAACTGTGTGGTACGTGCCGCGAGCATGAACATGAAAGTTGCATTCAGATAAATTTGTGTCTGCATCATCAGCGTGTTTACCTGGCAAGAAGTGGTTGTCGTCTTTGACAAAATGAACCTCAGATTGCTTGTGCATGATTGTGAAAAAATGTTACGTACTGCTTATATAAACTACTCCAGTTTGACGTTATGAGCGCTGCTGGATTCTTGTGTGATCAGCAGTGTGAGAAGTCAAGATGTATGGTAACCATCGCTCTGCTGTGGTGTTGAAAATCAGTCATTCATAAATTGATACATTGACAATGACAGTAGTTCCCTGGTGACATATGAATTTTCTTCCCGCCATTATTTTGGGGGGGGGGGGGGGGTGCTGGCTTAAACAGAAATATATTTTTTTTTAGCATTGGAAGTTTTTTTTTTTTTTTTTAAATTATGCAAACAACCACCAAAAAAAACTGGACGTGTGCAAATCTCATCTTTTAAATGTCATGATATTATATTTGTTCACTAAATTCCTGTTCATACACCGCTGCCAAATGTGCAGGGACTGAAGTGAAAAGTGGGGATTCCTCGTGGCTCTTCACAGATTTTGCAATGTTCCCAGCCAGTTTAGATCTTTTCTCTCTTTTAGTAGTTTTACAGTTTTTGTACATGTTTTCTTTTTCATGGTAGTAAACTTGATCTTTTGGGTTGGTCTGTCCTTTTTTATTTCCTCCCTTTGTTTTCATTGAATTTATTTGCTGGCAAAGGGTTAATTGTTGTTGCAGAATTTAATTTCAGTTTTCACTTATTTACACTATACAGCTTTGCGTATTGAAATACGGCTGTTTTAAATTTATAAATTTTTAATTTATTTTTTTCTCTTTCTCTTAATTTTTGCATTTTCCTCTTGGTAGGTACTACCCTCATGAAGCGTGAACTAAAACACTTTGCATTTATTTGCAACCTGCAGCATATGACTACAAGGAGGAATGGACCCATCCCATTAATTTGTTTCTCCAGATTTCTGCTGTTTTGTCTGGTGTGTTATATTGTTGCTGTTTTTTTGTTGTTGTTTTTAAATTTCTCTCATCAAATCTGTCAGACCTACCAAAGACCCTAGATCCGCTACACTATACACCTTAAGTGCCTTTTTATAACACAAACATGATCTACCACTAGTGAATAAGAATGTGACCCATGGGTAATCCCAGTCGGGTAACTAAAGTTATGAACTAGTTTTCAAAAGGTAAAACTTCTGAAGTGATACATGTAATTAGATCTTGCACTACTACTACTAGTCATCATGATGGTTGTTGTGGCCTGTGCCAAACTTATCAGTCATGTGTCTGACTCACTCAGTCCTGACCAGTGGGTGGTTACCCGGTATCTAATCTAAGCTTCCATTGACCCTCCTAATCCTATGGACGGCTGCTGCAGTTGTTACAGTGACACAATCACTGAATTTGATTTTGATCCTCTTTGAGAAACCACTCAGGGATGTTTTTTCCAGGCTTTATTTCAGTACGTGCATGGCATGTCACATCACAAATTTCATCAAGAGGGATCTGTTCTGTGTTTAACAGTTGATGTGAATATGGTGGTCATGTTCTGCTGTTCTGTCCCTTTTGAATCTGTTGAGGTTTGTACTGTACACGCAGCAGTTGTGGAGTTGATCAGCTTCCGTTTACTTCCACTTCCAGTTCTGTCAGGGAGGCGGATGGTTTTGTTTTGGTTTTTGCTTTGGCCATGAAGAGCCTTTCTGGCTTTGAGTTGGACTTGCTGTTTTGAGGTTGCACTTGGAATTGTTTCGTTCTGTCCACTGTTGCTCTTGCCATCAAACTGTCGTGCTCCGCTGTAGTCAAAGAGTTTTCTGGTGCTGTCGTGCCACACATCCGAAAATCTTCCCGGTTTTGTTTGACTTCTGTAGGGATTGCAGTGAAACTGGTATTGTATCTGTGGCACAACCTCGAACTAAGCTGACGTTTCAGCCGTATGTGTTGTATGGTGTGGTGTTCCTGTTTGTTGTAGGTATAATGTAAGAACTACAACTTAGGACAAGTTCCCAATTCTTTAATTCCGCAAACTGGATAGATTTTGCACTTACCTCTACTTACACATGTATGTATAGGAATTAGGATCTGCTCCTGCATGTGTACATGAGTTGTATAAATTTATTGTAAATTATATTTTGTTGAATGATGTGCAGACCGTATTCACCCAGTAACACCTCCACAACAAAAAAAGAAACAAAAGAAAAAGTGCATCTTGGATACTGTTACAGTTGAATCGCTTGTATCAAGCAGTGCCTATGTTCTCCATTTCTTCCATTAGCTGTTGAAAGATTTCTGTTGCAGTAATTTCACATTAATTCAGATTTTTAGGAAAGATTTTTCTGCACTAAGACTAAGAGCTGTCATTTGTATTTGTTGCGAGATGAAGGAAACTGTTATTCATTAATTCGTCAGGCACTTGGCACCTACAGCAGCTAGTGTAAAGAAAGAACATATAATCTGGATTTTTACAGGCATCAGGATTTCTGTCAGTCAGTCAGGGGGGGTGGGAAAGTCTAGATCTACGTCAGAAGGGATAATGCAGGTTTGCTTACATGGAAACAATTTTGTGTTGCAGGTGGAACTGGCTCTCTGGGACACGGCAGGGCAAGAGGACTATGACCGACTCCGACCGCTCTCCTATCCAGACACGGATGTCATCCTCATGTGCTTCTCCATCGACAGCCCTGACAGCTTAGAGAACATTCCTGAAAAATGGACTCCTGAAGTGAAACACTTCTGCCCCAACGTGCCCATTATCCTAGTTGGTAACAAGAAGGACCTGCGCAATGATGCCAATACCATTCGTGAGCTGCAGAAGATGAAACAGGATCCTGTCAGGGCAGAGGACGGCCGGGCCATGTGTGACAAGATCGGAGCCAAGGCATACCTCGAGTGTTCAGCCAAAACCAAAGAAGGCGTGCGCGAGGTGTTCGAGGAGGCCACAAGAGCGGCCCTGCTCTGCAAGCAAAAGAAGAGCCGCTTCATGAAGAAGTGCACGGTGCTTTGAGGGTGGAGGCAGCTGGCGGTTTTTCGTCCAGGCGGTGTGGCGTTCGTCGAGCATGACTTCAAAGCAGACTTCACTGGCTCACACAGGCACATGCAGACTCGCTCACTACTCTGTTGGTGCCTGATAGCTGGTGTCGACACCTTCTCAAGTCCTAACCCTGCAGTGCATGATCTCTTTTTGTGAATGACTGAGCGACCATGTCAGGTTGCGTGTGTGTCAACTTGTACTACCTGTAGGGGGTGAAACTGAAAGGCAAACAGCACGCTTTGTACATGTATACATGTCATTTACTTCACTCGAGTTGACGGTCTGCACTCAGTAGAGGTGTTTGCCAGCAGCTAGTCCTGAACAGAGAAATTTCTTTGATTATATTTTTTGTCTTGACTCTTGCTGTAAGTGTAAAGCACCAAACACATTCCTGTTGGAAATTTCCAGTCGAGTGGCTAGATTTGTAGTGAAACATAACGCAAAACAATCTTTCCTGAATGTACTCGTGTGCATTTTAAGACTGTTGTATGTGATTTATAGTTGCAGAAAATGACCATTGCATTTGAAAAGTTCTCTGCAGCTGGGTTTTGTGTGGTACATAGCAGTAGTCCACTTTGTTTCCAAGTCACTCCGCATGCCTGCCTGTCCCCACACCGCCTGTATGCTGAATGTGTCTCCCTTCTCGCTCACTCTCGTCATCTATTGTTGAATAGGACAGGCCCCATCCCCACCAGCTCCCCCAAAATATTAGTCCTTGTTTTGTTTTGTCTTGTTTTTAAACTAGAAAGGTTTTTGATACTGGATAAATTCCTCCTTGAAACGTGGATCTGAAACAGGGCAAGGATTGCACTGGTGTCCTGCATTTTTTAATTTTTTTTTCACTTCGTCCGTCTGTCTCTCTTTATGTCTCTCTGTGGTGTTTGCAAACGAGCAATTTTCAGATGTATCTTTTTTGTAAAGACGTCAAAAAAAAAAGAAAGGGAAGGATTTCATGCATTGCGCAGTATTTAGTTCACAAACCTGTGTGGAATCATCAGCAGAAACAGGGTTGATTTGGAAGTGGAAATTTGTTTTGTTTAGGAAAGCATACACCTAAGAGTATCCAGAATTCACTCGTGCAAGTTGGAAAACGCTTTGCAGCGTCTGGTTTCTTTGGCACGGTGTTGTACTGATTATGATACTCCGTAAGCTTTTGATTTTGTTCTTGAAACAAACAAGGCAGGTTTGATATGAGTTGCCCTGTACTTCAGACCTTACTTGCCATTAAATATGATGTTGAGGCCACAGCGGAGTGCAATAAACTACTAATGCACAAGAACTCTTTACCTTTAGTCCAATTACTTGCATGTAGCACAACTTACAGTTACAAGTTTAACATTTGCTGTGTTCAGTAATTTGCACTCAGTAGAGAATCTTGCTAGGTTTATTTTGGCAGATGATTTGCTTGATAGTGATACTGATAAAAAGACGGGGAAACCAAATACGATGCAAGTTATGGGTGAATGCATTTCTGTTGTGTGCACATTCAGCTGAATTAGTCATGGGTGTGTCTACTTCTGTGCTGATTGAGTACATGTAATTGACAACCACTCGTTCCTCGTTTCCCAGATCAAAATCTGATCCTTTTTCTGTCTTCAGCACAATGTAAAGTGTAGTGAAGTGCAAGGTAATGGTTGATCGTTCACTTTTTATTGATTTGTTTTTTTTGTTTTTTTGCTGTGAACGCAAATGCAAGAAACTTCTCTTCTCATCATTCCTGATGCATGTGCAGTTACTGGTGTATTGACTCCTGTTTGCATCTCTTTTTTGTGTCCTCTGATTTGTACAGTCATTTACTTGCAATATTATTATTACAACTGAGTGCCACAGTTTGTACTGAAATTTCCATCTGTTGGCAGATGAAGGGTTTTCCTTACACAAGTCAGCTACCACCACAAAAGAAACACCTTTTTTGTGTTGAATCTCTTGGAAAGAATTCAGCAGACTGTTACTGTGCTAGTGTATTTCTTTCAGCAGTTTCGATACTTCTGCTTCAATGACATTTTGCTCTTTTTGTAATCATGAGACATTGCAGGAAAATTTCTGTTGTCATTGCAGAAATCTGAGAAATGTATACTTCTGATACATGTAGATCATAGAGCACATTAGGTTTGGCTTTGTAAAGTTGGTATGAGTGTGTTGTATACACTCAGTGACTCAAATCATGTATGCACACTGAAGAAATGTCCTGCATGCACTCTCTCACGTGCGCTCTGTGCACGCTTGCTCTCTCCTATTCTTAATCTTATACACACACACACACACATGCGCAGAAACTGAAACACGTACACTACCACTACATGCTTTCCAACAGACTCTTCGCAACACACCAATCACTGCATGATGCAACATTCCTCGTGCAGAATTTCTTTGAAAAAGAAGTTAAGCTGGTATATTTTACGTGTACAGTGTTTCAGCTTTTTTTTTTTTTTTTTTTTTGGTATCTTGTACATGGCAGTTTTATTTTTGTTACTGTAACAGTGTAGCTCTTGTATCCATGTTGTGTTTCCATCGCTCAGTTGGCAATGGAACCTATGTTACATATAACGCTAACAAAAAAAATAAATAATTTCATATGATCTTGATTTCTGACTTGGCTTGGTGTATCCAATACATGGGCGATGGCATTTTGGTAAGTGGTGGTTATGGTTGAAAATCATCCATGATTCATGTCACCTGCATTCAAGACTCCAGCGCAAGCATCCCCGATTTACCAAAATGCACATTTAGTGTCATAACATTTTGTGTCTGTTTGCATCACACTTTGTCAACATTGTGCAGAATATAGGTGTTCGCTCAGCCACCAAGTAGTGCTTAGTCATACTGGTAGTCTTGTCCACTTGGAACACGTCTCTGACGCTCACTTTGTTTGGTTGGTCAGACCGCAGCAAAACGCATACATGTATGTTTACTAAGTTACATTATAGCAGGGTATTGACAGATAGACGGGTCTCTCCATTTGTTATGTATGTTTACTAAGTTACATTATAGCAGGGTATTGACAGATAGACGGGTCTCTCCATTTGTTCATGCTCTGCTGTATCTGCCTAGAGCGTGGCACAATTACATGAAGAAAACACTCCAGGTGTCATTTCACCAAGACCCAGATATATCGGTTGATTCCACAAGTATGTGTACTAGTACTCGCAGAAAGTACCAGAACTGATTTAGCAGCTGCAAGAACAACTCAAAGCTTAGAAAACAGTCCGGAGAGCAAATATCTCAGATAGTGGTTAGAAAGTGTAAGTTTGGTCAGTGACAGTGTAGTGAAGAAGAGGACCAGTGAACACTCAGTGTTTTGGAAAGCAGCTATAAACTACTTAAACTGGAGGCCTGAGGAGAATTCAAAGTTTGTTAGTGGTCACACAGGCCTCAGTGGATGAAGGTTGTGCCATAACTATCGGGTTCATGACAGCAAAAGAACTTACCAGTACAGGTGACTTTGGTAAGCGTGGCCATAGGGCTGGTTTTCGGAATTTCCCGCAGGAGACATTCTCAGACAAACTTCCCGTGGAGTGAAAGTGGAAGATGCATCACTGCCAAGTGCACTGATTTTCAAAAATGTAGACACATCAAAGTGTCTTACAGATTCTGAAATGACCAGATTGTAATGTCTGGACTGTGTGAAAAGGTTTTTCTTTAGTCCTGATGGTGACAGTGGTTGGTTTTAGTTCTCGGTGCATCATTCAAGTTCACTGTGGATTGTACACCACTGATTTTGATTTGCCCCATTAGAGTTGTGGTGTTCAGCAGAAAACAATTTTTGTTGTACTGCAGATTTGTTTGCTTGTTTTGTGGCTTTTGTTTGTTTCTTGTTTTGTTTTCTTTTTTATACAAATTTCTCTTCAGCGGCAGCAGACTCTCACGATATCCACATGTATTGTGTTTGCAGGTTGAACTGGCGCTTTGGGACACAGCAGGACAAGAGGACTATGACCGCCTCCGACCGCTCTCCTACCCGGACACGGATGTCATCCTCATGTGCTTCTCCATTGACAGCCCCGACAGCTTGGAAAACATCCCAGAAAAGTGGACGCCGGAGGTGAAACACTTCTGCCCCAACGTGCCCATCATCTTGGTGGGCAACAAGAAGGACCTGCGTAACGACGAGAATACCAAGCGCGAGCTGATGAAAATGAAACAGGAGCCGGTGCGCCCGGAAGAAGGGCGAGCCATGTCGGAGAAGATCAACGCCTACTCCTACCTCGAGTGCTCAGCCAAGACCAAGGAAGGGGTGCGGGAGGTGTTTGAGACGGCCACAAGGGCGGCCTTGGCAACCAAGAAGAAGAAGAAAGGCGGCTGTGTGGTCTTGTGAGCAGGTGTCCGGACTATTATTGGAACGGTTGGGGAAGGGGGCACTAGTGGGATGGGTCTGGGAGGCAAGAGGCAACTTTTGTTTACATTCTGTTCAGAGGGGTGGCAGAAACTCGCGAAAGATTGATGTGGCCGTTTTGGGTGTTAGCAGAGTGTGTATTGTTCTTGGCCATTTTCACACAAAGAAAGACAAAATGCATAGATGTACTAGAAGGGTTGTGTTAACCATTTGTTCAGATTTCACTGTTGGCTCAGTGTGGTTGTGGTGACTGCTCTGACTGCGTCACAGTCGGGATGGCCATGGATTCGTGACTTGCGTGACAGCAGCTGTGCTGAGCATCAGTTTGTTCTAAAAGCATGCTCTTTGAATGTTGTAATTGCAGTTTGAGACTTGAAGGGACAAAATTAAAATGAAAATTAGCAGAATTAAGAGGCAAGATGCACGGGGTTTTGATTTTTATACTGTTGTATGCAGACTGTATAATGTGCCTCTCTCATTCTCTTTTTCTCTCAAATATTTTATAATTGACAAATTTTATTGCTGATTAAATTGCTCTTCTGAAAACGGGCGGGCTTTTAGTGGATTAGTTACTGCTACAGGTCTCCTCCTTTTCTGCTTAGAATTTGTCATTTTCAGTTGCCTTTTCTTTGGCCTCGAAAATCCATCAGGCCTCGCTTTTTCAGTACTTGCATAGGTGTCGCTTGAAATGTCCCATCGCTAGATCTTTTCCTTCACACTTCGCAAAGTGTTCCAGAGTGAATGTTGAGTGTGTATACATCCTAGGTAGTTGGTCATTCATCTTCTACTACTATATGTCATCACACAGAATCTCAGTTTCCATGCAGCCCAGTTGTGTATGCAATACATGTGAAGTTGAGTTGAAAGTCTATAATATGTACATGTACCTCCAAAATGCTGGTGACTGAACTTTTAAAAAGTAAGATAAGACTAGCAGCAGTTTCATTATGGTTAGGTGGTAACTTTGTTATGGAACATGGCACATATTCTGCATTTGATTGAGATGTTTGCATCGAGTCGTAGTGAACCTGTGTCAGAACTCTTGCACTAAACTTGGCCCACCCCTGCTTTATTTCTGTAGAAGGAGCTTGGGGAGGTATGCTGTGACTAGTAAGAGAAATTGTAGTCACTACTGCTCATGTCTGACTCCGAAAATCAGGCCTAATCATAGCATTTTTATATAACTATAGCTCTGACAGAGTGGCTAGTGGCTTTGACATCGAGCAGCACTATCATATATCCAGGGAAACTCCTTCAGTATCAGAGAGTCACTAAGAAGGCAAAGTTAGTCCATCCTCAGTCTGTATGTTTATTGTGTGTATGTGTGAGAGAGAACAGCCCTGCAAATTACTCGGAGAAACTTGCTAGTGAATTGTTGGGGGGGGGGGGGGGGCTGTGGGGACGCCTAGTTGTTTTGTGGTGTGGCCTGTTCGTGCTTCGTATCTAAACTTAACGCATGCTAGGCAGTTCAGCCCTAGCTCTGTGCGCCTGGCTGACAGAAATGCATTTCTGCTGTGCGGTTACTTCAGTTTCAAGTCATTTGGTGCTTTTTGTTTTCTCAAGGTTGTCCTTACCATTCATTCTTGTACATGCACATCTTGTTTTTTTTTCATGGTCCAGCAGCTTGATCATGTCTTTTGATAAACCTGGTCACACATTGCTGTCATAACCGTTTTTCCGAAGAAACTGACTGTTTCACTGAATCATGTCCAGTATACTGATTGCTCATGTATGTCCTGTGAAGATATGCACATGGTATCTCTAGGAAGTGGCAATGACGGTTGAGTTTGAGGCAAAGCTTAGTTCTGCCAGGAGTGCATAATATTGGCATTACTGCATAGATTACTCAGGAAAGAATTTTTTTTTTTTTTTTTTTTTATCAGCAGTACCCTCATCCTGTACCTAGTCATCTGGGTGAAGTGGCTATGCAAAGCCATGATAACTACTCATGTTTCACCAGGGAGGTTGTTTGAGATCTGCCCATGAGAAATGTACATGTTTTGCTTGGGTTGTCTTTTTTTCTGTTTGATTCAGGTGTGCAGTGTGTTTCACTGATGCAACGTGAAAGTATGATTTTGCAACACCGGGTCATTTTTTCCTTTCCTGTGTTCTTATTATGTGTGAGCAGCCTCACTTTACATTTTAGGGTGAGAAATTGCATTCTCCCCCATGCAACCGGGCCATATCTGAAATTTGCAGGCTTGTTTTGTCATTTTATTTGTTAACAGGAACTTTTTAAGCGACACGCTTGGAGTTGGACTCAGAGTATGATCTTTTGAGAGGTCTGTCTGTGATTTGCAAATTTTGTTTGGAGGGGGGGAACTGAAAGTAGTTTATACCCACCCAAAACCTCGAATTTAATGGTTTCGTTTGAATCAAAACTTAGCCAGTTCCACAAACAAAATCTGTTCAAGCATAAAACCAGTGGGCATTTTCCACGTTGTTCATCACTTGTCACATCACACTTGTCATACCGTCTCTCATTTACTGGTGTTGAATGGACGTTTCTTATACATGGGTATACGAAGCGAAATTTTGTTTGGAAACCATCCAAAGGTACTGTATGTTAGTGATCGCGCAAGACGGTTTGTTTGGAGTGAGACTGATGTTAGGGGAATACTTCTTGACCTTTTTGTAACTTGCCTTCACACTACTTCTTTCCATGTTCCATTCTTCATGATGGGTAACACGTGGCTGCAGTGCGTTACTTCTCGTTCCGTGTATCGTACTCTTATACCGATAGTCAAATCTTGAGCTGTACATGTTTTTTTCTTGACAAAAACATCACAACATTACAGTACTTACGTGTATGGTGTAACGCGGCGTGTGGGTTTCTGTACAAAGCTTGATAATCGTTTTGGTTTTTTTTCTCTTTTTTTTTCGTTGTTCCATATGGGCTTTATCCTTTTCCCCAACTTTTGTGTAGGTTATATCGCTGTGCAGTTGAGCAATTTTTGTGTGTAACGTGGCCTGCTAACTGTTGTATGTGCCTGCTTGTTGGAGATCTGTTGCGTAGGACAGATGACCCAGCTGTGTATTTAGACTGCTTGTATTCTTCTTCCCTTCCTTTACCTACTTCCTTTTTTTCTTGGTCGTGCACTTGCCTTTCTTGTGTGGACTCTGTTGTCTGTAAGATTTGGCTGTTCACTTTCCCAACTGTGTAATAAATAATTTATGATTGCAAGTGAGAGGTGTTGCTGGTCGTAAGTTTTGCTTGTTGACATTTTTGTGTGTTAATGTCCTGTTCTGTTCTCGTTGTTTAGTTTCTGTCCTGTTTGCACTGGCTTGCACACACACGCAAACACACACGATGGTCCTTCAGGACATGACAAAAAGAAAATATAGACAAGACACGTATAGATGTAATATTATTTTGTAACTTGTAAAGCGTATTTACACCAAAGACCATACACAGAAAGTTCACGATATTGCTTTTGCAAGGTAAAGGAACTGGGAGCACTCTGTGTATCTGATAGGAACACACAGCACGCCCAAAAAATCTCTTTAGTCTGCTTCGTCCTTACTGCCACGGCTGACTTCGAGGGTTAATATTCATTTCAGGTACAGTAACAACAATTTGTTCGTCTTCACCAGGGCAAGGCAAAGAAACATTTCTTAGTTGATGGACAACTGCACTCACTTTAGCCGATTTTGTGAACAGGTTTATGAAAAGAGTGAACTAACTAATCAGTGTGCACGGTCTTCGTTGGCAGGATGGAAAGTGGGTCTCGGAAATTTCGTTGCATATCAACACTACCACTGACACATTCAATGCTTGTCGATGACCTGCAAAACCGATGTGCCTGTGAGAACGCAAACGATGTTTTGCATTGCTCTAAAATAATGCTGTTCAAAGTTCTTGCATCATGTACCAGCATGTCACAGATAACATAAACACGCGAAACCGTCGAAAGAACCAAAGGCATTCGGCCTCGCATCATCTGTTCGGGACAAGCATCGATACATTGTCAAACTATACGTATGTAAATATCACTCAAAAACTTACTATACTTAATCACACAACTTAATCTTGGCGGTACTTTGTGAAAAACTCACGTCGTGTACTTCTGGGTCGCTAGCTACCCATACGGCGCATAAAGTGACGGGGTTGGCTGGCTGTGTCGGCATGCATGCCTGACACAAACACCAGTCTGAAATCTGATAACAGAGTTTGTGTATGCGTGACGCGTAAATCCCTGTTGAAACTAAGGATCATACACTTCTTGCGGCACTAAGTAGAGAGCGGCGAGCTACACATGGCAGCCGTAGCCGCCTATAGTGAAAGCATGTGGCCACTTTGAGTGTTAATCCTTTCACTTCGTAAGTACACTTTTTTGTTTTGGGTTCGACAGAGGTGCAACACATATATTTGAGGAATACCTGGCGTAAGAAGGCTTGGTTTTCCACAATAAAGGGGATAATAAATAAGAATAAATGTGCATCTGTGGGTCAGCTATGACCCAGGAAATACGACAAAGTTTAAAACGCTTTGAAGTATAAATATCACAGTTATGCATAGGAAAAACAACAGATAAAAGCAGATCTCTGTACCTGAGGAAGATGAAAGCAGCACTGTATCTTGTTCCCCTGAAAGGAAAATAAAAATCTGCGGCAAGGTAAAGATCACACGTGTATGAAACGGCCGCCAAGAAGGATTCTGCAACTGAACATAATTATGAGTATTGAATATAAAAATACATTATCACAGCGATATTAGATTCATTGGACAATGGATCCAGACACATGCACTACCGGTTATACAGTCGTGAGTAGGAATGTAGCTCGAATCGAAAAGCAGAACTACACGTACACTGACCCTGAAGTACAACATACAGTTAGGTCAAAACACTGTCACAGCACTGACATCATTTGAGCTGACCATGGTGTCAACTTCAGCGCAGTAACCACCGAGAACTTCACTGTACTGTCTCTGGTCGTAGTAAATGTATTAGTAATGCTAGGCAGATGCTTCGCAAATCCTGTTGGCCAAATGCGCTGGCACAAAACCCAGGGACCAGTCGGCGCCGGAACTGAAACGGTCGGTGGACTTCCTGGCAGCGACAGAACTTAGGGTTTAGCACGGCCAGAAACCGGATGCAGAAGACAAAGAAGAATGAATGTCACCGATAAATAATTGAATATGCACCTTTCCATCAGACGCGAGCAAGTTACGCTTCAGTTTCGCCAATTCCCTCGCTCTTTTCCGTGCTGTCCCTGACAAGGTTAGACTTGCGTTTCCAGTGGAGGTTAGGCGGGCGCCCAATCCCAACGGCCTTCTCAGCCAGGTCCACGCTGTACACAGCCAACGCTTCTTCTCCGCTGATATCCACCACAAGGTCGATCCTCGGAGGCTGATCTGTACCTGTCTTCCCAGCTTTCGGGTCGCCGTTCGTGAGCGACTTGATGTTGTTTGCTACCAAGCCCCCGGCACCAAAACGAACAGAACCATTTCGCTGTGGACGTTCTGCTGGTTTAGCTGCGTTGGGATGATGGTTTGCGGAAGAGTTCTGCTTCTTGGGCTGCTGCCTGCTGTGGCGATGGGCTGGCGGAAGCCCTGCATCTTGTTCGAGAGTTGGGTCGGTGAAAGTTTGGTAGTGGGACCAATCGTCTGCGTCACCATCCATTGGTGAGTCGTCTGCCAGCATGAAGTTGCCGTAGCCTCCTGGTGTCGTCCGGACCCCGGCCTCCGACAATCCATATTCTCGTTTCTGGAGTGGCATCTGCAAAAAAAGAAAAGAAAAAAAGAGAGCCTTGATATGATGAAAGAGGTACAGTTTGTAATGGACCTCAACGTTTCATCAGTTCAGGATCATGCTCGGAAAATTTGGCAAGGTCTACAGACAAGCTCACCCATCCTGTGGTAGAAAAATATATAAACTCGTCACAAAAACAAAAATCAAAGACCACTTGCAAAAACACCCTTACTCAATGAAGACACAATGGTGAATGGAGGATTTGTTGGGTGGGGAGGGAGATAGGGTCTGTACAAAACTGAACCCGTAATCCAACCTTCCGATTTTGAGATTTGAGATGAACGCCAGCATCCAGCAGAGTTATTCCAAGCAGAAGTCACGTTACAGGATCTATTCTTAAAAGCTACCCATATAACACAGACCTGCGGTCGCTGAAGAGGAGGCAGGCGTTTTGAACCAGGACGCCCGTTGGCTGGAAGCGGTGCGGGGGAATCTTCACCATCCTGAGTCATCATGGCCTGCACAGTGTCCTTGTCTGGAGGCGTGAAGTCCACGTCATAAGGTCCTGTTTTGTTGTAGAGGTTGTCGTAATCCTCGCACAGGAAGGTCTCGGCCACCTCCAGGTCTTCCAGTACCCAGGACTGCATGAAAGACTCGATCTTGTCGTCCATCTGGGTCCGGAATCTCAGGGTGGTCGTGTCCACCTGAGAGACGAAAGAATAATTTGGATCACTGAGTGTCACAGCAATGTTTCATGACTGAGTCAGTGACCGTTAGACGTTGCTGCATAACGCGAACCAAAATTCAATGTTTAGGGGTAGTCCGTGAGAGCCTTTCGTTTTCCTCAGATTAACATTTACATTAGGACTGTTAGGTTTACTCAGTCTTTGTCAAGTGAGTGGGGGAGCCGGGGTGGCCGAACGGTAGAGCGTTGGACTTCTAATGCTCGTGTCGTGAGTTCGAATCCCGGCTGGGGCCAAATATTTGTGCTGGCTAGTTTCATTGTTGCCCCGTCTTTGATATCACCCGCATGTGGTGGAAAAGGACGTTAAACTCCCAAACACCCACCCACCCCTTGTCAAGTGAGTGAGTCGGTATTCAGACTCTGATTCAAACTAGCGATACCGAAACTGTGCAGCTCAAGGAAAACACCCCATCTTCCCGGAACGAAATTTAATACACTAGTGCCACCAAACACTCTAGGTTCGCTGTCTACCGTCCTCGACGCCACCAAGTGTCTGAGAAGACCTGTGGTCTCTGTGTGTGTGTGTGTGTGTGTGTGTGTGTGTGTGTGTGTGTGTGTGTGTGTGTGTGTGTGTGTGTGTGTGTGTGTGTTTGCGCGCGTGTGTTGCATATTTGATGGTATGAATGCAAAAGTACGCGCACTGAGTGACTCTGTGAGAATTTGCGTTATATATAAGTACGATTCATCATTATTATTATTATTAACAACAACAACAACAACAACAATAATAATAATAATAATAATAATAATACATACTTTTTATAGAGCGCCGCTCTGCAATTACCAAGGACTCGCTACGCGTAAAGCAAGCACACACCGTGCACACACACACACACACACACACACACACACACACACACACACACACACACACACACTCTCTCTCTCTCTCTCTCTCACCCACCAACACACACACACACACACACACACACACACACACACACACACACACACACACACACACACACACACACACATTTGTCTTGAATAACACATACAGAGATATTTACATACATTATTATTATTATATGTCTATCCGCATCGTACGAACCTTGGTGACGGAGCCTGGGTTCAGGAAAAAGTAGCGCAGCACCAGCGGAATGGTTCCAGTCAGCAGGATGGCGAAGAACTGGCTGGTGGGCGAGATGTAATAGGTATCGGCGTACGCCAAAACCACAAGCATAATGAAGAGCAGGAAGACCACGGTGCGGCCAAATCGCCCGGCCGCCTTCAGAAACGCTTCGGCTATGCGGCCCGGGCTTCCGGGACATGCCATGCAGGTTGTGTGGAAGAGAAACTTCTTCGGTATATACGGGATGTCATCCTGAAAGGAATGCAGAAAATAATAATAATAATAATGAGTATTGTATAGGCGCTTTAACCAATTTCATGAATCGGCTCAAAGCGCCGCGAACTGAACCCAACACGCACGCTCACGTGAATCACACGCATTCTCTCACACAATGGACATAAACACATTACAATCACGTGGTGCGAAGGGTCAGCTCAGCTATTTAAATTTCGAGAAGGAAATATTCTTTGCCCCGAGTGGGACTCGAACCGCTGACCTCTCGCACTGGCGACAAGTCTCTTAACCACTCGACCATCGACCGCCCCGTGAACTGATAAGGGCTGAGTACAAGGGATCTAAATGCATTTCAGTCTAAACTTCCGAAACTTTCAACTCCTAACGTGGCCCTTCGCAACACGTGATTGTTGTGTGTTCATGTCCAGTGTCTGAGACAATGCGTGTGATTCACGTGAGCATGCGTGTTGGGTTTAGCTCGCGGCGCTTTGAGCCAAATATTTGGGATGAAACGCCCATATTAGATTAATGCGATGTGATTAGTATGTCACACGGGAGTGTTTTAAGTCCGAACAACCAGCGACCATGGTGTTTTTCTAGCGTTTCTCGAGTGACGTGGGCTTACAACATGCTTTTGCCCTATTTTTTTTTCCGGAGCCACGCGTGTTTTGAGCTGTTTTTGATGTTTGTTCGAAACGACAACAACAACAACAACAACAACCGTCTCCCGTGTGTCATGAGCCTAACAAAACAACGAGCCAACCAATCAACCAACCAACCCACCAACCCACCCACCAACTAACTGACCTTGTCCAGAAAGAGGATGAGGCTTCTGGTGCGCATTCTCCAGGCACCGTTCTTGCGGAAGAACAGCTTCTTCTTCCTGAAGTCTTTCTCATCCTTGCCCTCGCAGCCGAACGCCCCCTCTGCGGTGTCCGGCACGATCTTGAAGATCTTGTTCTCCTGCATAGCCCAGTCTTTGTCTGCCTCGTTCTTGATGTCCTCTGCCTCCATTCCCAGCACGTGACGGAGCACGATGGAGTAGTGGGCCGAGTAAGTGTTGTTCACCTGAAGAGAGTCAGGCAACGATGAAATTGACGCTAGCTTCGTTCATTGGTTCTCTCCGGGTACTCCGGCTTCCGCCCTCCTCTGCTTTGGAGTGCGATTTACGTAAGCGTGCGTGTTGGGTTCCGTTCACAGCACTTTGAGCCAATTCAGGAAATTGGGTAAATACAAGTGCCCATACAACACACAGATACTACTGTAGAGATAGCTTCTTTCTGTCACACACTCACACACACACACACACACACACACACACACACACACACACACACACACACACACACACACTACTCTCCGGCCACAAACCGACGACACTCACAAGTAAACATTACTAAAGTCAATAGTCTATGACTGTTGCAAATCAGTCTTCACTTCCTGAGCGTAAAATTCTTCACAGAACATAATTTGTTTGGCCATTTTTGCTACGTAAGTTAATTCTGTTAAAAATATCACCCTCCCATCCCAAAACAGAGCACACACACACACACACACACACACACACACACACACACACACACACACACACACACCGTGGGCAAACACACACACACACACCGTGGGCAAACACACACACACACACACCGTGGGCACACACACACACCGTGGGCAAACACACACACACACACACACACACACACACACACACACACACACACACACACACACACACACACACACACACACACACACACACAATTGTAGTGTAAAAAAAATAAAAATTCTTGTGAGAGAACCACTGACAGCAAAGCAAAGCTGAATGTGTGCAACGAGTCGTAATTCAGCATGAGCGAGTTTGGCTTTACAGCACAGACACTGCTTACACAGTTTCCGAAGCAATATGCCCTCTGAAATATACCGGCTATGTCATGACCCAGTATCTCTCCAAGATCAAAGGCTTCAATACACTTTTATCCCTCTCGCTTTTCATTATCGAAGATATTTCGTCTGCTGTCAGTTGTAGGGGCTATAATGAATGCGTGTTTTCACATCTCCCATAAAAGCTTTTGTGACTTGCGAACAAGCGAACAGCCAGCTCGTTCAAGCTTGCGCTGTTCCAGCCTTTGCACACACGCCTATGATTGAACTGTCCTCTTTGTTGTGGTGAATTATGCGGGAAGGGGTAGAATTAATTGAAATGAAAATACGGCCGGGCGAAAGCAATTCACGCTTGAATTCCCTGTTGAATTCCCTGTTGGGCCATTTGAAATGCGTCGTGACAGTGCAGATATAATAATATGCAGCCAAACCGGGTCGGATCGTAGCGGTGGCCGCCCCCGGGCGTAGCCACAGTTCTAGGTTCTCCTCTACAAAGTTTTTTTTGAATGAATCAGTTTATTACAAACCGCACACCTCCTATCAGACCAGCGTAAACAGAACTGAAATTAACCTCGAACAGAAAAAGAGGTCAACAAAACGGCACAAACGAAACCTGGAAACAAAATTATATAATCAAATTAAAAACGACAAAAAACATGCAGCAAACAAACAAACAACAACAACAACGCATGAACAAACCAAGAACCCCCCCCCCCCCTTTTTTTTTTTTAATGCTCCATCCCTTCGCCAGCTACAGTGGTATTCCTTCCAGGCCATGGGTAGAATCCACGGAGGGCTCGGAAGCTGAGGCTGTATTTTTTTTATTATGTATGAGGATGAGGTTGATTGTATGATGATGCTATGGAGGTCCATGTGGTTTGAGACTGCGCGACAGGGCCGCATTCCGCTGTTTTCATTGGTAACAAATTCCGACGGTTTACACTCTGATACTTACCATTTCAGAGGAACTAATATAGATTAGGAATCAAATAGACTGACACAAACAAACAAACAAACAAACAAACAAACAAAATTGTCTCTGCATGCCTACCACTTTGAACGAGTCCCTGACGTAGACAAGGAGCAGGACGACGATGGGCAGGAACTTCATGACAAACGAGATGTCCACGATGAGCGTGACCAGCAGAATGACAAGCACGTGGACCAGGAAATTGATGCTCAAGGTCACCACAGCAAATACCGCGATCAAGGTCACCACAAACAGCACGCTCTCCACCAGACGACATTTTGACATCTCGTCCTAAACGTATGGTCAAAAAGAATCAGTTAATACTTATAGACATGAACATGTGGAATCAGAAAACAAGTGTCCAACAGAAAGAAGACGACGGCCCAGATGATGCACAGACACCGAGTGAAAAAGGGGACAGTGAAAAGAGAAGAAAGTAGAAGAGAACATATCAAACTTTACTGTAGGAAACATACAGTAGGGAGCGTGAGTTGGTGGTGGCAACGGCCCGTCTGCGTGGACACATCGTAAATATAGCATATAAAAATGATTTTTGTTGTCACGAACTTGAAAAAGCGTAGTTGTGGTGATTTTTGTGTTTGTAGGGCAAGGTGCATGCCAGGGCGTTGCAACAGGAGGCAAACTGCCAGTGAAGCTGAGACTTGTTGCGCACAAGGCAGGCATAGGTTACGCGAGCGGTTTTGAGTGAAGTGGCTTTCTGGCCTAAGCAGACAGTAGACTTGCATTACTCCAGTGAGGCCTGAGCGGAAAGGAGACATTCTAATTTCTTAAAACTCCTGTCAGCTGCGTGCCCTTAAATGCTCTGTGCACGGTAATGTTTGTTTCTAGATTGAAGCATATTTTTTTAGAGGTGATTATAATGCCTGAGGCTAATATGGAATATATATGTATATATATATATATAATATATATATATATATATATATATTTATACCACTCTACCACTATTACAAGTCATGGTATAAAATCATAATTCACCACATGTGGTATAAACATTGTACCCATGACAACCACGCGTGAATTTTATGGCTGTACCTAAAGGCCATGTCACACGAGAGGGCAAAAACACTTGAAAACATTGTTTTCAGATGTTTGGCTGCTAAACAGTGTGTTTTGTCGTGTGACATACTTCACAACAAATGTTTTCAAAACACTGTTTCGATCGTGTTTTCAGTTTTAGAGCCTGCCCTAAAATCCGCAAAACATGTTTTGTGTTTCAACCAATGAAAGCCGCCGTGCGGAGTGTCAAGTGACACCTTCCCGTATCCGCTCAGTCAACATGTATGTTTAAGGAAAAGAGACATCGACTTTACCCAGAAACCCCATCCAGAGGTATTTCATACGCATTGAAGTTCTACATACAAGAAAAGGGTGTCTAGTAAGGTAGGAATGTCTTGACCGTAGCAGGGAAACTTGTTTTCAGTGTGACATCGCCTTAAAGAGTGAACAGGTGCAGTGTTCCAGCAGTGTGTTCTAGTGAAAGGACTTGCGTCACAATATGACGCGAAAAGGGACTAAAGAATAATTTACGTCACGACATGACGTAGTTCGACTTCGTAGGGAAATGGGGACGAAGGAGCTTTGCCAGTCGCTTGACGTGGAATTGTTGATCTTTTGCTGCGTGTTATCAACGAGCGGTCGTGTTTGTGACAAGCGTAAGCCTAGTTCCAGTTCTCTACTAAGACGGAGGCTTCGAAACGGAAAAGCTGACTTCTCAAAGCCTATGGACAAAGCGAGGTAAAGCACCTCAGTCAGTGATGTCGTGTGAAGCATTTGGATTGCCGATGTCAGCTTTCAAATCAAAGACTTGAAATGCAGGTAGGGACGTGGTATAAATAATTTTCCCAATTCGGTGCCCCCGATTACGTAAAATACACCACACTCGTTTGTTGATTTCGACCGTAAAACTGCTCGTTAAAACTCGCAGTTTTACGGTCGAAATCAACAAACTCGTGTGGTGTATTTTCCGTAATCGGGGGCACCTCATTGTGAAAACTCTATTTATATATGCCTATATATATAGGCATTTTGAGGCTTCGCGCATTTGTAACCTGGGCAACATATATTTTAAAAAAAAAACTGCCAGTAAGGCAGGCGAGGGAACAGAGTGAACCTGCTACCAGGGTAGTTGCTTGTTCTCAGCTTGGCCACATGGGGGTTGGGTGCGTTTGAGGAAGTTTTCGAAGGCAACACATCACGACTCTGAGGAACCGCAACGGCAAGGTTCGGGGCGGAGGGTTGGGAGGAGGGATGAAGAGGGGAAGGGGAATTTTCTATAAATACACGTATGCTTACCTGTGTCTGTCTATGGCGGTTCGTGCCGTTGCCACAGAGCAAGCTGAAGGTATGCATGATGAGTTTTGGGACAGGTGACGTAAAGATGACGTACACAAGCCAGCCAATGGGCACGAGGCCCAGCAGGATCAGACCAGCCGGGATGGCCAGAATTCCGTAACGCTAGCATTGCAAAAAGTAAAAAAATAATTGCGTCAGGATAATAACTGAGAAAGGCGTTCATGAGAAAAATGAGTAAATGAGAAAAAGTAGATCTGTAAATCAACATCGTGTTTGGGAAAAGGGGTGGGAGGTGTCATAGTTGTTGTGACACCCAATTTTAGGTCTCATTCGGGTTCCCATTGAATTGAAAAATACTTAAAATGGAAACTGCTTTTGCCCAAAATACACTACACCACATAAGAAACACGTAAAAACATGAGACCCACAAGACATGGCAAGACTTTAAGAATTGATAACGTAAAATCAACTATGCATAACTTAAGATCATCATAAATCTAACCTCACACACACACACACACACACACACACACACACACACACACACACACACACACACACACACACACACACACACACACACACACACACGTCTATCGCAGCCGGAATCTGAAATAAATCATCGTGTAAAAAAGTTCATTAAACAGGAATATTGCACGTGGTAGAAAAGAATTTTCGTAACGCTGAGTAGCAACTGCTGGTGCCCGAAGTCGTCCACTCCGACAATTTGATGGAATGCAGTTTGCACAGTTTCAGAACAACTCACCAATAACCAAAGGAGAACTCCACAGACACCTATGGCAAACCTTTTCCGCAGTACACGACCTTTTGTAAGATACACGTATAACTTATTTGGGACTATGGCAACGAACTGGAAACGATAAACGTGTCTTGGATAAATACACCTGAAGACAGAAAAAGGAAGGCAAGTAGACAGAACAGACAGACAAGCAGACAGACGGGCAGACAAGCAGACAGGCAGGCAGACAGACAAACAGGCAGGCAGGCAGACAGACAGACAGACAGACAAGCAGACAGGCAGACAGACAAGCAGACAAGCAGACAGACAGACAGACAGACTGACAGACTGGCACAATACCGCTCCCAGCTACCTCAGACAAACAGACGGACGGAAAGCAACAAAGAAAATGGAAATTAAAGTGTCCTTCTGTGTCTTCGGAGACTAACAACATCCTCACACGTGGCAGTCGGTAGTACCTTAATAGGCCAGACGGCTTTCTTGATGATGCTCTGTGACTGCCTCACACGGTCCTGCAGCCTAGCCTTGCGCCGACTGACCTGAAGAAGCTCTGTGTACGCACGTGCAAGGTTACCGTCTGTGCACCCGTCCACCACCACCAGCACGCCGTGAAACACGTAGAGCGAACACAGGGTGCCCACTATTACCTGTAGGCACAGGAGGACCCGAAAACGTAAGCTGGTCAAATGGAGTATAGCTTTTTTTGTTTTGTTCCACGTTGAACACATACCTTATTTACTTAGGGGCTCGTCTGCCTATATTCTGTGCCCACAAAGCTCACAAATCAGATTCTTTGCGTAGTGTCTATCAGCGCACCACTTAGACACCTGCACAGTGACAGCATCTCAAAGGCTCAGTGGCACAAAGCGAACAGAAGGCTGCACGCGACGCAAATATCGAGTAGTCAGCTAGTGTGGAGTTCAATAGCTGAGTAGAAGAATGTGAAACTGTAGCTCGCACAGCCTGCAGACGGCAGTGTATTGCACCCAGAGCTCTACTAATCGTAATCGGGGGCGGTCGGTGGTCTAGTGGTTAAGAGACTTGTCACCAATGCGAGAGGTCAGGGGTTCGAGTCCCACTCGGGGCAAAGAATGTATATGGCGCCGTTCATTCGGGCCGATCGTCGGGGGTTCTCTCCGGGTACTCCGGTTCCCCCCCCCCCCCTCTGCTTTGGAAATATTCAGCCCATCAAACTTGAAAAATAAATGCAATTCAAAATTCCGAAATTTAAATAGCTAAGCTGACCCTTCGCACCACGTGATCGTAATGTGTTTATGTCCAGTGTGTGAGAGAGTGCGTGTGATTCACGTGAGCGTGCGTGCTGGGTTCAGTTCGCGGCGCTTTGGGCTGATTCATGAAATTGGGTAAAGTGCCTATGCAATACTTATTAATAATAAATAATTATAAATATGACTATTATATTTCGAGCGTGCGAGCGCACTCCAAAAAAGCGCAGCTGCTCCAAATCATAAGCTGGTTTCTCTGAAATTCTCGCACTATGGTCATGTCATAGTTTGGCCGAGAGGGAACGTCGCGTGCCACGTCATGAAACCGGTCGCGAACAGTACAACACACAGACGAGGTGGCCGAGTGGTTAAGGCGATGGACTGCTAATCCATTGGGGTATCCCCGCGTGGGTTCAAATCCCACCCTCGTCGTATTTTTTTTATAATAATAATAATTTGAAAAAAGTGTCCATAGTAGTGGAAACAACATTATAAGACGGGCTGAGTTTTCTACGTTCAAAGATAACTTTTTGTGGCACAAACGCACGTCGCTTCTGTTCTCCGCAGAGACAATGATGCAAATCTAAGCCTTTCAATGACGTATGGAAACGTAACTGGGGTTAATGGAAACGTCATCTTTACTGATGACGCACTAGAACGCACTTCGCCGCCACAGTGAGTGCTGTCTGTGTGACTGTGTCCGTCTCTGCGTGCGTGCGTGCGTGCGCGCGCGCGCGCGCGCGCGCGTGTGTGTGTGTGTGTGTGTGTGTGTGTGTGTGTGTGTGTGTGTGTGTGTGTGTGTGCCTGTGTGTGTGTGTGTCCAGCCCTGTATCTCCGAATATGCTCACATGTGATGGACTTTCAGGGTTTTTTTATGCACTAGCAAACAGCTTACAAAAAGGATGACATTTCAAGCCAATACTTACCCTCCCAGCCACCAAGCCAATGTAGTAGTTGAAACTCTGCTTCAGTCCACGGTCCTCGAATATTCTCGCCAGCTCTTGGTACTCCAGGTCATCGCCCGCCATGGCGTACAGGATGGGGAAAGCAGGCAGAGCGAGGAGCACCAGAACAAGCACAGTGCGTACGGCGCGAAGCCAGGCGTGCCAGGCCGGGCACTGCGTACAGAATAGTTCTCCACACAGGGGAGAGTTGCAGCAGTCTTCCAACGGGTCGGCGTGACGGACCTGTGGAGGGGGGAGGTGGAACGCTACGCTTAGTTCATGATTGTGACGGGAATATTTTGTCATACACAAGTCCAATCCGTTGTCAACAGATAAAGTGCGGAGGCACGCCGTGAGGAAAGGTCATGCTCGTTGGGTCACGCAATTGCCAAGTGTAGGATGTGAGAATGTTTAGTAGACCTCGCTTAGAAGTAGAGGCGAATGCTTATGATGAGTGATAATGAGGATGAGGGTGACGGTGCTGTGACGTGATGCTGCTGTGGAGGTTTTGTGTTTCTGTCTGTACGTAGTGACTGTCGTTGATGTCGTTTGATTTAGCATCCTGACACTGATCACATCTGAGTTACGTAAAATCAAGAATGCCCCCCCCCCCCCTCCAAAAAAAAAAAAAAAATCCCAAACACCCCACCCCCCCAAAAAAAAGAAGAAGAAGAAGAAGAAGAAGAAAGCAACAAACAATAACAGCAACAACAACAAAAAGCAAAATCAGAACAAAAACAAACAAACAAACAACAAGAACAACAAACAACAACAACAACAACAACCAACAACGAAAAAACAACAAAAAAAACAACAACAAAAACAGAGAGAGAGAGAGACAGACAGACAGACAGACAGACGGAGAGACAAACAGACAGAAGGAAGGAAGGGTTGGATGAAAAGAAAATAATTCAATACCTTGCACCGGATCAAAGAATCAAAAATAGTCCTGAAAGCAGACACGGGCGAGGATGTTTCAGACAGCAGTCGATCCATACCGCATTCAAAACACGCGCGTTTGATCTTGACCGTGTGCACAACATCCGGTTGTAGTAAGCCAACGTATGCTGCGAACTTGCGCATCTTTTTCAACTTGCCTGCAGGCACGACGGTGGTGTGTGGAGAACTTTTGTACTGGCTCGTGTCGCTCGTTCGTATAAGGGTGAAACTCTGCCCGTCTGGTGGGTAGTAGAAAAACGTATAGACGAAGTAACCCTGGAAATGGGAAAAGGAAAAGGAAGCGGTCATACGTTTGTTCCCCTTCGCTGCAAGTATATAATTATACGATCCAAGAATGAAATGAGCGGCTATACCAGTGTTAATAATAATAATAATAATAAGTATTGTATAGGCGCTTTACCCAATTTGATGAATCGGCTCAAAGCGCCGCGAACTGAACCCAACACGCACGCTCACGTGAATCACACGCATTCTCTCACACACTGGACATAAACACATTACAATCACGTGGTGCGAAGGGTCAGCTCAGCTATTCAAAATGGTAAGTAAGGGTGATGTGTGTGTGTGCGTGTGTGTGTGTGTGTGTGTGTGTGTGTGTGTGTGTGTGTGTGTGTGTGTGTGTGTGTGTGTGTGTGTGTGTGTGTGTGAGAGAGAGAGAGAGAGAGAGAGAGAGAGAGAGAGAGAGAGAGAGAGAATGTGTGTGTGAGAGAATGTGTGTGTGTGTGTGAGAGAATGTGTGTGTGTGTGTGTCGGGGAGGGGGGGGGGGAGGTGTTACTAGCGCAGTGCAAAAAGGGGGAAAACCGACAAAATTTTGAAAATATTACAGCTAAATGCTGGAAGTTAGACTTACAACCAGAAGAGGAAATATTCACTACTCTCCTCGGAGAAATGTCAGTCTGCTTGACTTCTCAAAGGGTGATAGCTTAGATCATGTCCCCGTTGGCCGGTAAGACAACACACAATCTGCGCGTGCTCTTTTTTTTTTTTTTTTTCTCGTTGTCCCATCTTTCATGCAACCCTTAGGTGGTAAAATGAAACGTTGACCCCCCCCCCCCCACCCATCCAACCCACCCACCAAATAACCGAGCCACTCACTTTCCTACTTACGAACCAAGCAATACATATGACCGTGTCCATCAAAACTGGATGTGAACCCCGCACCTTAGGTATGAAGGTTGGAAAGTAGAGAAACAGCAGCGCTGAGACGGTGATGATGAAGGCCCGCAGAACCCACACCCATTCATCGTCCGATATGTTGTTGCAGCTCTCGTTGCCCTCGTCGTCGCGATGACAGCAGCGATACACCAGGCGGCCCCAGCCATCGTAATCTCCCACATGCATGGAGCATACCTGAGATAGTGAAGACACAGTCTGGAGATGTTCACGAAAGAAGCACTCAGCGATGAACTCAGTCTAATTAGCCTTGAAGATTGTCCGACCCCATCCCATTCCGCATGACCGCTTCATAGGTCACGTGGGGTAATCTCAATGGACGACCATTTTCCGTCGACGATTTTCTACGACGATTGCTCTCACCTATTTAAAAGCCGTTATTTTGAGTTAGTTAGTTAGTTATTTAGGGCTTAACCCCGCGTAAGCAACAAAGACTATTTCGCGGCTAAACCGAGTCCCGTCTTGCCAGATCTTTTAAAACATAAAAAGCTCAGCTTAAAACACGATGTAAATATACATTAAAAATTGGTGAGACTTAAAGGAGATCCATACAAGAGTACTTTCTTCCAAGTCTGTGAAATACTCTTGGATTAAAGCTGTATCACAGAATTAAAGAGCAACTTCACCGTTATTTTGAAATATGAGAATAGCCACATCTTGAGTCACTGAACAGTTTTTGACTGATGAACGGCCCCTTTTGGTCTGTAAACCAACAACTGATAATCCAAAGAGTTTTCAGTTCCCGGTGCTATGGCGTTTTGAATATTCAAAATTTTGTAGTTTTTTTAGAGTCTCTCTTAAACAGACAATAAAGAATATGGAAACACACACACACACACACACACACACACACACACACACACACACACACACACACACACACACACACACACACACACACACACACACACACACACACACGCACACACACACACACACACACACACGCGTACACGCACGCGCACACGCACGCACAAAACACACATTACCACCATCATTGCCAACAAGAACAACAGCGACAACAACCGACAACAAACAAACAACGGACGACAACAAACAAAAACAACACATGAACACACAACAACATATTAACAAACAAACAAACGCACATGAATATCCTGATCCGCAAACTTTGCCTCCAGCCTCTCTGTTTCGTTCTTCAGGTCGTAATACAGGAAATGCCGCAGCTTGTCCTCCAGGTCTTCGCTGCTCAGCGGTCGCAAACATCCGGGGTCGTCGAGGTCAAGGTCAAGGTCGAGCGTCTCGGTGCCGATGCCAAGGTAGGGTTTGAGCAGCCCGTAGTAGTAGTGGAACAGGAGAAGGAGCCTCTCCGAATTTTCACCTGACATTTTGAACATCGGATGAGGGTGGATTTTAAGTTGGTTCCATGTACGCACCACCTAATACATTGATTTTTTAAAATATATTTTCTGACAGGACATATGTGTTTGTGCTTGTGTCATGGGTATGGTTTGCGTTTTAACTGCATTGGAGTGTTCATGGACGTATGTGCTTTACATGTATACAAGTTTCAAGTATGTTTGTCTAATATGCATTAGGGGAGCCGGGGTGGCTGAATGGTAGAGCGTTGGACTTCTAATGCTCGGGTGGTGAGATCGTATCCCGGCTGGGGCCAAATATTTGTGCTGGCCTTTTTCATCGTTGTCCCCCGTCTTTGATATCACCCGTATGTGGTGGAAAAGGACGTTAAACCCCCAAACCTCCACCCACCCACCCCTCTTATTTGCATTAATACCCACCCCCTACCATGCCCAAGTGGAATTTTATGAAATGCTTAATTAGAGCTTATCGAAGGACACGTGTCATATCCCCCCCCCCCCCCCGTTTTACTGGATTTTGTTGTTGTTGTTGTTGTTCACAGATTAAGCGCATGTATGTTTTCCACAACGTTGGTGTATGTCAGAAACACGCTGGGCCCGCTTGTAAAAGTCGGGGTTAAGGAGTTTAGCCCCGGGTTAGAGTCTAACCTAAACTAAACTAGCTCTAGGGTTAAATTTTCTGTTGTTTTTGGTTTCAAATCAGGAAGCGTGTCCATTCCAGCAAGGTGCCTATGCCGTTATAGAAGGATTTTTGTTATTCTTTCTTCACTTCTTCCTTTGTTTTATTTAATTTTGTTTTGGGGTTTCTTTTGTGTTAGTCTGGGTTAGGCACATAGCCGTGGGTTAAATTAACCTCGAGTTTTACATACGGGCGCAGGACACTTTGAAGGAGCAGACATTTCCTTATGGTGCAGATCAAACTGTCATGACACTGTATCTAGGTCAACAGTATACGTTTCAAATTTGGGGACAGAAGCAATACTCAAGGTGCAATTAGGCAGGTCATGTAATTGTCGTCTAGCGCGTCTCCTGTCCCATATTTGGAACGTGGTAGAACGCAGTCAGGAATATAGTTTTCGTACTCGTCCGCAGCTGATAGCAGGGCAAGGTTCAAAAATAATTTTCACTATTGATTGTGCTCGATTACGTTAAATGCAGGCGTGTGTTGCTTTCGGGGGGAGGAGGGGGTACCAAAACAACGGCTGCTCAGTCAAAATAATTTTAGATCGTGTGTGTGTGTGTGTGTGTGTGTGTGTGTGTGTGTGTGTGTGTGTGTGTGTGTGTGTGTGTGAGTGTGTGTGAGAGAGAGAGAGAGAGAGAGAGAGAGAGAGAATGTGTGTGTGAGAGAATGTGTGTGTGTGTGTGTGTGTGTGTGTGTGTGTGTGTGTGTGTGAGAGAGAGAGGGAGAGAGAGAGAGAGAGAGAGAGAGAGAGAGAGAGAGAGAGAGAGAGAGAATGTGTGTGTGTGTGTGTGTGTGCGTGCGTGCGTGCGTGCGTGCGTGTGTGTGTGTGTGTGTGTGTGTGTGTGTGTGTGTGTGTGTGTGTGTGTGTGAGAGAGAGAGAGAGAGAGAGAGAGAGAGAGAGAGAGAGAGAGAGAGAGAGAGAGAGAATGTGTGTGTGTGTGTGTGTGTGTGTGTGCATACGATCGTGTGCCGCAACCCGCCATGGCAAGTGCGAAAACATGACGGCGAGTAAAAATGAAAAGCTTACACGTGAGATGCAGGTGCTGCAAAACAAAGTCGATTTTTCAGTGCCACAGCAGTAAAAAGACGCTCTGCGAGTTTTCCGATGTGTATCATCGTGTATGAAAACTGGATGTAAAGAGTAGACAACATACCTTTTGCCCTATACCACCGCCACGGCTGAAACCATTCACCCCCTCCTTTGTTTCTCCAGAAACGCTCAGAGTATCCCCTGATCCTGATGGAGTATTCCACCAGTCGCACACTGTCGTCTGCTAGATACTCGACGAGTTTCGCTTTCGTCTCGTTGTTTGTGTTGCTAAGTTCACACGCACTCGAAGATGAACAAAACAATGGCAGGAACATGCACAAAGAAGCACCGACTTGTAGGATAATTTTTGAATGCATAGTTGTTGTTGTTGTTGAGAAGTCTGGAAACAACGCCTGACGACAAACAGCAAATTTATTCTAAGACTTGCCTTCGTGCACTTTCACCGTCACTTCTTGTTGTTCATGTTGTTGTTGTCGTTGATACTGCTGTTGCGAATGTGGTTCACAGACGAACACAAATGACACAAAATTTAATGACTTGATGGATCGTTTACGACGATGTTGAGAGCAACCTGGCTTGTCCTGGTTTTCGTGTGAAGTGTATGGTTGAATCAAACAGAACACGCAGGCAACAACCCCAATGCACGCTGACGCCTGAAGATAGCACCTTCCGTTTTGCTGTATTCCAAACAAGGAACGGAAAGACACCAACTTCAAGCACACTCTCTTGAAAATAAAATTCTGTGACACCGTATCACCACATGCCCTCGGGCCACACCAGAACTAGCAGAGAAACGAACTAAAACCTGACTTTCATACCTGTCGCCTATCACTGGATTCCCTGCGTAGGGCTTTCTCAACAACGCATCCAACCTTCGGACGGGTCCTTATCAGAGAGGGGGTTGACAGGTTTACGAACGCTGGGAATCTGTTCTTCTCGACAAGGATCGCGATCAAGATTGATTCAGGGCAGGAAAATATTCCTGAAAGCACTGCAGTTTTGAATGACTATCAGACGGACAAAGATTACCGTTGCATTATGAGCAGGCATGAAAGCTATCATTATCTGTCACCCCTTATCGTGGTATCTCCCGCTATTTATGGAAGATATTAGACGAGTAAAATCCGGGGTCATCTCCAAGACAGCAGGTTGCACCACCAGACCTGAAGTCCTGCGGAAATTCTGTTCCATGATCTGTGCGTATGGTCTGACTTGTGAAGAGTTGTGGAATGTATGCTTGTGAAAACGCCTGAAAACGTAGGTGATTCCGGTTTTGCAATTTTGAACATTCCAAATTTTTGATTCAACGAACTTTCCCAGAACAATAATGACTTCGGAAAAGACGACTAATTAGTCCTTTTTTTTTTTCTTTTAAGAACGTTCAATGTAGTCATCCAAAATTGGACGGTCTCTATCAAGCTAGACTATGATCATAGTAGAAAATATACTAGTACTTCTCTAGTAGACTAAATAGTCTGCTGCAAGTGGGTTCGATCTGAAGAAAAACTAAAAGATTAGTGGAACACAGTCGTCGAATTTTCTTGGATACATCTCCTCGTCGAATTCTCGATTTGTCTTTTTGGAATTATATCGTATAAATGTCTACAAAACCTTCTCGTGCCTTCTATCAAATATCGTCTATACAATTACACATACAACTTCTGCCACGGGACGCGTGAAGGTTCAATGTCAGTTGAATGGGTTGGCCTCTACAGCCAGACAGCGAGAGTGAATAGTCAATTATTGCAGTTCAAACAGAATCGACCCCGAAGCTGAAAAAAGGGTACAGTCAATGAAGGATAGGCGTGTCAACAAAACATTCTGGTCAGGTGACACCACTTGTGCTTGTCCTTTGAAACGAACTGCGTTGGATACACGGTGTTTGCTCGGAGGAACGACGCTAGGTGTGTGCTGAATGAACCTTGTCCAAGTCATGATACTACCAGACATGACAACACTACTGGGGATTTGGTCTAGTGGTTAAGGCATCCGACTTCGGATCCTGAGCTGCCTGGTTCGAGTCCCCGGTGGGCAGGAATATGGTGGGATTTTTCCTTCCCATATCGAGTCAAATCCATGTGCAGACTCGTTTGCGGTGCCTGTCTCGCCTTCGTGTACACACGCACGCACAAACATCAAGTGTGCACGCTAAAAATCCCACGTTCATCTTTCGAAGAAGAGTAGGCTGTAGCCGGTGTCGTGGTAAGCAGTAATACTGTCGCACGCACCAGAGTGAATAGCAGGGTGGGGGTTTGCACACAAAGTAGCGCTTAACGGCAGCAGGCTTTCACTGCTTCGTCCTCCAGCCCTGCGGCGCCGTGAGCATTTCAGCAGAGATGGATATGTGCGCCGAGGAGAAGACTACCATACCATACCATACCATACTGTCGTATTAATAATAATAATAATAATGATACTGATAATAATAACAACAAATATTTATATAGCTCTTTTACTCACCGAGCTCTAAGCGCCTACAAAGGTAAGAGGGTGGGTGGGTGTTTGGGAGTTTAACGTCTTTTTCCACCACATGCGGGTGATATCAAAGACAGGGTAACGATGAAAAAGCCAGCACAAATATTTGGCTCCAGCCGGGATACGAACTCACGACCCGAGCATTGGAAGCTCAGCGCTCTTCCATTCGACCACCCCGGCTCCCCGCAAAGGTATGAAAAATAATCTAAACTAAAATAGACTAAACTAAAAATAAAATAAAATGGCATAAAATTAATGAGTACTCTTGACATCCTTCAATAATACAACAAGCAAACAAACAACAAAGGAGCCAGTAAGAGTTAAATACGATGCTTTAGCTCTTTACCCTTCACAAAATGTATGGGTCTTGGCGGACCCACTCTTCAGAAAATGTATGGGTCCTGGTGGACCCACATCGTCGGGATAGGTATAACCACTGAAATCGCTCTTTGAAAAGTATGGGTCCCGGAGGACCAACTTCGCGGTTTGTGTGTAGTGACGCGTACGAGAAGGAAAAAATCTTCGCCCCGAGTGGGACTCGAACCTGACCTCTCGCATTGGTGGCGAAGTCTCTTAACCACTAGACCACCGACCACCCCGGCGGGTTTCGGCGACAACTTTTTGTATACCTATTAAAGAGAAAAGGTTGATCCTGGCCCTAGTTTGGGTAACCTATGAGTGATCGGGGAAGTCACGTTAGGAGAGGATCGGCCCTGGCTAATCCTGGCCTGGTGATATATATTCATGACACTTTGGGCTCGCAGTTTTTCTGTCTCTTCTCGTCGTAAGTGAAACAAGCCAAAAATCAACATTTTCACTGCTTTTAGAAAACCAAATTCTTGAAAAAAAAAGAAAAAAGAAAAAAAAAAGAAGTATTAACCCTATAATAATACTTTGACGTCATAGACTGACGACATTGTTTTTTTTGTTGTCTCAGACGGTTTTAAGAACAGAAAAAAAAGAACCCAAACAAACAAAAATCAAAAGACCGACACATAACTGCCTCTCCAAAAACCGTTTAAGCTACAGATATCCGCACAAGTGTATGGCGATTCGCGTCAAGCAACGACGCTGTATTTATAGCTGCAAGAAGTGCAAACGCGGGGCCCCAGCCCTAAGCGCTGTTAGCGACACCACGTGACATGCATTCCCGTCATATACACCACGCTCAGCCATTGATCCAGTGAGCTGGCATGAAAGCCGAAAACGGTCGAACAGCTTATTGTGTTTCCTATAATTATTCAGGGCAGACACACACTGAACCACATCGTGAATTTTTCAAAGCCACTCGTTTGTGTTGCTGTTGTTAATTCACTAGTCGTCATTGTTGACGCTTATTTCTACGCATGTGTGTGTGTGTGTGTGTGTGTGTATGTGTGTGTGTGTGTGTGTGTGTGTGTGTGTGCGCGCGCGTGCGTGCATGCGTGCATTCGCGTATTTTTCAAAGCAGTATTTTGCTGTTGTTAATTCAATAGTTGTGCCGGCCCCCGTAGTGTAATGGTTAGCACTTCGGACCATGGACCGTGAGACCCGGTGTCACAGGATATTTCGGAACCGGACGAATCGGAACCATTCCGATTTATCCTGGCCCTGGTGGCAGGATTTTTGAGAACCATTCCGATTTATCCTAGGATATCTTAGGATAAATGGGAATAGGGTTAGGGTTATCCTAGGATAAATGGGAATGGTTTCGAAATATCCTAGGATTTTTGGGAACCGGTTCCGATTTATCCTGGTTCCGAAATATTCTGCGACACCGGGTTCGAGTCCCAGCCGAGGCAAGCGGGATTTTTCCTACCTAGGTGGGCTGCTACCCAAAGCGGGTGTGCCATGGCCCAATGCGGAGGCTGTTGCCACACAGCCGAGTTTCACCCACTTCACGGGTGCCACTTTGGGGGTGCTTCCCTTGGTCTGACACGTCTTGTGATGTGGATGATTACACGGCCGGCATCGCAGGTGCCGTAGTTCCCGGGCCTGGTTAATGCCGGCATATTTATGACAGGAAGCGTGGAATGCGGCCCTGTCCCGCAGTCCCAAACCACACGGACCTCCATAGCATCATCTTACCATCATCCTCATCTCCGTCATCATGCATAATAAAAATTGCCCCAGCTTCCGAGCCCTCCGTGGATTCCACCCACGACCAGGGAGGAACACCACTGGAACTGGCAAAGAGTTGAGGCAGCAAAAAAAACAAAACAAAAAAACAATCAATAGTTGTCATTGTTGACATTTCTGAGCACGTACTGTGTGTGTGTGTGTGTGTGTGTGTGTGTGTGTGTGTGTGTGTGTGTGTGTGTGTGTGTGTGTGAGGGGGGCGGGAGGGGGGTGGTTGTTGCGGTGGTACCATTATGCTTATTTAATTTTTTTCATCTCATTTATTCCGTAACATCAATTTTTTTCTTTATATGAGTAATTCCTGTAAATCTTAAGCCATGTTTTACGGAGTAATTGTCTTTATTGTATTGAAAGAACACCACATACTCCAGTATTTGGAAGTCAGAGCAGAAATGCAACAGAAGTGGTAAGTATGACCACGTACTACTGCACAGGATCAGTTTGTTTACTAGCGACAAGCACTGGTAGCAGCGCTTCCACTTCCGACACTGGCTTTCGGTTTTCCATCTCAGACCGGAGATGATATTGTAGAACGAAATTACACGTGGAGAAACACTTACTGCTGTCCGATTTTTTCGAATAAAGCTTTCCCCGACGACTTTTTAGATGGTGTTTCACCGGCGAGATGGTGCAAGCACGAAGCTTTTTTTTTTTTTTTTTTTTTTTTCGTTGTGCGTAGCTCTAGCACTTAGTAGCAGTGAACCGCACTTGTCTCTTACCTGTCACTCACTCTGCGTGAAATTTCGCTGTTAGTGGCAGTCTGAAACCAGTTATTTAACACGAATCAAAGAAACGTTGGCTATCGTCTCTGATAAAAGGTTCGGTATAACTGCAGGGCATATTCTCTAACTTCAATCAACCCTTATCTTCTATGTTCCATGTCCAACCCTGGCTTTACATGTTTGCGCTTGTGTGCTTTACCACTTGCTTCTTTTAGTGTTGCGGATTGTTATTCTATAGTTCCGCTCCTCATTTAGAAACTTGATCCAGGTGGCGTGACTAAACCTTCCCCGGCTGAACCCTCCATCTCTATTACACATTTGCCATACCCCGTTATGTATCCCCCGCCAAACCTATGCATGTGCCCGAACAGACCATTGACACTGCCTTGCCAGTCGGAGCCTGCGAACGAATTGGATCAGCGATCCCCTTTGTAGTGTGCCAGGTTTCCACTGACATTCATTATCTCTTTTGTAGTAATTTGAGCCACCAGGGCGGTGCAGTCACGACAAACACCGATAAAAAAATAAGGTAAATGTCTTTCAAGACGACCAAGGTGACTTGAAGGACAAGACATGCAAGAACCTTTGACCATTAACAATCGACTGGTGGAGATTGTGTGTTCAGGGTGAGGCCGGGGTAGGAGGTGGGGTGGGGGACGAAGGTTGGAGAAGTACATGGGTGGGGGGGGGAGGGGGTAACTTTTCTCTGTTCGGGTTTTTGAACCATTCACATGAGAAATGTACCTTCTGGTTCACAGAGTTGAAATTAGTTGGTTAATTGAATAAACTAAAACCATAATATTACTGCATTAATTTTGTGTCCGTGTCTATGCGTGAAGGTAACGGGCGTGACTAAAACGCATGAAATCCCCCGAGAAACATTTTGCCGGAACATCTTTCTGCTTAACATTTTAAGCACGGCTGGCAGAAATAAGTCGTACTCCCGTTTCTGTGTAGGCTTAGAAATAGAGGCACCCCCCAAAAAGCGAGTTTTCACCCAACGGCGTAAAACACCAGTCGGCCATTTTAGATTGAACTTGATGGCTGCCATAACGAAGACGTGCTTGTTTGGATTTGGGATTCTTTTTTCATAAGACAAGTAATTGTCTTTTCCACCACGACACGTGTATAAAAAGAAACTGAATCAAGCGTAGCAAATATGGTAGGCTCTGTAGTAAGCACCGCTTTCAACCCATATAGGAAACTGATAGCCTCAATTAACGGCCATCTGTAAGCAATGAATCTCTCCTACAGGTTCCAGAAGATAATTCTGAAACACCGAGCATGTGCCCGAATATTTGCATCATATTGTATTCGTTTTCGCAAACACATCTTATCACAGCAACCAACCAAGTGTCCTTACTCCCATCATTACGCGTATTACGTCATTATTAAACAGATTGCACTTTCGATTGCTGTTTGTGACAAAGTACAAAAGCGATTTCAATGAACTTTTGACATAACACCATTGGGATACTATTCTTGCATGTGCACTATTCTTTGAGAAAAACCGTTCACTACTCACAACGCAGCAGCTACTTTACTTAGTACACCCCCAAAATATCCCGAAAAAAAGTGCTCACTTGGATATCATATTCCATGCTTACTTGCACATGCGATGACAAAAACTTCGCAACATCAAAGAAGCGTTTTCTGACTAAACCGTTCAATGTTCGTAAATGTTTATCCGCGATACATATCACCTGCAGTGACCTGCCAAGTGCACAAGCATCAAATGCAGTCGGTTTACAGGGCCCTTTGAATCAACAGCCAAGCTAATGGCCGCGATTATCCAGGAAGCATCATCCCGATTAGTGTGAAATTTCAGTATGTCATCAATGCATGTCTTGTCTAACAGTAACATTGTTTAGACCGGAATTCTACGCATTTCTAGACGCGCAAAAACGCATACTTTGTGCACACCCCCAAAAGCCCATTTATAGTGCTCATAATTATAGTGAAAATGGCAAGATAAACGGTCGTTTTTAACGGTGACGCGGACGGAGAACAAAATTCAGGAAGACCACCACACCATTAGGGGCCTGTTCTCTACGGATTTCTCTTATAGAAAGTTAGGATCAAATTTGTTCTAAGTTCCGCTATATTAAAAGCGTAATTATCCTAGCCTACAAGTCAAATCATCTCTCAAGGCACAGCTTTTTGTAACTTGTGTACTGTGAATATATAAGTTATGTTCCATTTGTTTGTGTCCTGAGGAAGGCGAAAGCCGAAACGTTGACCTGTGCCGTCCTTTGTGAATGTTAAGTGGTTTCTGTCCCTTTTATTATTCGCTTTTATTTATTTGTAAAATCTAGCTTTTTTTTCTCTTTACATGAGTAATTCCTGTAATTCTTAAGCCATGTTTTACTGATGGTGTATTGATTGTAATTGTCTTTATTGTCCGTGTTTGTCTCAGCCGCTATAGAGGACAATAAAGTACAATGAATTTAACTGAATAGATTTGAATTGCATAAAGATCAGGCAATGCGTGCTGGGTAACTGGAAAAACAAACAAAACAGACCGTAAGACAACAAACAAACAAACAAACAAACAAACAAACAAACCAACAAACAATGATAATAGCAAACAAAAACAAGACCAACAGAAACAAATTTAAAGCAACACACACAGTAAACACACACACACACACACACACACACACACACACACACACACACACACACACACACACACACACACACACACACACACACACACACACACAGAGCCGGGATTCGAACTCAAATCCGAGCATTAATAGTCGAACGCTTTACAAGCTCTGTTATCTCGGCTCTACCCGCGGAAAGAAGCAAGACTGGGTGCTTATACACGTATGCTCAATATATAATAGTTACAAAGCAAGATTTAGATTGACAGAATAATTCAATTCAAATTACTTTAGTAATCCCAGAAGGTATTCTTGATGGAGAAAGGTATTCACAATTCAGGGTTCACAGCAATGGGAACCCCCGTTTACTTCTTCTGTATTCCCTGGGGTGGGTGGCTGGGTGGGTGTTTGGGAGTTTAACGTCCTTTTCCACCACATACGGGTGATATCAATGACGGGGCAACGAGAAAAAGGCCAGCACAAATAGTTCGCCCCAGCCGGGAATCAGTTCGAACTCACGACCCGAGCATTTAAGTCCAGCGCTCTACCATTCACTCAGTCACCCCGGCTCCCCCTGTATTCCCTGGACTTTGCCTCAGATGATCAGGTTGTTATAGGTCATGAAGGTTGTGGTCTTCAGCAGGCTTGTGTGTGTTGCGGCCCCAGCATTGCTTGACTGGGTCAGCTAGTGCTGTGCCTTTGATTCTTGGAAAAGGTGGGGAGAGTTCTCGGAGGTCTACAGATCAGTTTCACGGGGGCAGTCTTGGGTGTGTGACAGCCGAAGGCGAAACAAATAGCCTGCAATGTCCAGCTCGTTGTTAGAATATGGGCAACAGGACCATGAGGCGGTCACGTGGACGGCAGGATCTTCCATGGACGGGCGGTGACGAGAGGCCGGCGGGAGGGCGGGTGGAAAAGCATCGACACTGTTTGGTTCACTTCTCAGCCATGGACCAGCGAAGCCAGGCCATGACACCAAAAATGGTTGAGAAACCTGGAAAAAAGAAACAGCCAGCATGGAACAGTAAAATACAACTCAGCTCCAATTATTTTTTTTTTCTCTCAGGTCTAAAAGAAAGCACTATACATGTGCTTCTAAAGCGATTCTAAAGGGGAAAAAAAATCCGGTGCTCTCCCTCCTTCCCTTAACTCGGGAACCAAGCCAATGATAGCCAGGTGACTGGAGTTATCCGTCCCCCTACCCCCCCCCCCCCGCAAGTGTGTGTGTGTGTGTGTGTGTGTGTGTGTGTGTGTGTGTGTGTGTGTGTGTGTGTGTGTCCGTCCGTCCGTCCACTGCTTGCACGCGGGTGCGTGAGAGTGAGTGTTTTGGAGTTTAACGTCGTGTTCTACCACGTATGGGTGATGTCAAAGACGGGGCAACGAGAAAAAGGCCAGCACAAATACTTGGCCCCATCAGTCCGGGATTCGAACTCACGACCCAGTCGGCCCTCCCGGCTCCCCTTATTTGCACGCGCCGACATCTGACCAGCAGCACGTCGTACCAGCAGTATTTTGCTCAACATCTCAGTCATGATCTGTGGATGGTATATGCGTAATGGGCTTGGGAGTATTGGTACAGTGTGATGTTAGCTGCAACGACTTGTCAGTCAGAATCTAGCTACATGCACGGTGATTTGTTTGCCATTCCGCGGCCTCTCCCGTATGGAGTGGAATCGGTTGGTTGGTTAGCTGGGGTTTATCGTCCACGCCACAAAGAGGTGATTGCAGACGGCCCTGAGGGGGCAGGTTATGGGGGAATGGGGATGGCTACCCTAACTGTACAGTCCAGATGAACACTAATTCAATCCAGTCAGACTGCCAGGTCGGTCACATTAATGGACCAGTTACACAAACAGATCCAGTCAGTGGAAGCGGGGCAACGTGAAAAAGGCCTCTACAAATTTTGACCCTGTCGGGATTCGAACCCGGGACCTTTCGATCTCGAGTCCAACGCTCAAACCATTGAGCCGGAGTAGAATCTTTGATGTGCACACTTCATACTGTGTGTGTGTGTGTGTGTGTGTGTGTGTGTGTGTGTGTGTGTGTGTGTGTGTGTGTGTGTACACGAGTGCGGGACAGGCACCGTTCACAAGTCTGCACGTGATTCTCACTCGATTTGGAAAGGGAAAACCTCTAACCAAATTCCTGCCCACCAGGGATTCGAACCAGGCAGCTCAGGATCCGCGGGGCGGAGACCTTAACCACTAGACCAAATCCCCTATCACATTCAGGGACTGTCTATTTTCCGAAAGGTGTACCCTCGACGCATTACATGATGGACAGACTATAGTATGTGAAAGAGACTTTAGATTTCTGGCCAGATCTTTGTTATGAATTGCCCTTAATTGACGTGTGTAGCCAGATTCTGAATGACAGGCCAGTGTAGCCTTGTGGGGAGCGGGTGGGTGGGGTGGGTGTTTGGGGGTTTAACGTCGTTTTCCACCACATATATATAAATACATGCATTTTGAGGCCTCGTGTGTTTGTGGTCTAAACCTGCAGGGTCTGACTTGTACTGGTGTAGACGTGTAACGGACAGTCCTTCAGGTCCTTCAAAAAAGTAACTGAGTAACACTGAAGAACATTTTAAATCAATTTAATTTAATTTAATTGTATTCCTTTTCACACACACTAGCCAAACACACACTGCCCCCGCTGGGCGGATAAGAAGAACACCAACGACGGTATACGTGTACACACTACTTAAATCATGAACTCAATCCAGCGTCGGCCACATGAACAAAACATCTCGACTGTCTGCCTGTGGAGTCTTTCGTACACCTGTCTCTCCCGCATGCTCACGTCGACCACATTACCATCCTTTTCCCACTCATTCCTCAGTCGCTTTGCCCTGTGTCCACCCAGAATGGCGTAGCTGGCTTGCTGGCATCTCGTCAGACACCCATCAGTCACAGTCCAACCGGCTGACGACATATATAATAATAATCAAATTAAAGGCAGGTCACTGTACCGTTTGACGCAAAGTCAATTTCTTTGTTCCGCATTCCGGACTTTCAACGCTTTCGAAACAAAAGCCTGTGATATAAAGCAGAATCGAGTCTAGTCACCGCAGTCGTCTGCTATCCGCTGTGAAGGCAAGCGTATTCCTTGTCGGTCTAGATCTCTGATTCAACCGAAGCTCCTTGAATCGTTCGAATCATGCAGGAAAATACGAAATGTAGCTGTTGGTGGAAAGACGCCTTAATGGTTGTACATGCACTCAAAATATTAGAAGCAGCACTCACGAATCGGCATATTCCGCGAGGAACCGAGGTGGGAAGATCCAAGACCCGGCGGCGGCTAGACCACGCTGTCATGCTCTCACAACGCAAACAGAGCTGTGCATGTTTTGGTGTCACATTGACTTTGCACATTTCTATTTCCATCACAGTGTTACAGGTTTGTGTCTTCAGTCGAAATTAAGAAGTTTTGTTTTTGTTTGGGTTTGAGTGAACTGACATTGTAGTGCTTGCATAAGAAGGCACACTTTGTTTCTGTCGCGTACTGATCTCCTGACCACTCCGAGCGTCTGCTATGTGCTGCTCAGTTGCCGATTCCCCGAAATTACAAGTAGATTTCAGCTTTTAGTCGGATAAGCGCTCACAATGCACCACACGTGAGAGAAAAAAACGATGATAAAGCCGTTACACCACATAACTTGGTTGAATACCTACTCGTATTCGCAACAGCGGAGGGACGGATCTGCGTCATGGAGTAAATACTCGTCGGTATTCAACCAAGTCATATGCTGTAACAGCTAATTGAAACAACCCGTTTTTAACAACCCGGGCGGTGACTCGGGGCCAGGAGGCGAGCAGGTGTAAGGCCGACACGGATTGGTGTAAGGCCGACACTGATTGGTGTAAGGCCGACACTGACTGGTTCACCTCTCAACCACGGAGCAGCGGGGCGCAGCAGTAGAGAAACCTGACCAAAAGGAGCAACTAGCGCGGAGCAACATAATTCAACTCAGCTCCAATTACTCCTTTTTCTCAGGTCTAGACAACTACTCAACTGTGCTTCTGAAGTAATTCTTAGGGAATGAGGGTGAGCGGTGGTCTAATAGGTAGCGCGTCGGATTTAGCCGCTGGGCTACTGAACGGCCGTCACCGCTGTCACGGCGATGAAGCGTGCATCCGAGCCCAGGTTGAGCTTGTGACATGTATTTTCTGCACTTTTCGATGAGATCAGTAACTAAATACACCTCAGATCACCCTTTGCCCCCGATTTGTCGGATCCCATCACACATGTCAGATGTTGGACCTCCGATCAGGTTAGAGACAACCCGTGTTGTACGTGAACGTCGTCTTTAAATGTGAGAGTTCGCTCAAGCTGGCTTTGTCGTTTCGAGTAATCACTGGAGGCCAGTAAAGGTAAGTTCTGACACAGTGCAGAGTTTCAACTACTACGGAAAAGAAAAAGGAGAACAAGAATAAATGCATACAGTCTGTATTTTTGTTTGTTGGTTTTTTTTTTGTGTGTGTTTTCTCCCAAACAGAATACGACTATCTAAGGTACCAGACTAATGGTTACATCGTTGATAAGTATAAAAGCCATTGATTAAAATTTGCGTGCGTGCGTGCGTGCGTGCGTGCGTGCGTGCGTGTGTGTGTGTGTGTGTGTGTGTGTGTGTGTGTGTGTGTGTGTGTGTGTGTGTGTGTGTAAATCCTCCATGTGGTTTCCTTTTATTATTTTTTTTTTTTGCGTTTTATGCACCGGAACATGACAACACACACACACACACACACACACACACACACACACACACACACACACACACACACACTTATTTCTTTAATTTCTTTGTGATCATGTTTTCCTTTGTTCTTTTTCCCTATTAAGTTTGTAGTCAGTCTAACTTTCTTTCAGGAAAAAAAAAATGCTTTTCGAAAGCTGTGTAAAGCATCAAAACAATTGAAGCTTTTGTAGAGTTCTGAATTGTCGTTTCCTTGTCCTCTTGCGTTTTATTTATTTATTTAATTATTTATTTATTTGTAAAATTTAATGTACGGGTAATTCTTGTCTGAATGTTAATCGAATGTTCTTTCTATTCATTTTACTTTTGTTTAGTCGCTGACATGTTTCATGAGTACCAGCGCAGAACTGAAACAAACAAAGAAACAAACAACTTCACATGTTATTTTTTTTGCGTAGGTTCTTTAAAAACATCCTCTGCATCTGCAGTAACTTCTTCTATTTTATTGCTTTTTGCGTAGTTTTGTGAATGTAATGCACTAGAAATTCTTGTCTGAATGTAAATTGTGCGTGTGATTTCTCTTTCTGTTTATTTTACTTTTGTTTGGTCGCTGATAAGTTTCATGAGATCCGGCGGAGAACTAAAAACAACACCACCACCACCAACAACAACAAAAAACAAACAAACAAACAATAAAACCAAACAAACAAAAATCAAACACTAGCTTTACAATTACATTTTCATTTTTTTGGCGTAGGTTATTTAAAAGAAATCTTCTGCATTATGCAGTAATTTATTTAATTTAATTGTTTTTGCGCAATTTTGAGAATTTTAAAGTACTGGAAATGATGGTCTGAATGTTCATCGTCCGTGGGATTTTTCTTTCTGTTTATTGTACGTTTGTTTGGTCACGGATATGTTCCATGAGATCCGGCGGAGAGGTCTCAGAGCCGTATAAATTTGGGGCACAGAACGACGCAAATCATTCACGCCCATCGCTAGCACAGCTATGTTGACGACTCGTTCTGCCCTGTTGGAAAGCTTCGATTCCTTTTAAAGTTCCGTTTGCACAGGAGCAGACGTCAGTGGATTGCAGTGACGCTCAGTTTATCAGGAAGACAGATTATTCAGAATATAGCCGAGGAGCAGCTGTTCCAAAACCGGCTGTCTTTCGTGTAGCCTACTTACCTTACAACCTCCGTCATCAACTGACACGGAACACATTTCTTGGAGTCATATTTTGATCACAGGTTGTTTCGCACAGAGAGTTCAAATCCCATAAGTATACCCTAGTATCTAGGTGTGGGCTCTTGGCGGGTTGAACCGATGTATGTAGGAACGACAATGGATCACTTCTATTCCCAGACAGAATTTACCACAGGGCAACTCAACGAAAGCGTTCTCTCAACAACTCCTTACGGAAACGAAGGCGCGTCCCCCAAAGGATACATCTTAACTGATTTATCGTCCATGCCCGAGTTCAAAGGTTATCTCCTGATTTTTGCGTACTTTCCCCCGGTCCTGCTGCTGCTGGGAGGGTTCGGGAATGTGGCCACCATCTGTGTCCTCCGCCAGGTCGACTGGGGTCAGTCCACGCTTCACGTCTTTCTCACCGCGCTCGCCGTCTCCGACCTGGGTGTGCTCTTAACCGGGCTTCTGTTCTTATGGGCCTCCCGTCTGTATGGGGCGGAGATAGAAGGCACACATGACGTCGTCTGCAAACTAAAAGCATGGTTCATCTCTTCGCTGAGTAGCTCCTCGGCCTGGCTGTTGACCACCGTGACCGCCCAGCGAACCATGTCCGTCCTCTGGCCTCATCGGATGAACAGCCTGTGCAACGTCACCAGATCTGGCGCCACAGTGGCTCTCATCTTTCTGTCCTCAATAGTCCTGAATATACATACCTTGTTTGGCCTGGGAGTAAATGAATACGAACGTTGCTTTTTTAAGTCGCGTGGGTACGGGGAAGTCACCAAGTGGGTAGATCTGGTCATCATGTCCTTTCTACCTTCCGTCATCCTCCTCATTTGCAATATAACGCTCGCGTGGACGCTTTGCAAGTCTGTTGGAACAGCCTCCATGCTACAGAGTGCTCGGGACACAGCCAACACTGACAACCGCAAGAGGGTAGCCAAGTCCATGACGATCTTGGTGATGTCCATCTCCATCGCCAACTTATTGCTTACTCTCCCCGAGAAAGTCTTTCTTCTGTGGGATGGGTACGGGGTCGATTGGGAGGGCTCGGATCTGAAGATGCAAGCACAAGCGTATCTCGCTTTTGCGGTCACCAGTGTGCTGTGGTACACCAACTGCGCTATCAACTTCTTGCTGTACTGTGTGAGCGGTACTAAGTTCAGGAAAGCGTTTGTCACGTGGATCACGTGCGGTAGGCTCATTCAGCCAGCGAGGGTAGTCCAACAGCCAGTCAACTCTTTAAGGCCATAGCCCAGCATATCTGATCTCACGGATTGTTCTGAGCTGTTTTCGTGTTGTCCTGCATCGTTGCACGGAGACACCTGCACAGTTTCAGCATCTCACAGGAGGGCACTGAGCCGACGGAACACTCAATGCGAAGCAAAGGCCGTGCATAGGTCATAGTGTTTCTATCAGTCATTGTCTTCAAGAATTCAAATTCAAAATCAAAAATACTTTATTGTCTGTTCTAAAACTACATTTTAAAACAGAAAACGTAGAGAAAGGCAGTTATCATGCCCTTCATAATTCATGAAACCCAAGTAGTTACGTCAACATATTCCAGAAGCAGTGCATCAGCAAGGCATTTTTGTTCTGCGGAAATATTGCGACTTTAAAAATAAAAGTGTTTGTGCATAAATCAGAATTTGTTGGTGGGGGGGGGGGGGGGGGGAGCCGGGGTTGCTCGGGTCGTTAGTTCGATCCCGGCTGGGGCCAAATATTTGTACTGGCTTTTTCATCGTTGCCCCGTCTTTGATATCACCCTATGTGGTGGAAAACGACGTTAAACCCCCAAACACCCCAAACACCCACCCATTTCTACCCAAGGCCTCTCTGACGTTTTGAATGCTCCTAATCTCCGTACCTCACTAACAGACTCGAACTCACGACCCGAACATTAAAAGCCCAACGCTCTACAAGCTCTGTTATCTCGGCTCTCCACGCAGAAAGGAGCAAGACTGGGTGCTTATACACGTATGCTCATTATATAATAGTTACAAAGCAAGATTTAGATTGACAGAATAATTCAACCCAATCCAATTCAATTCAAATTACTTTATCAATCCCAGAAGGAATTCTTAATGGAGAAAGGTATTCACAATTCAGGGTTCTCAGCAATGGGAACCCCCGTTTACTTCTTCTGTATTTCCTGGGCTGAGTGGGTGGGTGTTTGGGAGTTTAACGTCCTTTTCCACCACATAAGGGTGATATCAATGACGGGGCAACGAGAAAAAGGCCAGCACAAATAGTTGGCCCCAGCCGGGATTCGAACTCACGACCCGAGCATTGAAAATCCAGCGTTCTACCATTCAGCCACCCCGGCTCCCCCTGTATTCCCTGGAGTTTGCCTCAGATGATTCGGTTGTTATAGGCTACCTTGCTGCCTGTCAAACTTCGCATTGACCACAAACTTCTGTCACCTTGTGTTTTTGTGTGTCCATGGAAAGTCCCCGCAGTATCTCTCTGAGCTCATCCCTTCATATGCTCCTTCCCGCACTCTTCGTTCCTCATCTCAGTCAAGCCTGTCCATTCCTGGTTTTCATAACAACACCACCACCAAGAAGCGCTTTGGAGCTCGCTCCTTCAAATGTTCTGCTCCTGCTCTGTGGAACGCTCTGCCACCTTACTTGAAATCCAGCACCTCCACCGGTAGGTGGAAAAGCATCGACACTGTTTGGTTCACTTCTCAGCCATGGACCAGCGAAGCCAGGCCATGACACCAGAAATGGTTGGAAAAAACCTGGAAAAGCGAAACAGCAAGCATGGAACAGTAAAATACAATGCAGCTCCATTTTTTTCTCTCAGATCTAAAAGAAAGCACTTTAAAAGTGCTTCTAAAGCGATTCTAAAGGGAAAAAAAAAATCCCGTGCTCTCCCTCCCTCCCCTAACTCGTCAACCAGGCCAATGATAGCCAGGTGACTGGGGTTATCCCCTCCCCGGCAAGTGTGAATGTGTGTGTGTGTGTGTGTGTGTGTGTGTGTGTGTGCGTGTGTGTGTGTGTGTGTGTGTGTGTGTGTGTGTGTGTGTGTGTGTGTGTGTGTGTGTCCGTCCGCCGGTCCACTGCTTGCACGCGGGTGTGTGACAGTGAGTGTTTTGGAGTTTAACGTCCTGTTCCACCACGTAAAGGTGATATATCAAAGACGGGGCAACGAGAAAAAGGCCAGCACAAATACTTGGCCCCATCAGTCCGGGATTCGAACTCACGACCCAGTCGGCCCTCCCGGCTCCCCTTATTTGCACGCGCCGACATCTGACCAGCAGCACGTCGTACCAGCAGTATTTTGCTGAACATCACAGTCATGATCTGTGGATCGTACATGCGCAATGAGCGTCTGGTGAAGTGCGGTGCAGTGTTTGATTGAAGGAGCCTGTTTGGCGAGTGTGCTAGCTTTTTGTTGTCACGATTTGGCATGATCTCTATAAATATTATTATTATTATTATGGTTTTCGTAATTTTGGTATTTTGTAGGGCAAGGGCCATGCCAGGGGGTCGCAAGAGGAGAGAAGGTGCCAGTGGAGCTGGGACTTTTTGCGCACAAGACAGGCAGAGGTGATGCGAGTGGATTTGGTTGAAGTGGCATTCTGGCCTAAAGAGAAAGTAGACTAGCATTACTCCAATGAGGCCTGAGCGGAAAGGAGACATTCGATTTTTAAAAAATCTCCCGTCAGGTACGCGCCCCTAAATGTTTTGTGCATGATAGTTTATGTTTCTAGATTGAAGAATTTTTAGGGGTGACTACGATGCTTGAGGCTAATAGGGAATATATATGCATTTTTAGGCCTCGTGCGTTTGTAGTCTTTGACCTGCAACGACACAACACAGGAAATCGATCACGTCATTTGATGGGAAAGGGGGTGATTTCTAGACTGACGTAATGGTCTTTTCCCCGCAAAATGACGTCACGGATTTACTGTGTTTTGCTATTACACGGCAGCTTTGTGAAGCAAATGGAGGGCTCCCTGCCGTCGATACAGGTAGGAAGAAGAGAGATAGGACGTTCTCTGGCTTAGAACTCTCGAATACGAAGACAGACAATCCCGCACGTGTCGGTCTGAGTATTGGTACAGTGTGATGTTAGCTGCAACGACTTGTCAATCAAAATCTGGCTACATGCACGGTGATTTGTTTGCCATTCCGCGGAATTTCCCGTATGGAGTGGAATCTGGTTGGTTGGTTAGCTGGGGTTTATCGTCCACGCCACAAAGAGGTGATTGCAGACGGCCCTGAGGGGGCAAGTTATGGGGGAATGGGGATGGCTACCCTAACTGTACAGTCCAGATGAACACTAATTCAATCCATGTCAGACTGCCAGGTCGGTCACATTTTATGTCTCCTTGACTGTAATGGACAAGTTACACAAACAGATCCAGTTCACAGTCAGTGGAAGCGGGGCAACGTGAAAAAGGCCTGTACAAATTTTGGCCCTGTCGGGATTCGAACCCGGGACAATTCGATCTCGAGTCCAACGCTCAAACCGTTGAGCCGGAGTGGAATCTTGGATGTGCACACTTCATACTGTGTGTGTGTGTGTGTGTGTGTGTGTGTGTGTGTGTGTGTACACGTGCGCGGGACAGGTACCGTTAACGAGTCTGCACGTGATTCTCACTCGATTTGGAAAGGGGAAAACCTCTAACCAAATTCCTGTCCACTAGGGATTCGAACCAGGCAGCTCAGGATCCGCGGGGCGGAGACCTTAACCACTAGACCAAATCCCCTATCACATTCAGGGACTGTCTATTTTTCGAAAGGTGTACCCTCAGACGCATTAAATGATGGACAGACTATAGTATGTGAAAGAGACTTTAGATTTCTGGCCAGAACTTTGTTATGAACTGCCCTCAATTGACGTGTGTACCCAGATTCTGACTGACAGGCCAGTGTAGCTTTGTGAAGAGCACAATATATGTCTTTTGATCACATTTACAGTGATGTTGCCAGGATTTTTTTTCTTCGGCGATTTAGCCGAAACAGCCATGAAAGTTTCGCCTTTTTACAGAAAGTTTCGGTTGTCTCTGCCGAAGCAGTTTCACAAGTTTTTCGACTAGATTCCCTACTGTTACGTGCTCCCTCCACCTCCATGAATTAAAGATGTTCTGTAGATACATATCCTCACCGAAAGTTGCGTTTTCTTGGAAATTAGTCCAGCCAGCACAGCAATCTCGCAGAAACGGACATAATCGAGCCGATTCACTCGTGAAAACTTCGGCTCGGCCAGCCGACATGACAGACAGATTATCGGCTTTTTCAATACAAATAATAATAATAATAATAATAATGAGTATTGTATAGGCGCTTTTCCCAACTTCATGAATCGGCTCAAAGCGCCGCGAACTGAACCCAACACGCACGCTCACGTGAATCACACGCATCCTCTCACACACTGGACATAAACACATTACAATCACGTGGTGCGAAGGATCAGCTCAGCTATTTAAATTTCGGAATTTAGAATTGCATTTATTTTTTTCAAATTTGGTGGGCTGAACATTTCCAAAGCAGAGGGGGAGGAAGCCGGAGTACCCGGAGAGAACCCCGGCTTTTAGCCGAGATCCGACCCCAAACGACATCCCTGATTTATAATAACCATGCATTGGGCCCTTTCTTATCAGTTTTAGTTTGCTTGTCTTATATATATAAAAGCTGCTTTTAATATATTCACCCTTTATTTTAGTTATTTATGCCCCTGGTCAAAATGCGAACTTGTTCTTGGTGGGCACAATGAAGTAGTTTGAATTTGAATTTGAATTTGAATAGCCAATCACCGTGCGCCAATACGGCGACAGATAAATCACACTGTGGGATTTTCTGTCGGAGCAACTTCATTTACATCACTCGCCAAGGCAAACTTTCAGTGAGTTAACTATGAGTGCTTTACGTAAGGAAAATAGTAATGAAACAGAGAGCGAAAGGTTGAGTTATGACTTTCCATAACCCACTCAGTGGTTTACGAGTTCACAAAAACACACTCCAGTTACGTCATCCATCAGAAAGTGCGTCAATTCAAACATTTGGAACTTATACGTCACAGCCGGTGTACAGTTATTTTGCTCACATTTGAATGGTCGCACAGAAAATTCTCTGCGAAGTATTTGCGAGTGCAGTTTTGAATGTCAGTACATGAGCACATGCTTTGAATGATATTCTTCTTAACATCAAGCAATTTCAACTGCCCTACGCATGGCTTCCTCGCAAGTCAGTGCACAAAATTTTGAGGGGGTTACAAAAGTCACTAGTCACCCTACCAAAAAATAGTCGCAGAAAATGTATGTGACTAGAGCAGTAGAAGCAAGAGTCTGACTGCTCGTGCTATAAATAGCTTACATGATTAGTTCGAGTGGTTTACGGCGAAAGACTAACCCCTCGATGGTTTGACTGTTTGCGTAGCTACCGAGCCGGAGTCTATTAACATGCAGCCCACCGGCCCGTAGCCATGCCCTATGATTCTTCATGGCAACTAGTCTGATTTCTTTTTGCAGTTGAAATGGTATAACACGGTACGTCTATGACGTAAGTTGATGGGAAAAGGGGCGATTTCAAGCTGGAAGACATTCAGGCGAGCGGGCAAATTCTGTAGCTCCTCTAGAAACGAGAGAGAGAGAAAAAAAAAAAAAGTGCACAGACGTTCCTACCGAAATGAAAGGTCAGGCTTACATTGCGCGTCAACGGTTAGTTTGTCTGGTAAATTCCTGCAGGCAAACATGATGAATGATGTCATTGTTTCTATTTTTAGAACAAATGACACCAACACATTTAAATTAAAAAAATTCAGTAGGGGCTAAAAATCTGGCACGGAGTAACACCCTAGCATACTACTCATCGCCGACCGAGCTTTGACACATAAAAACGAGAATTCATAGGTTAAACTGGACTCTTAGAGCCTCACTGACAACTGCTTTTGTTTATTCAACGAGAGTGATATCAAGGACGGGGCAACGAGGGAAAAAGCCAGCACAAATATTTAGCCCCAACCGGGATTCGAACTCACGACCCGAGCATTGAATGACCAACGCTCTACCAACTCGGATATCCCGGCTCTACCATGCGGACAGAGGGAAGACTTGGCATATCATACTTCTATGTACTACTCAGTACTGTGTATATGGGGCCCGTTATCCGATTTCCTGGCGCACGCTCACGTGGTCACACGCACTATCTCAAACATCGGACATCAACACATGACACTTCATGAGTGCGAAAGGTCAGTTCAGCTATTTAAGTTCCACACATTTGAATTGCATTTATTTTGAATTTTTTGGGCTAAATATTTCCAAAGCAGAGGAAGCCGGAGTACCCGGAGAGACCCCTCCCCCCACCCCGCCGATGATCGACCCAAAGGAACGGTGCAACACGCTACAAGCGAAAATCGTGTGATCCAAGTGAAGCTCGAATCTCTCGACCTTAAGTTCTCTCCCGTGTCTATGTTTCAGGCGTTCAGTTTTCCAGGTATTGTATAGTGTAGGGACATTAGGGCACAGGGGGAGGGGGGGGGGGACATAGACACGTGGTACTATAGGGCGTGACAGTCCAAAGCTGCACAGGTGGGCACGCACCTTTAATGTCCAATTCGCGGTCTGAATATGGGCGACAGGAACATCAAGGTCACGCGTATTTGTAGGGCAAGGTAAACGTTAGAGGGTTGCAACCGGAGGCAAACTGCCAGTAAAGATAGGGACCTTTTTGCGCGCAAGGCATGCAGAGGTGACGCGAGTGGATTTGAGTGAGCGGGTGGGTGTTTAGGGGTTTCACGTCCTTTTCCACCACATAGGGTGATATCAAAGACGGGGCAACGATGAAAAAGCCAGCACAATATTTGGTCCCAGCCGGGATCGAACTCACGACCCGAGCATTAGAAGTCCAACGCTCTACCATTCGACCATCCCGGCTCCCCTGGATTGCTTTCTGGCCTAAACAGGCAGTAGACATGTATTACTCCAGTGAGGCCTGAACGGAAAGGAGACATTCGATTTTTTAAAAACTCCTGTCCGGTGCGCGCCCCTAAATGCACTGTGCGTGGTAATTTTCTAGACTGAAGAATGTTTAGGGGTGACGATGATGCTTGAGGTTTAACAGGGAATATAAATACATGCATTTTGAGGCCTCGTGTGTTTGTGGTCTAAACCTGCAGGGTCTGACTTGTACTGGTGTAGACGTGTAACGGACAGCGCATCAGGTCCTTTTAAAAAGTAACTGAGTAACACTGAAGAACATTTTTAATTACATGTATTCCTTGTCACACACACGGTATACGTGTACACACTACTTCAGTCATGAACTCAATCCAGCGTCGGCCACATGAACAAAACATCATCTCGACTATCTGCCTGTGGAGTCTTTCGTACACCTCTCTCTCTCATGCTATGCCAGTGGCTCGCTCCGTACGTGCTTGTGTGTGTGTGTGCGTGTGTGTGTGCGCGCGCGCGCGCGCGCGCGTGTGTGTGTGTGTGTGTGTGTGTGTGTGTGTGTATGTGTGTGCATGCACAGTTGTGTGCGTGCGTGTGCGTCCAGTTTGAATGGAGAAATAACACCCTATTCTAGTCTGTACGACAGCTGGTGAATGAGTTCTAGTAAACAGTGAAATTGTACATGCAAATGATTGAGTTTTTAAACTGTGTTCAGATCTTTCAATGGACAAATGTCAGTGAAATAAAGAGTTCTGAGTTCTCTCGCATGCTCACGCCGACGACATTACCGTCCTCTTCCCACTCATTCCTCAGTCGCTTTGCCCTGTGTCCACCCAGAATGGCGTAGCTGGCTTGCCGGCATCTCGTCAGACACCCATCAGTCACAGTCCAACCGGACTTTATATATAAATTAAAGGCAGGTCACTGTACCGTTTGACGCAAAGCCAATTTCTTTGTTCCGCATTCCGGACTTTCAACGCTTTCGAAACAAAAGCCTGTGATATAAAGCAGAATCGAGTCTAGTCACCGCAGTCGTCTGCTATCCGCTGTGAAGGCAAGCGTATTCCTTGTCGGTCTAGCTCTCTGATTCAACCGAAGCTCCTTGAATCGTTCGAATCATGCAGGAAAATACGAAATGTAGCTGTTGGTGGAAGAATGCTTTAATCGTTGTACATGCACTCAAAATATTAGAAGCAGCACTCACGAATCGTCATATTCCGGAACCGAGGTGGGAAGATCCAAGACCCGGCGGCTAGGTCACGCTGTCATGCTCTAACAACGCAAACAGAGCTGTGCATGTTTTGGTGTCGCACATTTCTACTTCCTTCACAGTGTTACAGGTTTGTGTCTTCAGTCGAAATTAAGAAGTTTTCTTTTTGTTTGGGTTTGAGTGAACTGACATTTTAGTGCTTGCATAAGAAGGCACACTTTATTTCTGTCGGGTACTGACCTCTTGACCACTCCAGGCGTCTGCTATGCGCTGCTCAGTTGCCGATTCCCCGAAATTACAAGTAGATTTCAGCTTTTAGTCGGATAAGCGCTCACAATGCACCACACGTGAGAGAAAAAACGATGATAAAGCCGTTACACCACATAACTTGGTTGAATTCCTACTCGTATTCGCAACAGCGGAGGGACGGATCTGTGTCATGGAGTAAATACTCGTCGGTATTCAACCAAGTCATATGCTGTAACAGCTAACTGAAACAACCCGTTTGTAACAACCCGGACGGTGACTCGGGGCCAGGAGGCGAGCAGGTGTAAGGCCGACACTGATTGGTGTAAGGCCGACACTGATTGGTGTAAGGCCGACACTGACTGGTTTACCTCTCAACCACGGAGCAGCGGGGCGCAGCAGTAGAGAAACCTGACCAAAAGGAGCAACTAGCGCGGAGCAACATAATTCAACTCAGCTCCAATTACTCCTTTTTCTCAGGTCTAGACAACTACTCAACTGTGCTTCTGAAGTAATTCTTAGGGAATGAGGGTGAGCGGTGGTCTAATAGGTAGCGCGTCGGATTTAGCCGCTGGGCTACTGAACGGCCGTCACCGCTGTCACGGCGATGAAGCGTGCATCCGAGCCCAGGTTGAGCTTGTGACATGTATTTTCTGCACTTTTCGATGAGATCAGTAACTAAATACACCTCAGATCACCCTTTGCCCCCGATTTGTCGGATCCCATCACACATGTCAGATGTTGGACCTCCGATCAGGTTAGAGACAACCCGTGTTGTACGTGAACGTCGTCTTTAAATGTGAGAGTTCGCTCAAGCTGGCTTTGTCGTTTCGAGTAATCACTGGAGGCCAGTAAAGGTAAGTTCTGACACAGTGCAGAGTTTCAACTACTACGGAAAAGAAAAAGGAGAACAAGAATAAATGCATACAGTCTGTATTTTTGTTTGTTGGTTTTTTTGTGTGTGTGTTTTCTCCCAAACAGAATACGACTATCTAAGGTACCAGACTAATGGTTACATCGTTGATAAGTATAAAAGCCATTGATTAAAATTTGCGTGCGTGCGTGCGTGCGTGCGTGCGTGCGTGCGTGAGTGTGTGTGTGTGTGTGTGTGTGTGTGTGTGTGTGTGTGTGTGTGTGTGTGTGTAAATCCTCCATGTGGTTTCCTTTTATTATTTTTTTTTTTTGCGTTTTATGCACCGGAACATGACAACACACACACACACACACACACACACACACACACACACACACACACACACACACACACACACACACTTATTTCTTTAATTTCTTTGTGATCATGTTTTCCTTTGTTCTTTTTCCCTATTAAGTTTGTAGTCAGTCTAACTTTCTTTCAGGAAAAAAAAAATGCTTTTCGAAAGCTGTGTAAAGCATCAAAACAATTGAAGCTTTTGTAGAGTTCTGAATTGTCGTTTCCTTGTCCTCTTGCGTTTTATTTATTTATTTAATTATTTATTTATTTGTAAAATTTAATGTACGGGTAATTCTTGTCTGAATGTTAATCGAATGTTCTTTCTATTCATTTTACTTTTGTTTAGTCGCTGACATGTTTCATGAGTACCAGCGCAGAACTGAAACAAACAAAGAAACAAACAACTTCACATGTTATTTTTTTTGCGTAGGTTCTTTAAAAACATCCTCTGCATCTGCAGTAACTTCTTCTATTTTATTGCTTTTTGCGTAGTTTTGTGAATGTAATGCACTAGAAATTCTTGTCTGAATGTAAATTGTGCGTGTGATTTCTCTTTCTGTTTATTTTACTTTTGTTTGGTCGCTGATAAGTTTCATGAGATCCGGCGGAGAACTAAAAACAACACCACCACCACCAACAACAACAAAAAACAAACAAACAAACAATAAAACCAAACAAACAAAAATCAAACACTAGCTTTACAATTACATTTTCATTTTTTTGGCGTAGGTTATTTAAAAGAAATCTTCTGCATTATGCAGTAATTTATTTAATTTAATTGTTTTTGCGCAATTTTGAGAATTTTAAAGTACTGGAAATGATGGTCTGAATGTTCATCGTCCGTGGGATTTTTCTTTCTGTTTATTGTACGTTTGTTTGGTCACGGATATGTTCCATGAGATCCGGCGGAGAGGTCTCAGAGCCGTATAAATTTGGGGCACAGAACGACGCAAATCATTCACGCCCATCGCTAGCACAGCTATGTTGACGACTCGTTCTGCCCTGTTGGAAAGCTTCGATTCCTTTTAAAGTTCCGTTTGCACAGGAGCAGACGTCAGTGGATTGCAGTGACGCTCAGTTTATCAGGAAGACAGATTATTCAGAATATAGCCGAGGAGCAGCTGTTCCAAAACCGGCTGTCTTTCGTGTAGCCTACTTACCTTACAACCTCCGTCATCAACTGACACGGAACACATTTCTTGGAGTCATATTTTGATCACAGGTTGTTTCGCACAGAGAGTTCAAATCCCATAAGTATACCCTAGTATCTAGGTGTGGGCTCTTGGCGGGTTGAACCGATGTATGTAGGAACGACAATGGATCACTTCTATTCCCAGACAGAATTTACCACAGGGCAACTCAACGAAAGCGTTCTCTCAACAACTCCTTACGGAAACGAAGGCGCGTCCCCCAAAGGATACATCTTAACTGATTTATCGTCCATGCCCGAGTTCAAAGGTTATCTCCTGATTTTTGCGTACTTTCCCCCGGTCCTGCTGCTGCTGGGAGGGTTCGGGAATGTGGCCACCATCTGTGTCCTCCGCCAGGTCGACTGGGGTCAGTCCACGCTTCACGTCTTTCTCACCGCGCTCGCCGTCTCCGACCTGGGTGTGCTCTTAACCGGGCTTCTGTTCTTATGGGCCTCCCGTCTGTATGGGGCGGAGATAGAAGGCACACATGACGTCGTCTGCAAACTAAAAGCATGGTTCATCTCTTCGCTGAGTAGCTCCTCGGCCTGGCTGTTGACCACCGTGACCGCCCAGCGAACCATGTCCGTCCTCTGGCCTCATCGGATGAACAGCCTGTGCAACGTCACCAGATCTGGCGCCACAGTGGCTCTCATCTTTCTGTCCTCAATAGTCCTGAATATACATACCTTGTTTGGCCTGGGAGTAAATGAATACGAACGTTGCTTTTTTAAGTCGCGTGGGTACGGGGAAGTCACCAAGTGGGTAGATCTGGTCATCATGTCCTTTCTACCTTCCGTCATCCTCCTCATTTGCAATATAACGCTCGCGTGGACGCTTTGCAAGTCTGTTGGAACAGCCTCCATGCTACAGAGTGCTCGGGACACAGCCAACACTGACAACCGCAAGAGGGTAGCCAAGTCCATGACGATCTTGGTGATGTCCATCTCCATCGCCAACTTATTGCTTACTCTCCCCGAGAAAGTCTTTCTTCTGTGGGATGGGTACGGGGTCGATTGGGAGGGCTCGGATCTGAAGATGCAAGCACAAGCGTATCTCGCTTTTGCGGTCACCAGTGTGCTGTGGTACACCAACTGCGCTATCAACTTCTTGCTGTACTGTGTGAGCGGTACTAAGTTCAGGAAAGCGTTTGTCACGTGGATCACGTGCGGTAGGCTCATTCAGCCAGCGAGGGTAGTCCAACAGCCAGTCAACTCTTTAAGGCCATAGCCCAGCATATCTGATCTCACGGATTGTTCTGAGCTGTTTTCGTGTTGTCCTGCATCGTTGCACGGAGACACCTGCACAGTTTCAGCATCTCACAGGAGGGCACTGAGCCGACGGAACACTCAATGCGAAGCAAAGGCCGTGCATAGGTCATAGTGTTTCTATCAGTCATTGTCTTCAAGAATTCAAATTCAAAATCAAAAATACTTTATTGTCTGTTCTAAAACTACATTTTAAAACAGAAAACGTAGAGAAAGGCAGTTATCATGCCCTTCATAATTCATGAAACCCAAGTAGTTACGTCAACATATTCCAGAAGCAGTGCATCAGCAAGGCATTTTTGTTCTGCGGAAATATTGCGACTTTAAAAATAAAAGTGTTTGTGCATAAATCAGAATTTGTTGGTGGGGGGGGGGGGGGGGAGCCGGGGTTGCTCGGGTCGTTAGTTCGATCCCGGCTGGGGCCAAATATTTGTACTGGCTTTTTCATCGTTGCCCCGTCTTTGATATCACCCTATGTGGTGGAAAACGACGTTAAACCCCCAAACACCCCAAACACCCACCCATTTCTACCCAAGGCCTCTCTGACGTTTTGAATGCTCCTAATCTCCGTACCTCACTAACAGACTCGAACTCACGACCCGAACATTAAAAGCCCAACGCTCTACAAGCTCTGTTATCTCGGCTCTCCACGCAGAAAGGAGCAAGACTGGGTGCTTATACACGTATGCTCATTATATAATAGTTACAAAGCAAGATTTAGATTGACAGAATAATTCAACCCAATCCAATTCAATTCAAATTACTTTATCAATCCCAGAAGGAATTCTTAATGGAGAAAGGTATTCACAATTCAGGGTTCTCAGCAATGGGAACCCCCGTTTACTTCTTCTGTATTTCCTGGGCTGAGTGGGTGGGTGTTTGGGAGTTTAACGTCCTTTTCCACCACATAAGGGTGATATCAATGACGGGGCAACGAGAAAAAGGCCAGCACAAATAGTTGGCCCCAGCCGGGATTCGAACTCACGACCCGAGCATTGAAAATCCAGCGTTCTACCATTCAGCCACCCCGGCTCCCCCTGTATTCCCTGGAGTTTGCCTCAGATGATTCGGTTGTTATAGGCTACCTTGCTGCCTGTCAAACTTCGCATTGACCACAAACTTCTGTCACCTTGTGTTTTTGTGTGTCCATGGAAAGTCCCCGCAGTATCTCTCTGAGCTCATCCCTTCATATGCTCCTTCCCGCACTCTTCGTTCCTCATCTCAGTCAAGCCTGTCCATTCCTGGTTTTCATAACAACACCACCACCAAGAAGCGCTTTGGAGCTCGCTCCTTCAAATGTTCTGCTCCTGCTCTGTGGAACGCTCTGCCACCTTACTTGAAATCCAGCACCTCCACCGGTAGGTGGAAAAGCATCGACACTGTTTGGTTCACTTCTCAGCCATGGACCAGCGAAGCCAGGCCATGACACCAGAAATGGTTGGAAAAAACCTGGAAAAGCGAAACAGCAAGCATGGAACAGTAAAATACAATGCAGCTCCATTTTTTTCTCTCAGATCTAAAAGAAAGCACTTTAAAAGTGCTTCTAAAGCGATTCTAAAGGGAAAAAAAAAATCCCGTGCTCTCCCTCCCTCCCCTAACTCGTCAACCAGGCCAATGATAGCCAGGTGACTGGGGTTATCCCCTCCCCGGCAAGTGTGAATGTGTGTGTGTGTGTGTGTGTGTGTGTGTGTGTGTGTGCGTGTGTGTGTGTGTGTGTGTGTGTGTGTGTGTGTGTGTGTGTGTGTGTCCGTCCGCCGGTCCACTGCTTGCACGCGGGTGTGTGACAGTGAGTGTTTTGGAGTTTAACGTCCTGTTCCACCACGTAAAGGTGATATATCAAAGACGGGGCAACGAGAAAAAGGCCAGCACAAATACTTGGCCCCATCAGTCCGGGATTCGAACTCACGACCCAGTCGGCCCTCCCGGCTCCCCTTATTTGCACGCGCCGACATCTGACCAGCAGCACGTCGTACCAGCAGTATTTTGCTGAACATCACAGTCATGATCTGTGGATCGTACATGCGCAATGAGCGTCTGGTGAAGTGCGGTGCAGTGTTTGATTGAAGGAGCCTGTTTGGCGAGTGTGCTAGCTTTTTGTTGTCACGATTTGGCATGATCTCTATAAATATTATTATTATTATTATGGTTTTCGTAATTTTGGTATTTTGTAGGGCAAGGGCCATGCCAGGGGGTCGCAAGAGGAGAGAAGGTGCCAGTGGAGCTGGGACTTTTTGCGCACAAGACAGGCAGAGGTGATGCGAGTGGATTTGGTTGAAGTGGCATTCTGGCCTAAAGAGAAAGTAGACTAGCATTACTCCAATGAGGCCTGAGCGGAAAGGAGACATTCGATTTTTAAAAAATCTCCCGTCAGGTACGCGCCCCTAAATGTTTTGTGCATGATAGTTTATGTTTCTAGATTGAAGAATTTTTAGGGGTGACTACGATGCTTGAGGCTAATAGGGAATATATATGCATTTTTAGGCCTCGTGCGTTTGTAGTCTTTGACCTGCAACGACACAACACAGGAAATCGATCACGTCATTTGATGGGAAAGGGGGTGATTTCTAGACTGACGTAATGGTCTTTTCCCCGCAAAATGACGTCACGGATTTACTGTGTTTTGCTATTACACGGCAGCTTTGTGAAGCAAATGGAGGGCTCCCTGCCGTCGATACAGGTAGGAAGAAGAGAGATAGGACGTTCTCTGGCTTAGAACTCTCGAATACGAAGACAGACAATCCCGCACGTGTCGGTCTGAGTATTGGTACAGTGTGATGTTAGCTGCAACGACTTGTCAATCAAAATCTGGCTACATGCACGGTGATTTGTTTGCCATTCCGCGGAATTTCCCGTATGGAGTGGAATCTGGTTGGTTGGTTAGCTGGGGTTTATCGTCCACGCCACAAAGAGGTGATTGCAGACGGCCCTGAGGGGGCAAGTTATGGGGGAATGGGGATGGCTACCCTAACTGTACAGTCCAGATGAACACTAATTCAATCCATGTCAGACTGCCAGGTCGGTCACATTTTATGTCTCCTTGACTGTAATGGACAAGTTACACAAACAGATCCAGTTCACAGTCAGTGGAAGCGGGGCAACGTGAAAAAGGCCTGTACAAATTTTGGCCCTGTCGGGATTCGAACCCGGGACAATTCGATCTCGAGTCCAACGCTCAAACCGTTGAGCCGGAGTGGAATCTTGGATGTGCACACTTCATACTGTGTGTGTGTGTGTGTGTGTGTGTGTGTGTGTGTGTGTGTGTACACGTGCGCGGGACAGGTACCGTTAACGAGTCTGCACGTGATTCTCACTCGATTTGGAAAGGGGAAAACCTCTAACCAAATTCCTGTCCACTAGGGATTCGAACCAGGCAGCTCAGGATCCGCGGGGCGGAGACCTTAACCACTAGACCAAATCCCCTATCACATTCAAGGACTGTCTATTTTTCGAAAGGTGTACCCTCAGACGCATTAAATGATGGACAGACTATAGTATGTGAAAGAGACTTTAGATTTCTGGCCAGAACTTTGTTATGAACTGCCCTCAATTGACGTGTGTACCCAGATTCTGACTGACAGGCCAGTGTAGCTTTGTGAAGAGCACAATATATGTCTTTTGATCACATTTACAGTGATGTTGCCAGGATTTTTTTTCTTCGGCGATTTAGCCGAAACAGCCATGAAAGTTTCGCCTTTTTACAGAAAGTTTCGGTTGTCTCTGCCGAAGCAGTTTCACAAGTTTTTCGACTAGATTCCCTACTGTTACGTGCTCCCTCCACCTCCATGAATTAAAGATGTTCTGTAGATACATATCCTCACCGAAAGTTGCGTTTTCTTGGAAATTAGTCCAGCCAGCACAGCAATCTCGCAGAAACGGACATAATCGAGCCGATTCACTCGTGAAAACTTCGGCTCGGCCAGCCGACATGACAGACAGATTATCGGCTTTTTCAATACAAATAATAATAATAATAATAATAATGAGTATTGTATAGGCGCTTTTCCCAACTTCATGAATCGGCTCAAAGCGCCGCGAACTGAACCCAACACGCACGCTCACGTGAATCACACGCATCCTCTCACACACTGGACATAAACACATTACAATCACGTGGTGCGAAGGATCAGCTCAGCTATTTAAATTTCGGAATTTAGAATTGCATTTATTTTTTTCAAATTTGGTGGGCTGAACATTTCCAAAGCAGAGGGGGAGGAAGCCGGAGTACCCGGAGAGAACCCCGGCTTTTAGCCGAGATCCGACCCCAAACGACATCCCTGATTTATAATAACCATGCATTGGGCCCTTTCTTATCAGTTTTAGTTTGCTTGTCTTATATATATAAAAGCTGCTTTTAATATATTCACCCTTTATTTTAGTTATTTATGCCCCTGGTCAAAATGCGAACTTGTTCTTGGTGGGCACAATGAAGTAGTTTGAATTTGAATTTGAATTTGAATAGCCAATCACCGTGCGCCAATACGGCGACAGATAAATCACACTGTGGGATTTTCTGTCGGAGCAACTTCATTTACATCACTCGCCAAGGCAAACTTTCAGTGAGTTAACTATGAGTGCTTTACGTAAGGAAAATAGTAATGAAACAGAGAGCGAAAGGTTGAGTTATGACTTTCCATAACCCACTCAGTGGTTTACGAGTTCACAAAAACACACTCCAGTTACGTCATCCATCAGAAAGTGCGTCAATTCAAACATTTGGAACTTATACGTCACAGCCGGTGTACAGTTATTTTGCTCACATTTGAATGGTCGCACAGAAAATTCTCTGCGAAGTATTTGCGAGTGCAGTTTTGAATGTCAGTACATGAGCACATGCTGTGAATGATATTCTTCTTAACATCAAGCAATTTCAACTGCCCTACGCATGGCTTCCTCGCAAGTCAGTGCACAAAATTTTGAGGGGGGTACAAAAGTCACTAGTCACCCTACCAAAAAATAGTCGCAGAAAATGTATGTGACTAGAGCAGTAGAAGCAAGAGTCTGACTGCTCGTGCTATAAATAGCTTACATGATTAGTTCGAGTGGTTTACGGCGAAAGACTAACCCCTTGATGGTTTGACTGTTTGCGTAGCTACCGAGCCGGAGTCTATTAACATGCAGCCCACCGGCCCGTAGCCATGCCCTATGATTCTTCATGGCAACTAGTCTGATTTCTTTTTGCAGTTGAAATGGTATAACACGGTACGTCTATGACGTAAGTTGATGGGAAAAGGGGCGATTTCAAGCTGGAAGACATTCAGGCGAGCGGGCAAATTCTGTAACTCCTCTAGAAACGAGAGAGAGAGAGAGAGAAAAAAAAGGTGCACAGACGTTCCTACCGAAATGAAAGGTCAGGCTTACATTGCGCGTCAACGGTTAGTTTGTCTGGTAAATTCCTGCAGGCAAACATGATGAATGATGTCATTGTTTCTATTTTTAGAACAAATGACACCAACACATTTAAATTAAAAAAATTCAGTAGGGGCTAAAAATCTGGCACGGAGTAACACCCTAGCATACTACTCATCGCCGACCGAGCTTTGACACATAAAAACGAGAATTCATAGGTTAAACTGGACTCTTAGAGCCTCACTGACAACTGCTTTTGTTTATTCAACGAGAGTGATATCAAGGACGGGGCAACGAGGGAAAAAGCCAGCACAAATATTTAGCCCCAACCGGGATTCGAACTCACGACCCGAGCATTGAAAGACCAACGCTCTACCAACTCGGATATCCCGGCTCTACCATGCGGATAGAGGGAAGACTTGGCATATCATACTTCTATGTACTACTCAGTACTGTGTATATGGGGCCCGTTATCCGATTTCCTGGCGCACGCTCACGTGGTCACACGCACTATCTCACAAATCGGACATCAACACATGACACTTCATGAATGCGAAAGGTCAGTTCAGCTATTTAAGTTCCACAAATTTGAATTGCATTTATTTTGAATTTTTGTGGGCTAAATATTTCCAAAGCAGAGGAAGCCGGAGTACCCGGAGAGACCCCTCCCCCCACCCCGCCGATGATCGACCCAAAGGAACGGTGCAACACGCTACAAGCGAAAATCGTGTGATCCAAGTGAAGCTCGAATCTCTCGACCTTAAGTTATCTCCCGTGTCTGTTTCAGGCGCTCAATGTTCCAGGCATTCTATAGTGTACGGACATTAGGGTACAGGGAGGGGGCATAGACACGTGGTACTATAGGGCGTGACAGTCCAAAGCTGCACAGGTGGGCACGCACCTTTAATGTCCAATTCGCGGTCTGAATATGGGCGACAGGAACATCAAGGTCACGCGTATTTGTAGGGCAAGGTAAACGTTAGAGGGTTGCAACCGGAGGCAAACTGCCAGTAAAGATGGGACCTTTTTGCGCAATATTTGGTCCCAGCCGGGATCGAACTCACGACCCGAGCATTAGAAGTCCAACGCTCTACCATTCGACCACCCCGGCTCCCCTGGATTTGAGTGAAGTGGCTTTCTGGCCTAAACAGGCAGTAGACATGTATTACTCTAGTGAGGCCTGAACGGAAAGGAGACATTCGATTTTTTAAAAAACTCCTGTCAGGTGCGCGCCCCTAAATGCACTGTGCGTGGTAATTTTCTAGACTGAAGAATTTTTAGGGGTGACCATGATGCTTGAGGTTTAATAGGGAATATAAATACATGCATTTTGAGGCCTCGTGTGTTTGTGGTCTAAACCTGCAGGGTCTGACTTGTACTGGTGTAGACGTGTAACGGACAGCGCATCAGGTCATTTAAAAAAGTAACTGAGTAACACTGAAGAACATTTTTAATTACATGTATTCCTTGTCACACACACGGTATACGTGTACACACTACTTCAGTCATGAACTCAATCCAGCGTCGGCCACATGAACAAAACATCATCTCGACTATCTGCCTGTGGAGTCTTTCGTACACCTCTCTCTCTCTCGCATGCTCTGCCAGTGGCTCGCTCCGTGCGTGCGTGCGTGTGTGTGTGTGTGTGTGTGTGTGCGTGTGCGTGTGTGTGTGTGTGTGTGCACGCATGCACAGTTGTGTGCGTGCGTGTGCGTCCAGTTTGAATGGAGAAATAACACCCTATTCTAGTCTGTACGACAGCTGGTGATTGAGTTCTAGTAAACAGTGAAATTGTACATGCAAATGATTGAGTTTTTAAAGTGTGTTCAGATCTTTCAATGGACAAATGTCAGTGAAATAAAGAGTTCTGAGTTCTGAGTTCTCTCGCATGCTCACGCCGACGACATTACCGTCCTTTTCCCACTCATTCCTCAGTCGCTTTACCCTGTGTCCACCCAGAATGGCGTAGTTGGCTTGCTGGCATCTCGTCAGACACCCATCAGTCACAGTCCAACCGGACTTTATATATAAATTAAAGGCAGGTCACTGTACCGTTTGGCGCAAAGCCAATTTCTTTGTTCCGCATTCCGGACTTTCAACGCTTTCCAACCAAAAGCGTGTGATATAAAGCAGAATCGAGTCTAGTCACTGCAGTCGTCGTCTGCTATCCGATGTGAAGGCAAGCGTATTCCTTGTCAGTCTAGATCTCTGATTCAACCGAAGCTCCTTGAATCGTTCGAATCATGCAGGAAAATACGAAATGTAGCTGTTGGTGGAAGAATGCTTTAATCGTTGTACATGCACTCCAAATATTAGAAGCAGCACTCACGAATCGTCATATTCCGGAACCGAGGTGTGAAGATCCAAGACCCGGCGGCTAGATCACGCTGTCATGCTGTAACAACGCAAACAGAGCTGTGCATGTTTTGGTGTCGCACATTTCTACTTCCTTCACAGTGTTACCAGGTTTGTGTCTCCAGTCGAAGTTAAGAAGTTTTGTTTTTGTTTGGGTTTGAGTGAACTGACATTGTAGTGCTTGCATAAGAAGGCACACTTTGTTTCTGTCGCGTACTGATCTCCTGACCACTCCGAGCGTCTGCTATGCGCTGCTCAGTTGCCGATTCCCCGAAATTACAAGTAGATTTCAGCTTTTAGTCGGATAAGCGCTCACAATGCACCACACGTGAGAGAAAAAACGACGATAAAGCCGTTACACCACATACCTTGGTTGAATACCTACTCGTATTCGCAACAGCTGAGGGACGGATCTGTGTCATGGAGTAAATACTCGTCGGTATTCAACCAAGTCATATGCTGTAACAGCTAATTGAAACAACCCGTTTGTAACAACCCGGGCGGTGACTCGGGGCCAGGAGGCGAGCAGGTGTAAGGCCGACACTGATTGGTGTAAGGCCGACACTGACTGGTGTAAGGCCGACACTGATTGGTTTACCTCTCAACCATGGAGCAGCGGGGCGCAGCAGTAGAGAAACCTGACTAAAAGAAGCAACCAGCGCGGAGCAACATGATTCAACTCAGCTCCGACTGCTCCTTTTTCTCAGGTCTAAACAACTACTCAACTGTGCTTCTGAAGTGATTCTTAGGGAATGTAGGTGAGCGGTGGTCTAATAGGTAGCTCGTCGGATTTAGCCGTTGGGCCACTGAACGGCCGTCACCGCTGTCACGGCGATGAAGCGTGGGTCCGAGCCCAGCTCGAGCTTGTGATATGTGACACCTGGTTTTCCTGGCTGCCGGGCTGCTCATCGGGGGTTTCTCTCCGGGTTATCCGGCTTTCCTCCCACAGCCAAATTATATATATATATTTAATTTGGCTGTATATATATATGATAGGTATTGGGTGGCGCTGCACAGCGGCGACGCGCTTTGCCCGGGGAAAGCAGCCCGAATTTCCCGAAAGGGATAATAAAGTAGTAAAAACAAACACTGAAACAAACAAACAAACAAACAAACAAACAAACAACATCAACATCAACAACAACAACAACAAAAAACCCACTCTCACGCCCCGTAAACCTTTCACCAATGAGGATCAAGGCCCATCATGCACCTTATCCAGTACATTCAAAATAAATATTTGATTTTCTGTTTTAGTTTAAAAACTAAATAAAAATGGAAAATTTTGTTTGCGGGTCCTGGCAGTTTCATTTTCATCAATGTTTCAGAAAAAGACAACGGCTGTAATACTTAGCTATTAATCTGTCAAAAATGCATTTGTGAGCCAAGATGTGAAGGGATCCCATAAAAGCGGGACAAAGTCACTTTTGAGAAAATCGTAAAAAAAAAAAGAATAAAAAGGCAAAACAGATGGAGGTGAATTTTAGCGATTTGGTATTTTTCTAGTTTTAGGTCTTTGAACAACTAACCTAAGTCCTGTGAACATTTCCCAGACTTACAATTTTGTGGAAAAGAAAACCTACTACAGTACAGCCACGCCACACTGGCATGATGACAATGTCTCCTTCTCTAAGCGGCCGCTTTTTAACAGAAAAAAATTCATCAAACATATTTCAGGCCTACGCCGTGCTACAGAAATTATTCGTATTCCAGCAGAAAGGAATTATTTTCTGCACTTTTCGATGAGATCAGTAACTAAATATACAGAGCCCAGGTTGAGCTTGTGACATGTATTTTCTGCACTTTTCGATGAGATCAGTAACTAAATATACAGAGCCCAGGTTAAGCTCGTGACATGTATTTTCTGCACTTTTCAATGAGATCAGTAACTAAATACACCTCAGATCACCCTTTGCTCTCGATTTGTCGGATCCCATCACACATGCCAGATGTTGGACCTCCGATCAGATTAGAGACAACCCGTGTTGTACGTGCACGTCGACTTTAAATGTGAGAGTTCGCTCAAGCTGGCTTTGTTGTTTCACGCAACCCTTGGAGGCCAGTAAAGGTAAGCTCTGACACAGTGTAGGACTTCAACTACTACGGAAAAGAAAAAGGAGAAGAATACTTGCGTACAGTCTGTGTTTTAGTTTTTGGTTTCTTTGTGTGTGGTTGCTCCCAACAGAATACGAGCATCTGAGGAACCAGACTTTATAGTTACATCGTTGATGAGTATAAAAGCCATTGATTAAAATTTGCGTGCGTGCGTACGTGCGTGTGTGTGTGTGTGTGTGTGTGTCTGTGTGTGTGTGTGTGTGTGTGTGTGTGTGTGTGTGTGTGTGTGTGTGTGTGTGTGTGTGTAAATCGTTCATGTGTGTTCCTTTTTTTGCGTTTTATGCACCGGAACAACATTTTCTCAAAATACCTGCAGCCAAGACTCTTATTTCAGAACCGTATTCTGGTTTCTGGCTTTGTGTTCCAAAGGTTAAAAGTGACAAAACATGACTTCAAAGGCCATTAGACTGTACTGGAGATACATACGCCGTCCCTTGAGAATTCAAATATACATGAAGACGAGAGATTATCATTCACACACACACACACACACACACACACACACACACACACACACACACACACACACACACACACACACAAGCAAGCGCGCACGTACATCGGATCTTATCGCAGATAAATATTTCTTTCCCCACGCTCTCCTGATTCAAAATCTACAGTAAGATGGAGGATTCACACACACACACACACACACACACACACACACACACACACACACACACACACACATTTTTTAATTTCTTTGTGATCACGTTTTCCTTTGTTCTTTTTTCCCCACTCAGTTTGTATTCAGTCGAACTTTCTTTCAGGGGAAAAAAAAAAGCTTTTCGAAGGCCGTGTAAAGCATCAAAACAACTGAAGCTTCTGTAAAGATCTGGACTGTCGTTTCCTTGTCCTCTTGCGTTTTAGTGTTGTTGTTTTTTGTTTTTTTTTTTTGTTTAAATTTAATGTACGGGTAATTCTTGTATGAATGTTAATCGAATTTTCTTTCTGTTCATTTTACTTTTGTTTAGTTCCTGACATGTTTCATGAGTACCAGCGCAGAACTTAAACAAACAAACAAAGAAACAACAACATCTTCATGTTTTGCGTATGTTCTTTAAAAACATCCTCTACATATGCAGTAACTTATTCTATTGTATTGCTTTTTGCGTAGTTTTGTGAATATAATGCACTAGAAATTCTTGTCTGAATGTAAATTGTGCGTGTGATTTCTCTTTCTGTTTATTTTACTTTTGTTTGGTCGCTGATAAGTGTCATGAGATCCGGCGGAGAACTAAAAACACCACCACCACCACCAACAACAAAAAACAAACAAACAAACAATAAAACCAAACAAACAAAAATCAAATACTAGTTTACATTTTCATTTTTTTTGGCGTAGGTTATTTAAAAGAAATCTTCTGCATTATGCAGTAATTTATTTAATTTAATTGTTTTTGCGCAATTTTGAGAATTTTAAAGTACTGGAAATAATGGTCTGAATGTTCATCGTCCGTGGGATTTTTCTTTCTGTTTATTGTACGTTTGTTTGGTCACTGATATATTCTATGAGATCAGGCGGAGAGGTCTCACAGCCGTATAAATTTGGGGCACAGAACGACGCAAATCATTCGTGCCCATCGCTAGCACATCTATGCTGACGACTCGTTCTGACCTGTTGGAAAGCTTCGATCCCTTTTAAAGTTCCGTTTGCACAGGAGCAGACGTCTGTGGATGACAGTGAAGCTTAGTTTCTCAGGAAGACAGATTATTCAGAATATAGCCGAGGCGCAGCTGTTCCAAAACAAGTTGTCTTTTGTGTAGCCTACTTACCTTGCAACCTCCGTCATCGATTGACACGGAACACATTTCTTGGAGTCATATTTTGATGACAGGTTGTTTCGCACAAAGAGTTCAAATCCCATAAGTATACCCTGATTAAGTTTTGATAACTGAGTATCTAGGTGTGCGCTCTTGGCGCGTTGAACCGATGTATGTAGGAACGACAATGGATCTCTTCTATTCCGAGACAGACTTTACCACAGGTCAACTCAACGAAAGCGTTCTCTCAGCAACTCCTTACGGAAACGAAAGCGCTCTCCCAACGTCTACCAAAGGTTACATCTTAACTGATTTATCGTCCATGCCCGAGTTCAAAGTTTATCTCCTGATTTCTGAGTACTTTCCCCCAATCCTGGTGCTGCTGGGAGGGTTCGGGAATGTGGCCACCATCTTTGTCCTCCGCCGGGTCGACTGGGGTCAGTCCACGCATCACATCTTTCTCACCGCGCTCGCTGTTGCCGACCTGGGTGTGCTCTTAACCGGGCCTCTGTTCAATTGGGCCTCCAGCCTGTACGGGGCGGACGTAGACGTCACACATGACGCCGTCTGCAAACTAAAAACATGGTTCCACTACTCGCTGAGTAGCTCCTCGGCCTGGCTGTTGACCACCGTGACCGCCCAGCGAACCATGTCCGTCCTCTGGCCTCATCGGATGAACAGCCTGTGCAACGTCACCAGATCTGGCGCCACAGTGGCTCTCGTCTTTCTGTCCTCCCTAGTCCTGAGTGTACATACCTTGTTTGGCATGGGAGTAAATGAATATGAACGTTGCTTTTTTAAGTCGCGTGGGTACGAGGACGTCTCGAAGTGGGTAGATCTGGTCATCTTGTCCTTTCTACCTTCTGCCATCCTCCTCGTTTGCAATATAACGCTCGCGTGGACGCTTTGCAAGTCTGTTGGAACAGCCTCCATGCTACAGAGTGCTCGGGACACAGCCAACACTGACAACCGCAAGAGGGTAGCCAAGTCCATGACGATCTTGGTGATGACAATATCCATCTCCAACTTATTGCTTACTCTCCCCGAGAAAGTCTTTCTTCTGTGGGATAGGTACGGGGTCGATTGGTACGGCATGGATCTGAAGATGCAAGCACAAGCGTATCTCGCTTTTGCGGTCACCAGCGTGCTGTGGTACACCAACTGCGCCATCAACTTCTTGCTGTACTGTGTGAGCGGCACCAAGTTCAGGAAAGCGTTTGTCACATGGATCACGTGCGGTAGGCTCATTCAGCCAGCGAGGGTAGTCCAACAGCCAGTCAACTCTTTAAGGCCATAGCCCAGCATATCTGATCTCACGGATTGTTCTGAGCTGTTTTGGTGTTGTCCTGCATCGTACCACTGAGACACCTGCACAGTTACAGCATCTCACAGGAGGGCACTGAGCCGACAGAGCACTCAATGCGAAGCAAAGGCGGTGCATAGGTGATAGTGTTTCTATCAGTCATTGTCTTGAAGAATTCAAATTCAAAATAAAAAATACTTTATTCTCTGTTCTAAAACTACATTTTAAAACAGAAATTTGTCTTCAGACACAGGTATTTGCTCCGTTCCTTAGACTGTGATCATAATATCAAATACGTCACACACACACACACACACACACACACACACACACACACACACACACACACACACACACACACACACACACACGTATTTAATACAAAATAAAAGAGAGGCTATAAACAAGATAAATAAGTGAGATAAACAATCGGTTGCATCACAGTTTTACACAGTGTTGCAATCAAATAAATCAAAACGACAAGACTTCTTTTCAAGTTCGTCCTGGCCAGTAGTGTATCGCATCGAGAGCTCTACATAACTCTAAGAAAGACTGTTTAGACCACACATGTATGCGCACACACAACCGCTACATTTACAAATTCTTTAGTGAAGCGTGGTGATCTTGAAATAGCGCGTTTCGTATTGTCAGGAGCACCTGCCTATATGTGTGTATTCTTGTGCAATTTCCAAAACATCTGCAAAATATACTGTATTGCGATGTGTAGAGTAGTGTATTTTTTCTGTGCTTGTAATAAAAGGTATGCCAAACAATGGTAAAAAAGTGTTTCAACAACAACAACAACAACAACAACAACAACAACAACAACAAAATAATAATCAAAAATAAATCAATAAGAAAACGTAGAGAAAGGCAGTTATCATGCTTTATAAATACCTCTGAACACAGGCTACTGCTACTCGTAGAAACTAGTCCGTTGGTAATGACTTTTGCCACACAGCCGAGGTTCACCCACTGGTGTGTGTGTGTGTGTGTGTGTGTGTGTGTGTGTGTGTGTGTGTGTGTGTACGCGTGTGCACCTGCCTGTGCGTGCGTGCGTGCGTACATGTGTGTGTGTGTGTGTGTGTGTGTGTGTGTGTGCGCGTGTGCACTTGCGTGCGTGCGTGCGTGCGTACACGTGTGTGTGTGTGCGCGTGTGCACTTGCGTGTGCGTGCGTGCGTTCGTGCGTACATATGTATGTGTGTGTGTGTGTGTGTGTGTGTGTGTGAAGCGTGTGACAGTGGAGGTAACTGGAAGTCACTGCCTGAGGCAACTTGGCCACTTACATAAATTAATGTCCTCCATGTCTCAGTTTTCCTTATCGCGTGACTTTCGCCTCATCTTACATTTCACCCACCAGTAACTTCACGCCCCAGTTCACATTTTGAAAAGCTACTCTAAACATAGAACAGCAGACCTATACCAACCTGCCTCCCGGCTCAAGGACACAGTACGTCTGCAGGTCAAGTCTGCTCCGCAGTGAAAATGACGACAGCGTGACTTTCTGGACGAATGGCCATCTTTTCTATTTAGCACAACTTTTTTTCTGCTTCGCGCGACTGTTGTCTCGTCCCAAACCGGACTGTATTCACGTGAAATTTCAAAGACAGTTGAATTTTAACTTGAAAAGGATCGTTTATTAGTGCAAGCAACATTCATTTGTGTCGGTAACTTGAATCGCCTGAAATAAACGGTCACTTTTCACTGTTCGGATTTTCACAGAATAGGCTGGATTTTCAGTACCGGAATACGTTATTTACGAAATATGCATACAAGACCACTGATTCTGTGAGATCGCTCTTTACCTCAGACGACAATTCTTTAGGACAGATAGAGCTGTGTAACAGTTGAGAGAAATCTGAACAGAACACTGAAACATTACAAGTTAAGAAGCTGTTTGCCGTAGAGGGATATATTTTCGCTGTGTATACCAGGCCATGGAAAGGATATGGATAAACGTTTGTGCGATTTTGGCCACCGTCATCACGTTTGCTGTATACGGTAAGTTCTATATATACGTCCTTGGAAATGAATTCACTGATTTGTTGGTAGCTAATGACAGTTCTGTACATTTCAGTTTTGGGGGTTTGAAATAGCAGTAAGTGCGTCAGGCATACAACCACTTTGAAGAGAAGCGTTTGTCGATTGCGTAAAATTTGTACTGCTGAAACTGTTTGATGTATCGAGCCATAATATCACAGGCCTGAAACCAGCCAACTTTCTGTCTAAAAATTGAATCATGTAGGATGGCTCTTATACTGATGTTGCTTGGTGATTGTTGTGTGTTGTTTCATCAAACAACAACAACAACAACAACAACAATAACAACCCGTAGGTGTGCCACAACTGTAACGTTGCTGGCTGATTGTCTCTGTCTCTGTCTGTCTGTCTGTCTGTCTCTGCTTTAAAAACAAACAAACAAGCAACCTATTATTTCAACCTTTTATTTAAATATTTTTAGGTAGATGTCATTACAATTTAGAATTATCTACGGCAGGTACGAAAATTTACTATAAATGTTTTTTTTTTTTTTTTTCGTGAAGATTAGTCTTTTCTCCCTGTTGTCTCGAAATAATAACTGCCACTTTTCTTCAAAACCTGTTGAAAAGAAGAAACATATAACATTTGTTATTTTAAGCCACTGCTGAACGTTGTCATGTGGCGACATTCGATATCAGCAACAACATTACGGGCACAGAAGAGGTGTGGTGTGAGAACGGGTGCTGCAAGGAAAGGACACGTGTGTATAAATGCTGCGAGGACCAAAACGGACTGTAAGCCATAAGTCTTTCTGTCACTGCGTGTCTGTCTATCTATCTGTGAGTCTGTCTCTCAGTACGTCTGTCTCTCGGACTGTAAGCAACAAGTCTTTCGGTCTCTGTGTGTCTGTCTATCTATCAGTGAGTCTGTCTCTCTGTATATCTGTCTCTCGGACTGTAAGCCACAAGTCTGTCTCTGCGTGTCTATCTCTCTATCTGTGAGTCTGTCTCTGTGTATGTTTGTCTCTCAAACTGTAAGCCGTGAGTCCCTCTGTCTCTGCGTGTCTCGTTGTGTCTCTGTGTGTGTCTGTTTGACTGTCTGCCAGTTCATCTATCAGTCTGTCTGTCTGTGAGTCAGTCTCTCCATCTGTCTCTCTGTATTTCCGAGTCTGTCTCTCGAACTGTAAGCCACAAGTCTTACTGTCTCGTTGTGTCACAGTCTCTGCGTATGTATGTTTGACTGCCTACCAGTGTATCCATCACTCTGCGTGTCTGTCTGTCTGTGAGTCTGTCTCTCTGTATGCCTGTCTCTCGAACTGTAAGCCATAAGTCCCTCTGTCTCTGCGTGTCTCGTTGTGTCCCTCTGTGTGTCTGTTTGACTGTCTGCCAGTTTACCTATCAGTCTGTCTATCTGTCTGTCTCCCCGTTTGTCTCTCTGTATACCATTGTATACTGTCTACTGTATGTTAATGTAGTATGATGTTGTATTCTTGTGTTGCCTACCTCCTCCCTTTCAGTCATGGGCCAAAAGCCTAACTGAAATAAAATTTGTCATTGTCATTGTCTCTGTATATCTGTAAGCAAAATCTGCCCCATCACATTAAAAAAACAAACAAACCGATAATAACAAATATGATGTGACACAAGAACAATGTGTGGGTTTGTCCAGGTCCCAAGGTATGATCTACGGTATTGTGGCCCTGTCATCGATCGTGGTCGTGGCCGCATTTCTGTGGGTTCGGATCAAAAGAGGTTACAACTTCACGGGGCTTCACCGTCAGAATATGATGGTCCGCGATCGTCTGGAGTTCCTTGGCCGTACGTACAACTGACATGTAGCCAGATTCTGATTGACAAGTCAGTGCAACCAATCACAGTGCACCAATACTCCGAGAGACAATTCATACACCTGTGTGGGACTGTCTGTCGGAGTGGTCAAGGGTTTCTTCCAAAATGTTCTATCTCTCTTCTTTCTATCTGTAGTGGTGACCCTCCACCACGAAATGAGTCGTCGGTGCATGGTGCACGGTCCTTCAAAAATGCAGCGCCAAAATTGTGGAACTCCCTCCCTGAGACAGTGAAGGAGGCAGTCAGCATTACCGCATTCCGGAAGCGCCTGAAGACTCATCTCTTCAGTGCCTCGTGCCAGTAATCATCTGCAGTTTTTATTTTTTTATTTTTTAAACTACTATCTTTCCTTTCAAAACCTCTCCCTAAGCGCCGTGAGCACTCAGTTAGGGTGGAGCCGTGCGCTACATCAAGTCTCCATCGTCATCATCATCATTGTAACATGAACAAATAGCACAAGAAGACTCATTTCGTGGTGGAGGGTCATAATTAATGATGACAGAGGACCCTCAATCTGCTTGAGGGGAGCCGGGATAGCCGAGTGGTAGAGCGTTGGACTCTCAGTGCTCGGGTCGTGAGTTCGAACCCCGGCTGGGGCCAAACATTTGTGCTGGCCTATATCTCGTTACCCCGTCGTTGATATCACCCTTACTGACGTGGTAAAAAAGGACGTTAAAATCCCAAACACTCAACTCTGCTCAACCTCGATTTGCTTGACAAGGCTACCGTGTGATGGCAAAACGCACTAAATCCATGACATCATTTTGTGGAAAAACTTGAGACGGGCCCGTAGGTACAGTTATATATGGATGGACAGTGTCCGACTTTGAAATAGCTTTCTGATAAGCATGTGTGTGTGTGTGTGTGTGTGTGTGTGTGTGTGTGTGTGTGTGTGTGTGTGTGTGTGTGTGTGTGTGTGTGTCAGTGTGTGTGTGTGTGTGTGTGTGTGCGCGTAAGCGCGCGTGGGTGCGTGTTTCCATTTTGTTAGTCGGAATATATATATTCTCACTGCCTCAACAGACCCAGCTCCACCAAGCGCCCCAGAGGCACCAAAGGAAGAGAGAGATTCGCCACCACCCTACTGGGCATGCGTACCGGCCACCGCCCCGCCTTCAGGGGACGCAACTCGTGCTCAGATCTTCTCCGTCGATGGACAGTTGCCTCCCTCGTGTCCTCCTGCATACGAATTGCCTTATGGTGGCACTGCCACATATGACTCGAACCGTGGTCCATCGAATATGAAATAGAGCACGGTTTTTCAATGTGTCCCCCCCCCCAATTCAGCCACAGCTCCGGAAAAACGCATTGGATTTTCACTTCGCGGTTAGAAAGATTAAAAAGGGCCGTTTAGTTACCATCCGGTACCAACTTGTACCAATACGTTACGACAATCTAATGTTCGGGTCGTGAGTTCGAATTCCGGCTTGGGCCAAATATTTGTGCTGGCCTTTTTCTCGTTGCCCCGTCTTTGCTATCATCCATACGTGGTGGAAAAGGACGTTAAACTCCCGAACACCCACCCTACCTGCCCTTACAACAATCTAAAGATGTGCATCTGCCCAATAGCTCATCAGTGTTTTTAAATAACGGCTTGAAATGAAAGTAATCGCCGTCGATACTTTTGAAGCAGATTAGCAACGGAGAAACGGCGTTTGATTTGAGAACCCTACATGCTATTATATTTTTTTTCTCTCATAATTTTGATTTGAAATCCTGTCGCTGTTGCTACCGGTTCGCGTCCCGCTTCACTTCGCTATATATATATAGACAAGCAACTTTATGTCCTGTCTTCGGAAAGAACGAACAAACGAACGAACGAACGAACAAACGAACACTGAAACAAACGAACGAACAAACGAACGAACGAACGAACGAACGATTCTTTATTATACAACTGTGAAAAAGGTGTTGGTCGTCACACCAATTTCCAACCATGCCGTTGCTATAGAGAGTGCATGAGATCTTACTGATTTACTGCTCGTTTGATGTAAACAGTGTCTGCATGTTTCTTGTTATTGTGACCCCGTATTGTAAAGCAGTGCTTTATATGCAGAAAACACTGTCAAGATTACAGCAGTCATACGGACCAGAGTTATCTCATTGTCTCCCTTGGACCGTTCATTTATTCAGTGCTCTGATAATACTTGTTCTCAGCTGACTGTCCTTTGCTGATGCCTCTGTGCGAGTCAGAACCCGACGTGTGTGTAAATAATTGTAAGCGCATGCGCACAGAGACAAAAGAGAATAAACACCCCCCCCCCCCCCCGTGCTCGACAGCAGTCTCAATGAGGCTACAGAACGGAGATGCAAATTTGGAGGAAAACGTTACATATTCCTCTTAAACACAACGTTGCATACGACACCCTAGAAATGCTTTAAAATTCACCCCAAAAAATCACAAAAATCTGGCAGCCAAAGACTCTTGCGTAGAGTAAATTTCGACACATTCCAATATTCTGTTTTTTTTGGCAATATTTTAGCAGCGACCACATACCCCCTCATTCCTCTGTCGTCTGCTGGCTCCTGTGCCAGCCGCGCATGAATACAAATAGTCCACAAGCCAGGCTCATTTTTTCCCCTAACTTTACTATTAACTAGCATAAAACTGATTTACAAAGCCAACAAAAGCCCCAGATCGCCATTTTCTTTTACACTGCACACAAATTTTAAAAAGGGCAAAAATTTTGCACTATATTTAGCG
>JACVVK020000292.1:670000-695000 GCA_018292915.2 Batillaria attramentaria
CTATACATAAAAGAAAGGAGAGAGAGAGAGAGAGAGAGAGAGAGAGAGAGAGAGAGAGAGAGAGAGAGAGAGAGAGAGAGAGAGCACATGTGTTCACGTTGTGAAAAGCTCTGCATTATTCCTGATTAAAAAAAAAGTGTGTTTAACAATTTCCATGTAAATTTCATCATGATGTATTTATGACTATATATTATCCTTGGTTATCCTTGGTAATAACGAACGATACCGGTGTTTCTTGGTTTCAGTGGGCCTGTCCGCTTACTATGCTGAGGCGTCGGTAATGATTTTGTACAAAGTTCATGGTGTGTGTGTGTGTGTGTGTGTGTGTGTGTGTGTGTGTGTGCTTGTGTGCGCGTGCGTGCGTGCGTGCGTGCGTGCGTGCGTGCGTGCGTGCGTGCGTGTGTGTGTGTGTGTGTGTGTGTGTGTGTGTGCGTGCGTGCGTGCGTGCGTGCGTGCGTGCGTGCGTGTGTGAAGAGAGAGAGAGAGAGAGAGAGAGAGAGAGAGAGAGAGATCCGATTCAGATTCAGATTGTTTATTGCATAGGCATTTTGCCCATTCGCAAAGCGATGGGGGCGGGGCGGGGGGCGGGGTCAACAACAATGATCCAAGAGAACGTATAAAAAGTTTTCCAAATATGCATAACGTAACACGACGTGGATACTGCACATCATTCAAAAGACTCTTGTAATAGGCAAGTCTGAAAAAAATTGTTTGATTCCCAAGCGTATATCATCCACCAAAACTCAACACTCAGGTGAACTGTCACATTAGAAGCACATCGTTGTCAGCGGCCTAAATAGTGACGCACAAGTGTCGCAAGAACATTCAAGAACTTCTCCAGCTCGTCACACTCAGTCTCAAGCTTCTGTCGGTCTATCTCATTCCACCTGTAAATGTTTGACATCAAATCACGATCGTGCAGTGGCATCTTTTCCCTGTCTTGCTTTATGAACCAATGCGTGACACACTGATCTTCACAGTCATACATCACAACCACATCATCACTCTCTGCTATCAGTGCACGAGTCCGTTTTCTGTAAGTCGCACGATCACACACAATTTTACGAAACTGTTGGTTTCTATTAACTTTTCCTGGCATGCGCTGCCGGAATCTGTCTATGATCTCTCCGACATGAAGTTTTGCGTGTTCCAAGAATATCCCCAAGTTTTCGGCCATGGTTTCAAGAACTGTCTACTTCGCTTTCCGCCTCTTCTGTTACATGTACCTCGAAGTCAGTGTTGTTTACAACTTGTGCCACACACTCCGAGTCAATACACATGTCCTCCGTGTAATCAGACCTTGTTTCGTTGTCTATCTGACCGGCACGTGCAGCTGCACCACTCGAGCGACTGACTGGCTGTGCAGTTTGGTCTAGGTCTTTCTGTTGTGTGGCACGTACAGTGTCCGGCTGATGTGTTATTGTAACCGAGTCGGTGGCGGGTGAGGGTTGAAATAAACTAGGGCAATGAAAATAAATGTCACTTCCCTCACTGTCCTCGTTGTTCTTTGTCTCTTTGACTTGTGGTGTGTCCAGTTCTGTCCTCTTGTCGGCACTATGCTGTCCTTTGCCTGTTTGCGCCTGGTCAGTGCTGCTCGGCTCTTTTTCTGTCCCGTCCAATCTGTGCCGGTGGCTTTTTCCTCCACGCTCCACTGTGTGTCGCCATGGTGGGCTGACCGTGATCCGTGCTCAGTCTCAACACGAAAGTCAAATGTTCGCCGTCTCCGGTGAATTTCCACGAAGTGACGTTATGGGTTGTCATTAGGGTTTTTAAGACAGCTTCTACAACTCTTGGTAGTGCAGTCACTGGAATACTGTCGGTACTGACACTCCACACAAAAACTTTTCCGAGCGGACAGAAAAATCCTGTCAACCACCGGAAGTCACACCACCGGAAGTCAGGCCGAACGAGAGAGAGAGAGAGAGAGAGAGAGAGAGAGAGAGGAGAGAGAGAGAGATTTTGGTTTTTCTTTCGAGTATTTTTTTTTTCTTTTCATTTTGCCATTGATTTTCTTTCTTCTTCGTTCGTTCAAGGGAAATGGCCGATGGCGTAACAAAGACAATAGGCATTATTGGAAAGGCATCGTCATGTGCCGAGTGTTCGGTGGGTTCTGGTGCATGGAAGCCCATCACACAACGACAGCCGCCGAGGAGACCACCACCGCCTCCCCTGTCACGAGCCCCGCCGGCTTCACGATCACCACCTCCCCGCCTGTCACGAGCCCCACCTCCCCGCCTGTCACGAGCCCCGTCTCCCCGCCTGTCACGAGCCCCGCCGGCCCCGCGAGAACCACCTCCCCCCCTGTCACGAGCCCCGTCTCCCCCCCTGTCACGAGCCCCGCCGGCCTCACGATCACCACCTCCCCACCTGGCACGACATTCGCCGACCAGCCGAGCGACTTCGAGCACATCCTTCTTCCTCCTCTCCAAGAGCAAACCGCGCCGACCACGTCTGCACCCATCGGCGGCACGACTGCCTCCCCGGTCTTCACCACGTACGCAGACACCGCACCGACCATGTCTGCACCCATCGGCGGCACGACTGCCTCCCCGGTCTTCACCACGTACGCAGACACCGCACCGACCACGTCTGCACCCATCGGCGGCACGACTGCCTCCCCGGTCTTCACCACGTACGCAGAAATCGATGACGCTGGCCATATTAAGATCAATCTGTTCGGCTGAGGGGTGTGTGTTACAGTGGTTCTCTGGAAGAACCTGCACGAGGCTGCATACGTATATATACGTATGTATAAAGGATTTAAACTTAATAAATGGCGACAATTTAGAAAGAAAGGCTTTCCTTTTTTTATATCTGATAATAGTACACACACACACACACACACACACACACACACACACACACACACACACACATTACAAATAATGGTATGGTATGATATGGTAGACTTCTCCTCGGCGCACATATCCATCTCTGCTGAAATGCTCAAAATGCTCACGGCGCCGCAGGGCTGGAGGACGAAGCAGTGAAAGCCTGCTGCCGCTAAGCGCTACTTTATGTGCAAACCTCCACCCTGCTATTGACTCTGGTGCGTGCGGCAGTATTTCTGTTTACCACGACACCGGCCACAGCCTACTCTTCTTCGAAAGATGAACGTGGGATTTTCACGCAGTTTTAGCGTGCCCACTTGATGTATGTGCGTGCGTGTGTACACGAAGGCGAGACAGGCACCGTAAACGAGTCTGCACATGGATTTGACTCGACTCATACAATCACAGTCCTGAACACACTGCCAAATCATCACAGTACTCCACACATAAATACCTACAGTAGTCGTGGCTCAGTGCTGACAAAAGAAGAGATAATTATCTCAGTTGTTTTCAAATCAAAGTGTCAGTATTAAGCCTCACATTCAGTTCGCCTGCTTCTCCAAATGATTAAGTACCTCCACAAAATATACCCAACAAATTAAATTTGTGTGTGGTCGTGGGTGACTAGTAGGGGAGACGACCAGATGCCATTAAGTGCGGTTTCTGTACGGTTTCTTCCCTTGTGTCGTTATTGCAATTACAGCCGTACTTAGGCCCCTGGCTCCACGTGGAGCATAGGCCATCGACAACCCTTCGCCATCGCACTCTGTTCTGGGCTATTCTTGCCACTCCAGTCCAGTTGGTCCCCTGCTTATATAACTCTGCCTCAGTGTCCCGCCTCCAGCTGTTGCGAGGCCGGCCTCTCTTCCTTTTCCCCTGTGGGTTCCATGTCAGGGCTTGGCGTGTGGTGCTGGATGCTGGCTTCCTGAGGGTGTGTCCAATCCAGCCCCACTTCCTCCGCAGGATCTGCTTGGTCGCTGGTTCCTGCCCTGCTCGCTCCCACAGCTCTTCGTTCCGGATCTTCTCTGGCCATCGGATGTTGAAGATGCGCCTCAGACAGGTGTTGAGAAATGTCTGGATCTTCTGCTGCATCGTCTTTGTTGTCCTCCATGTTTCGCATCCGTAGAGCAGAACTGACTTCACGTTGGAGTTGAAGATGCGAAGTTTGGTTCTTATGCTGACAACTTTGGATGCCCAGATGATCTTCAGCATGACCATTGCTGCTCTTGCCTTGCCGATTCTGGCTGTGACGTCTCGGTCTGTGCCTCCCTGTCCATCAACCACACTCCCCAGGTAGACAAAGGACTCTACCTCCCTGATGGGCTCTCCACCGACTGTGACTGGTGTGTTGGCAGTGGTGTTGATCTTCATCAGCTCGGTTTTCCTCCTGTTGATCTTGAGCCCTGTTCCGGCTGATGTGGCTTCCAGGCATGTAGTCTTGTCCTGCATCTGGCTGTGGCTGTGAGACAGGAGCGCCAGGTCGTCCGCGAAGTCGAGGTCATCCAGCTGCGTCCAGAGTGTCCACTGTATCCCGTTTTTCCTGCCTGTTGTGGTGGTCTTCATGATCCAGTCGATGACCAGGAGGAAGAGGAATGGGGACAACAGGCATCCCTGGCGGACTCCGGTCTTCACCTCGAAGCTTTCTGACAACTGGCCGGCATGGGCAATCCTGCAGCTCATGTCTTTGTAGGTGCACTGGATCAGGGAGATGATCTTCCCGGGAACTCCATAGTGCCTTAGCAGCTTCCACAGCGCCTCTCTGTCTACACTGTCGAAGGCCTTCTCATAGTCTATGAAGTTGATGTAGAGGGGGGAGTTCCACTCCAGTGACTGCTCAACAATGATGCGTAGGCTGGCGATCTGGTCAGCGCAGGACCTGTTCCTGCGAAAGCCCGCCTGCTGGTCTCGGAGCATAGGGTCAACTGCCTCCCTCATCCTCTCCAGTAGAATTCTGTTGAGAACCTTGCCTGGCACTGACAGGAGCATGATCCCTCGGTAGTTGCTGCAGTCCCTGAGGTCCCCTTTCTTTGGCAGCTTGATGACGATCCCTTCTTTCCACTGGGCTGGCACCTCTTCCTTCTCCCAGATCTTGCTGAATAGGCTGTGCAGCATGTTGACGGCTGTCTCTGTGTCTGCTTTGATGGCTTCTGCTGGTATCTCGTCCGGCCCTGCAGCTTTCCCATTTCTCAGTGTCATGATGGCTTTCCTGATCTCCGCCTTAGAGGGCTTGTCGCAGTTGATGGGTAGTTCTGTCTCAGCTGGCGGGATGTCTGGAGGTGTTTCAGGGATGGGGCGATTTAACAGTTCCCTGAAGTGTTCTGCCCATCGCTTCAGCTGTTCCTCAGTTGTTGTCAGTGGGTGCCCGTTCTTGTCCTTCACTGGTTTGTCTGTCTGCCGAAATTTGCCCGCGAGCTTCTTGGTCACCTGGTACAGGTCTTTTAGGTTCCCTTGTCCGGCTGCTTCCTCTGCTTGATTGGCCAGGTTGTCGATGTAGTCCCTCTTGTCCTTTCTGGTGCTCCTCTTCACTTCTCTGTCAGCTGCTGTGTATTCTTCCTGTGCCTTTGCCTTAGCTCTTCTTGTTCGGCTCGTGTTCAGTGCAGTTTTCTTCTTTTTCCTAACTTCCAGCTTCTGGATGGTATCAGCAGAGATCCATTCCTTGTGTTGGGTCTTTCTCTTGCCAAGGACCTCTTCGCATGTGTCGTGCCAGAGTTTCTTGCTGTGTTCCCACTGTGTCTCGATATCCATTCCACTGTCTTCTATCAGGTCTTGCAGTGGCTGGAACCTGTTGGAAAGGCTGATCCGGAATGCTGCTTGTGTCTCTGTGTTCCTGAGTAGGCCAACGTTGTACCTGGTCCGTGTGTTGTTGGCGTTGGTGTGTCTCTTAAGCCGAAGTCTCAATGTTGTTGCAAGAAGGTGGTGGTCTGATGATACATCGGCACCCCTCATCACGCGCACATCTCGCCACGATCTCCTGAACTTCCGGCTGATGCAGATGTGATCAATCTGGTTCTCCGTGACATGGTCCGGCGATCTCCATGTGGCCTTGTGGATGCGCTTGTGTGGGAAGATGCTGCCTCCTATCACTAGCTGGTTCAGGGCACAAAAGTCTGCAAAGCGCTCGCCATTTTCGTTCATCTGTCCCAGTCCGTGTGTTCCCATGGTGTTCTCATAGCCTGTGTTGTCTGATCCAATCTTGGCGTTGAAGTCTCCCATCAGTATGGTCATGTCCTTGGCTCCTCCTCTATCTATCACTGTCTGCAGTTGTTGGTAGAAATCATCTTTTTTCTCCTCTTCCGCATCATTGGTGGGAGCGTAGCACTGGATGATGTTTAGCTTGATGTCTTTCTTCTTGGTGATGAATTTGGCTGTGATGATGCGGGAGTTGACAGGTTCCCAGCCGATGAGTGCCCGCTGTGCCTCCGGTGCCAGCATCAGGGCCACGCCCTCAGTGTGGGGGGCTCCATCCTCTGTGTGTCCCGAGTACAGCAATTGCTCTCCCGATGAAAATCTCAGCTGTCCTGTCTGTAGCCACCTTGTCTCACTCAGTCCCAGTACTCCTATCCTGTAGTTCTTCATCTCTCTTGCTACTTGTATGGTCCTTCCTACTTCATACATTGTCCTGATGTTCCATGTGGCTACTCTCGTCGTTGTCCTGGGTGTTAGAAGGGGGGTCGGCCTTGCAGCTTCCTTTCGGCTTTCACTGCAATGCGTCATAGGTCTCCGGGATGGAGACCCTTCCTCGCCCAGGTGAATGTTTTGGTTTGTTGCTGTCGATGCTTCTGTAACTTTTATGTTTTTTACAGGTAGGGCTGTTAACCCTACGCAAACCCGTTTAGCCTCTTGGAGAGGTGGTCCACATTCGTCTGACCTCTACCCTTCGACCTGTCCAGCTTGGGTGACCCTGCCAGGAGCACGTGCTCCCGCTGGCGAAGCTCTCTGGGTCATTGAGGTACACAAGCCACTACCCCACGACAAGGGTTGGACCATGTAGGGAATTACAGCCGTACTGTTTACTATTGTTTTATGTTCAAACTGTCACTCATATAAAACCTTTTATTAAACGTAATTATTGTAAATTGCAAAACTATGTCGCTGAGCTTCCAAACGTGCACGCCTCAATGAGGTACATGTATTTTTACACACACACACACACACACACACACACACACACACACACACACACACACACACACACACAGAGGCACACACAGAGAGAGACAGACAGGCACACACACACACACACACACACACACACACACACACACACACACACAGAGGCACACACAGAGAGAGACAGACAGGCACACACACACACACACACACACACACACACACACACACACACACACACACACACACACACACACACACACACGCACGCACGCACGCACGCACACAAACACACGAGCACGACGGATTGCACTTTTCACTCAATCAATCAAACAAATGTGAAAATAAATTTTCGTAAATCAAGTTTCTTTTGTTGCTCAACACAGTACATGACGAATAACACACACAAAGCTACAAATATCGTTCCAACAATGTACACGTGATGTCTCGTGTCCTAAACAAACAACAAACAGACGGCACGCGTCGCTCACACCTCCGAGCCAGCGCGGAAGATAATCAGGGGAGATAATCCCATTTGTAAAGATTGCGCAGCTGATCCAGTCGCCTCCCGTGGTGCTTACCTTCTCTGCGGTGTTAGGGGATGGCGCTTACAGATTGGATTTTTCGCGCGTTTCTGTGTTGTTTTCACGCCTTCCGCGTCAGATTGTAAATACGCGGATTAATACGAGGTGGTGCTAGTCTGGTTTAGTGATACAGGGCTGGTTTCTGGGGGGGTGGTGGTGGTGGTGGTGGTGGCGTTGGAGCCGGGCTCGGAATGGGTATGGGCAGGTGCGCATGGCTGATTCGTCTGTCAGTGATGGGTGACCGAATAGGCTTCAGGACACAGATGCAAATTTCAAGAAAAACGCTAAATGTTCCCCTCAAACATATCGTTGCATATGACACCCCAAAAATGCTTTAAAATTCACCCATCCCCCCCCCCCAAAAAAAAAAAAAAAAAAATAAAAAAAAAAAATCACAAACTCCGGCAGCCAAAGACACATGCGTAGACTGAATAAATTTCAACAAATTCCAAAACATGATTCCGATTTTTGGCAATGTTAGCAGCGACCATGTGCCCCCTCATTCCTCAGTCGTCTGCTGGCTCTTGTCAGTGCCAGTCGCGCATGAATACAAATAGTCCACAACTGAAGCCAGGCTCATTTTCCCCTCTCATTCAGTGGTCAGTCGTCTGCTGGCTCTTGTGCCAGCCGCGAATAAATACAAATAGTCCACAAGCCAGGTTCATCTTCCCCTAATTTTAACCCCCTCATTCAGTGGTCAGTCGTCTGCTGGCTCTTCTGCCAGCCGCGCTGAAAAGTACAAATAGTCCACAAACTAGGCCCATTTCCCCCTAATTTTACTATTACCTGGCATGAAACTTATCATACAAAATCAACAAAAAGCCCTAAATTGCCATTTTTTTTAGTCTCATACAAATTTAAAAAGGGGCAAAAATTGAGTACGCAGTGTAGTTTGTTACTACATGCCCAGGAAGCTATAAGTGTCCTGTAGCCAAACAGCACAGCAGCGATGGTGAAATTTTCGTTAGGTTGCTGTGGCATGGAGCCTCGACATTATAAATACGCCATGTGATGTTGTACGTGTATGATGCTGGTCTTCGTTCAGCAGTTTTTGTCGGGCTTGTGTGTTGTTCTGTTTACGAAGTGTTGCCCTTTGCAGTCGATGTAGTAGTGATGATTTGCAGGAATTTGTTTTACAAGATGGACCCTAGCGTCATTGTTTACAGCATTGTCAAATAGTCATGATTTAACCTATCAATCAACCAATCATCAATTGACAAACAAACAAACAAAGACAGACGGATCACTTTGAGGGGCAGCGTTTTCTTCAACTTGACGTTGTCGTATGTTAAACGTCTTAACGCGTACATTGTTATTTTATAAACGAACAAACGAACAAGAACAATAAGAACAAGAACAACAACAAGAACAAGAACAACAACAACAACGACAACAACAACAACAACAACCCCTTTTCCTCTGACCCCAAGTTCTAAGATCTACTAGGTAGTGGACAAAAGACGTTAACACCTCAGTAGAACCCAAGTCATCACTTCACTGTATAGCAGAATGCTTGAACACGTCACGTTTCCAACTACGCGGCGGCTGATCACGAGGGATTAGACCCAGAAGTGTGAATACCGCCACGCGCACAGATTTGTTGTGGTCAATCTAATTAAGATACGCGTCGCTGATATCGTACGACACAGTGTGATATGCTTGATTGGTTTAAAAGACCGGGGGAAGGGGGATGGGGGTAAGCAGTGGGGCTTGGTGGATATGGAGATGGGGAGACGGGGGTAGGGCGTGAGGGGTGAGGGGTGGGGGCGGGGGGTGAGTGGAAGGCGTGGGGTGGGGGTGGGTGGGTGTGGTTGGTTTTCTGTGATAAAGGGTGGGGCGAAGATTGAAGGGTAGAATGGCGATGGTTACATAAATAAATAAATAAAATGAAAGTTACACAAAATTCAGGAATTATAATTCAAAAAAATAAAATTATGCTCTAACTCCGTGGATTCCCCCCATTACCAGGGAGGAACACCACTGGAGCCGGCAAAGAGTTGTGGCAGCAAAAAAAGAAAAAAGAAAAAAAAAGCTCTATCGCCTATTGGGGATGAAAATTCTAAAATATGTCAGGCCCAATATCTCCCAAACTGGGAGGCAGTGACGTTTAAAAAAAATGCAAATTAAGACGAAGAATTAGAAGAGGTGCTGGTGTGCTGCACCTGTGGTGTTGTTCGTTTCTCAGGGTGTTGAGATGCATTGGCGGGTCGCGTGCCATTGTTTGCTGTTTGATTGCCGGAAAGATACGGTGCAAACAACACGATGCGGCCAGGCAGGGAGATCGAAAAGATCAGTCAATGGCAGATGGAGTCAGAGTTCTAAAGGCCTTGTCATACGTAGAGTGCCTGCGAGGCACCCGCTTGTGTATTGCGAGAGGGTTGCGGTCATACGTTGCAACACACTTTGGCTACCAGCTGCACCGCCGGCCCAGCGCTCCAATCCGCAAAGCATGGTCAGCGCCGACTTGCTAGCGTGGCGAGGAAAAAATAGGACCGTGCTCTATTCACAGGCGTCGCGGTGGCGTCTCCGGGGAGTGCCCGCCACAAGCGGACTGAATTGGCCCTGAGGGCATTTTGCCGCTGGTAGGCCTGCAGAATCGGAACGTGTGACAACTCTATAACCTGTGAAGCCTGTGAAGTCTGCCCATGTGCCTGCAGCAGTAACAACAACAACAACAACAACGACAAGAAGAAGAAAAAGGAACCGTCAAATATCGCCACGTCACTCGCTAAACCTCGCAGTTTCTCGGTCGAAATCAACAAACTCGTGTGGTGTATTTTCCGTAATCGGGGGCTTATTATTGGGGAAAACTCTATTTAAATGTGTAAATGTGTAGATGCTGCGGAAAGCAGCAAAACTCTCATGTATGCAGACAAATTTATGCTCTGGTGTCTTCTAGTGACACAAAGGTTTATAATAATAATAATAATAATGAGTATTGTATAGGCGCTTTACCCTGAATCGGCTCAAGGCGCCGCGAACTGAACCCAACACGCACGCTCACGTGAATCACACGCATTCTCTCACACACTGGACATAAACACATTACAATCACGTGGTGCGAAGGGCCAGCTCAGCTATTTTGGTGGGGTGAACATTTCCAAAGCAGAGGGGGAGGAAGCCGGAGTACCCGGAGAGAACCCCCGACGATCGGCCCGAATGAACGGTGCCACGTACCAGAAGGAAAATTTCTTTGCCCCGAATGGGACTCGAACCCCTGACCTCTCGCATTGGTGACAAGTCTCTTAACCACTAGACCACCGACCGCCCCGGTCTTGAAGAGTAAAGAGCGATTGAAAGAAATAAAATCATGAATGAGCTAGCAACATCTCCTGTGTTGGAGATACGAAATTGTTTTCGGTTTCTAAAACCGGTTGACGGCAATCAGTGATTATCAAGGGACGGAACTCCTGTTTTCAGTCTCTGATCTGATTACGTCATTGTAATTATAGCTGTTTATTAATTAAAAAAAATCTTTCTGTTATGACTCTTTGATGAAGAATTATTGCACGTTTGAGCTGGGTGCACCCGCTTAAAAACTATAAACCACCTTATCATTCTACCTACGCATTTTCCAAGACTTTGACTTCGCCCGGTGTTGATAGGCCAAGGTGTGACGATAGATCCTAGATTTGACCACCTCATCATCGATAGCGTACAACGTAGCCGTGAAAAATCCTAGCAGAGTCCGTCCATCAAATACTCATGGATACTTCTGGAGCCCGAGACTGGCCTGACTCAGTGCAGTAACAGAAATTTTAAGCTTGGAGAAAACAATTATTATTATTATTATTACTACTACTACTACTAGTACTGACTGGATGTTCGTGTGTGTGTGTGTGTGTGTGTGTGTGTGTGTGTGTGTGTGTGTGTGTGTGCGCGCGCTATATGCGCAGCGAGTCCTCCTTGATGTCTGGAGAGCAGCGTCCTCTAAATAATAATAATAATAATAATAATAATAATAAATGTTTTCTCAAGCTTAAAATTTCTGTCACTATTTATATTATTATTATGAAATCAAATTAACAATTTTTTTTTTTGGGGTGGGGGGGGGGGGAGGCTAGCACGGCACAGCAAAACACAACAGCACAAAACACAGCAGCACAACAATAAACATTTTTAAACTCTATTCCTACCAAAATGAAGTTTTGGTTGTGCACTGGTGGCCTAAAAAAAAAAAAAAACTAAAAAAAAAATCCTACTTGATTGCATGGATATAAATTTGGCTCAGTGGGAGCCAAAATGCGAAAACCCTTGACAGTTCTCATTGCAGAAAACACGAGTATAATCAAAGCGCAACACTCCCATTGAGTGAAATTTATATCCATGCAATAAGAGCTGTCAAGGATTTTCGCATACAGGGCCAAAACCGAAAAATAGTCAAGAACATGAGATGCTTGTGCGAGGTACGAAACATACTACAGGAAAATTCTACAAGTAATGACGTTAACAATAACCTGACGTCGCACCTTCCCTTGATTCGGGAAATGAAGAAGTCACCGTTAACATAACTATTGCGTGGTGTCGTTGTCATGCTTAGATCACCTTCAGTCAATGACTAGAAATTGCTCTGCCTACACACGAACCATCAGCTAGTCTTAGTAAAATAAAATAAAATTAATGTAATCTTTGTTTCCTCAACAAAAACTAAACATTTGCTCAACAGTCGCCAGACAGTCTCCTTGTCAGATTTTTTTTTTTCATCCGCGAAATTAATGGTTTGTTTTGAAAGGCAGTGCTGTCAGAATGATTGAAGCACCCGTTTTCAAACAAACTAAAACATTTTAATGAAGTTTGGAAAGATTTAAACGCACTGCTGACAGAGATGCAGTAGCAGCATGTTTCGTGTGGATGATAATTCTGTGCGCAGAACCTTGTAAGTTTTATCATATTTCTACTTGAAGAATTTCTATCCAGAGATATTTTCATCATCACTTTTGAAATGGGAGAGATGTTTGGGTAGGTGGGAGTGGGATGGGGGTGGAGTGGGGATGGGGGATGGGAGGTGGGGTGGAGGAACAAATATGGTAAATAAAATGCAGCCCCCCCCCCCCAACCTTTCACTTTCACTTTCAGAGATCATGTTTAAATATCATGGAACTATTAACAAACAAACAAACAAACAAACAAACAAACAAACAAACAAACAAACAAACAAAGTTTTGATTAGAACACATCAGTTTTGTGTGAAAGATGAGCGTTTAGTGTCAGGGTGCAAAAGGGCATCATTGTTTTCATTCAAGACTTATTTACTTTTGATCAAAAGGCTTTGTCGATTCCACGTTATCTGTTCTTTATTCTACTTTTTTATTTCATTTTTGATAATAAAATTTACTCTGAGTTTAGGCTCAGCTCCATATGATACCGCGAGTGCAAAATGAAATCATTGTTATCATAGATACGTGTTCAATTGTTAATAGTCTGTCTCAATATTTATGTAATTTCTTTTTACTTCCTTTATTGTAATCATAGCTGTAATCTTGTAGTCCAATATAGTTATTAAGCTAACGAGAATAATTTTAATTTTATTTTTTATGATAAAATGTACGAGGGTTTAGTACTGTAGTCACAGTTTCAGTAAAACATCTTCATTTCTTATCTTACCAGTTTCTTCCCAAAACGGATCGTCCGAACGCCTTATTTCACGTAATTTATATTTTTATTCAATACAGTTTACACTTAGGATTAGTACGGGTGTCCCAAAGCGATCATGCAAATCAGTTTAATTTCATACCTTACCCGTTTCTTCACAAAAAGGCAAGTTCGAGCACGCCACAGCCGGACATGTTACACAGCGTTGTCTTCGGATCGCGTCGAGCTCAAGCTCTCTTGACAAAAATTAGCCATCTCCTTTCCAGCGTCGACTGCACAACACCGGGAGTCTGCAACCTACACTCCTGCCCTGCACCCTTATCACCCCGAATGTCAACTCCAGCCCATCAGCCCGCCCCCCTGGGAACAAACTTCGATAACCACCAGCCAATCGCAACACTCGGGACATAATCCGTCCTATCGGATGCTAGTTTAGTCGGGTGGATCCCCGCCCCGAATGACTGCATCTCCCGACAGAGAGCTAGGGGACTCGTGATCGCCCACCCGGTCGTGTTTGGGTTAGCAGATACCGCAGTTTGCCCGTGACGGGAAACACAAGAAGAGTGGAGACTAAGGAGGCAGTGATGGACTCGCAAAGCTGTTGCTTGGACGTGTTGCGACTGACGGCTGCGCGTGTTTGAACCCGAGTTTATATCAAGTTTGTCTCCACAACGGGGCTCCCACTCGTCCCCAGCCTGCTACCCCGGGTAGAACCGGCCACCCGCAAAACACGGCAACAACACTCGCTGCTAAGCCAGTTGGTTGTTTTCTCCAAACAGGCTGGAAAAACTTGAATCTTGCGGGTGGGAAATTCCACTCGGCATACTACAGCCTGTGTTTAGCAGCTTCGTGGACTCTGTGTGTTGGTGTTGACTGTTTGGTCAGCTGACGCCGGCTTGTATTATTATTATTATTGCTGCCACAGTCTTCCTTCGTGGTTGAGGACTCAAGGTCGTGTGACTTGTAGATGCGTGTGATTGTTTGTTGTTCTCGCGGACGTCGGTTGATATTGATGGTGCTTTGCTAAGGGACTACAAACACTGATTTAGCAAGATGCAGACTTCACCGTTTGACACGGGCTACCCGCACCACCTTCAGCATCACCAGGGGACCGGAGTGTACGGGCCGATGCCAGGGTTCGAATCCGCAGGGCTGAAGTTTCACCATGGAGGCTACCACGATGCTACTGTGGACGCTTGCTACCAGAATTACGTCAACTCCGGTGTTGTTGGTTCGCAAGGCTACGCGCCTCGGGAACCCCCTACGTACGCTGAGTCCACGACAACCCCCACGTCTTCTTCGCTCTTCCATCCTGGGTTCGTCCCGAGTTCTTCTCCAGGTTATTACAAACTGTCTGGTGGTGGTGGTGGAGGCGGTGGAGGAGGAGGTGTTGTGGGTGATGTCGGTACCGGAACATTGCGGCAGATGGACATGGTGACGGAGTACGGGGGTGTGGTGAGAACCCAAGGAGTTGGGGTGACGGACAATTTCCTCATGAAACAGGAAGTCGTCGGGAACGGTGTGGGTGGAACTGGGACGACCTTGCTGGACTACGGAGCAGCGGCCAGGTATTCTGACGAGGATCTTCACCATCACCAACACCAGCACCACCAACAGCAGCAACAGCAACATTCCCTACACCAACATCTCCAGCATCCACAACATCACCAGCAACACCAGCAGCATCAGAAGCAGTCGCAGTCTTTGCCTCTGGGCGCGGAGCTGACGCAGGAGGACTGCAAGCTTGAGCCAGACACACACAGCGACTACAAGACCTCCACAGAGCTCGGCGTGGGTGTCGGCCATCACCAAACCGAAGAGAACCAGAACGGACAGTCCCACAAAGACAGTTTGGACGAGCTAAACTCCCAATCACCCGCCAATGACGACACTTCCGGTGAAGGTGCGGACATCAACTCAAGAGCACAAGACGACGGTTCCGCCTCAGCGACAACGAACACAGACACGCCTCAAGGGGAGCAGACAACAGAAGGAGGTGGAGAAGACGACCAGAGTAAGAACTCCTCCAGCGAGGTCAAGCCGACCCTCAGCTACATCGCCCTCATCGCCAAGTCCATCCTGGAGTCTCCTCAGCGCCGCCTCAACCTGGGCTCCATCTATGGGTGGATCGAGAAGAACTTCCCTTACTACAAGAACCGCGGGCAGGGCTGGCGGAACAGCGTCCGGCACAATCTTTCCCTCAACGACTGCTTCATCAAGGCGGGGCGCTGCGAGGACGGCAAGGGCAACTACTGGGCCATCCATCCGGCCAATATGCAGGACTTCCTGCGCGGGGACTTCCGGCAGAGGCGCCGATCTCGTCGTCGTGGTCGCAAGAAGGACTGCGAGCTGGGCATGTACCATCCTCACCAGTTCACCAACGGCTACCTGGGTGCTGCCGCCGCGTCTGGTGCTGCTGCTGCCGCTGCCGCCGCTGCTGGGAATCCGCTAGCGCCTCAGATGACGTTCCCACCTTCCGCTGCTGCCTTGTCCAGCATCTACTCGCCTTACACTGAAGCTGAGAGGCGGGCGTACAGACTGGACGAGGCGCTGCTGAGGCAGAGCATGAACAATCCGTTCTTCAAGTGGTACCATCAACCCTCTGCCTACCCTCCCGCCTCCTCCCCACCCTCCGCCTGCAACGCCGGGGTATACAGCGGGGTGGGAGGGGTGACCAGTGTCGGAGGATCTCCATCACAGTGGCCGCAAACGTATACAGACAACAGCGGTCAGGCTGTCTACCCGCTGAACTCTTCATTCTCCAGGTAAATACCTTTTTCAATGAGTATGGTTTTTGTTTGGTTTTCTTTCTTTTAAATTCTGTCTATCTGTTGTGTGCCTGTACCAATGCCTGTTTTCAGTGATTATGTTTGTTATTCTTTTTTAATTCTATCATGGTGGAAAAGGACGTTAAACTCCCAAACACCCAGCCACCCGCCCACACCTCTTTATCGGTTCAATCCATCCTTCTCCAGGTTAATACCTTCTTAAGTGTATTGCCATTTGTTTTTGTTTTGCTTGTTTGTTTGTTTTTCTTCTGCCTACCCGCTCAACATTTCCTTCTTTAAGTAAACACCCCATAAATGCCTGCTTGTTTGCTTGTGTTTAAGGCTTTGAATTATGGATCAAGACCAAGTTTGCCCTGACCAGTGATAAGTTTGTGTGTCACAGTTGGAGCGGATCTTACAACATAACATGGGAAATAATGTTATGAAAAGACATTAATTAGAAAAAGGTTTATAAGCAAGGGATTACTGTAGTAGCCGTTCCCTACAGTTCGACTGGTCTGTTAATATTCCCACACTTTTTGTGGTATTTTACACCACTCGCCAGTGCAAACTTTCAGTGAGTTAACTATGAGTGCTTTACGTCCGCAAATAGTAAGGAAACAGAGAGCGAAAGTGTGAGTTATGACTTTCCGTAACCCACTCAGTGGTTTACGAGTTCACAAAAAACACACTCCAGTTACGTCATCAGTCAGAAAGTGCGTCATTTCAAACATTCGGAACTCAAACGTCACGGCCGGTGCACAGTTATTTTGTTCACTTTTGGGGGTGAAATTTTATTTTCCTTGATTCACGTGAAAAATGATCGCACAGACAATTCTCTGCGAAGTATTTGCGTGTGCACTTTTGAATAAAAGCCGGAGGCTCGATAGCTACACAAACAATGGAACCATCTCGGGGTTAGTCTTTCGTCGTAAACCACTCGAACTAATCGTGTAAGCTCTATTGAACATCGTGATGCATCAAAATACATAACTTCGGGAAAACTGTAGATCTGTCAAGTGTATTATTTTAATTTGTTAGCAAAGGAAGACGGTGGGGATCCATTACAGTTTATTATTATTATTATTATTATTATTATTATTATTGCTTTTGAGGATGTGCAGATTGAGACCTACGTTATTTGATGGTTTTTGCATGTCAAGATGTATAATTATGCCTGCTTGTAAACGATGAGTGAATCTGTTTCCGAGCGCGTTGGCAATTTGGACTGAATGCTTTCGACTGTGTCTGTGAGTGCTTTGGCAATTTTGATTGTTCAGTGAAAAGTATCCCGTGCTAAATAGCTGAAGACACTGTTACTCTTTATTTACATGGTTTTTTTTTCTCTTGGATTGCTGGTCATCTTGCTAGTTACATATGCCTTAGGTTTCCTAACAGACCTGTCAAATATCGGGTGCATATGCGAATCGCAGCTGGCGCGCGGTCTGTCATAATTATTGTAGATCTGGGCCCGTATGTGAAATTCGGGGTTAGGGAGTTTAGCCCCAGGTTAGAGTCTAACCTCGAACTAAACTAGCTCTTGTTTTTTTTTTGTTTTTTTTTTTTTAAATCAGGAAGCGGGTCCAGTCCAGCAAGGTGCCTATGTCGTTATAGAAGGATTTTTGTCTTTCTTTCTTCGCTTCCTTTTTTATTTCATTTTGTTTCGGGGTTTCTTTTGTCCTAGTCTGGGTTCTAGATTCTGTTTCTGAATCATTATTACACGACTTTCTGTCTCATTGTTTGTCATTATGTCTGCCTGCCAGATAAGGTGAATAATAATAATAATAATGTTGAGGGAACATACAAAATTAATGTAAAATGGAAAAATAACAACAACCTGACTTCGCGCTTTTTAAGAAAATGTTGAGAGAAAGATATGAATTAGGAAAAGTACATTGCAAGCATTTAATCCTGTTACTATGTTCGAGTAAATGCATGCATAGAATGCATGGGTGCATGATTTTTTTTTTTTTTTTTTTTTTTTTACAAACGCATGTAGGCAAGCAGGCACGTATGTATGTTTGTATGATTACATGTGAGTATGTATGTAAAATCTGTTACAAAAACAAGATTAATAATAAAAAACTAAAATAATGGCGTGTGATAATTTATAATATCTACAACAGTAGGAATGCATATGCATGCAGTCTGTTTAATTATGGCGTACATGTAGAAATTAATTACGCTTTTCTTGCATATAATTTATAGACACGAGGACTGTCAGTGTCATTTGAAAGAAAAGGTACCGCACATGACATTAATTTAAGCGCGAAGTACGGAAAGGTACATATGTGTAATATTTTTTTTTCTTCTTCTCCTTGTTCTTCCGCCATGGAGCTGGCCACAGACAGCGTAATTAACTCTGCGGTTGGAATTCAGAATTTTGAATAATCGAAGTTTCTTTCTTTTCCGTGTGAGAAACACCAGTTGTAATTTTTTTTAAAAACCTGAAAAATAAACGTGACAAAAAAATATACTGCTATTCACCTTTTGGTCAGACAATACCCGTCCCCTTTTCTCCTTTTGGTCAGACAATACCCGTCCCCTTTTCTCCTTTTGGTCAGACAATACCCGTCCCCTTTTCTCCTTTTGGTCAGACAATACCCGTCCCCTTTTCTCCTAACAAACCGGCTACTTTGTGCACTTTTCGATCAATTAAACCCCCCCCCAAAAATCAAAACAAAAACAAAACAAAACAAAAAACAACAACCCAACCACACAAACAAACAAACAAAAAATCTCAATGCGATGTAGGAGAGACAGACAATTTAAGTGTTTTTAAACTGCAATGGTAAAATTAATGTGGCATACTACTACTACTACAACTACTACTACTACTGGGGAGCCGTGGTGGCCGAATGGCAGAGCGTTGGACTTCTAATGCTCGGGTCGTGAGTTTGAATCTCGGCTGAGGCCAAATATTTGTGCTAGCCTGTGCTTGCCCCCTCTTTGATAACACCCGTATGTGGTGGAAAAGGACGTTAAACCCACAAACACCCACACCACCCCTACCGTGCCATACATGTAGCGTATCCTCAGCCAGATCACTTTCTGTACAACCGACTGGCCCGTAACAAAGCTAAAAGAATACAATTGTATTTGTGTTATTTGGCATATATTTCATGAATGCTAATGCTCCTATGGAGGTTTTACAACTAATCCCGATGTAGCGTGTCGTTCAGTGAAGCGCTACCCGCCCAGTGTACAAGACGATTCATGTATTATTTATTATAATTATATTATAATATGGGTTTTATTTACTTTTTTGTATTTCGTACGGAAGTCAACACATAGGCGACATATTAATGAAATCACTGCGAACATTCTCTCGAAGGAGACAAAAATTACCGTATTTTTTGTTGTTGTTGTTTTTTTTTGGAAAGGGGAAGGGTGGGGGTGGGGGTGGGTAAAGGTGCAGGGATGGGTGGGTGAGCATGACCTTTTCCGCCCATCCGGGCATTAGCACAGATCATGAAAAAGAAAGTGTGAGTTGGAAATAATGAAATAATAGACAACACAACAATTTTCGTACGCTTAATAATAATAATAATAATAATGTTACAGTTAAAAAAAAAGTATTTAAATGATTTCACCGATTCTGTGCCGCTAGTTAGCATTCAGTCCACATAAGCTAATCACAAAGGTTGGCGTGGATACAGCTCTGCGAAGTAAGGGCCACATTGACAAGACATTTTCTTTTTAATACATGTACTCTGTTAAGCTGTATCTTTCTTCTTCTTCTGATGATGATGATAACAACAACAACAACAACAACAACAACAACAACAACAACAACAATAATAATAATAATAATAATAATAATAAAAAAATAATAATAACAATGCGCATTGATATAGGCGCTTTACTTGGCTCAAACAGCCGCGAACTTAGCCCAACATGCGCGCTCCTGTGAATCACGCGCATTCACTCACATACAGGACATCAACAAATTACGGCCACGTGGTGCCAGTGATCACTACAACTGTCGTCTGATAGGCGGCATTGAATGAGTTAAACAAACTTAATTGAAGCCTCTTCTCCTGCTGTGGTATAGACACACACACTACCCCATTAGGTCATAATTTGTGACGTGTTTTATCTGACCCCGCCACGCCAGCTCCGTGTCTGAGAGGTGTGATTGCGCAAATTTGTCTAATAAACACACTCATCTTCTTTCCATTTCGAATCACCCCCACTCTCATTTAACAACAGAGTTGATTTAAACAAATTAAGCTCAAGCTCAAGCTCTCTCTCTCTCTCTCTCTCTCTCAGACCACCAACATTCGTTTACAGTGTTCCATTTCATAGTTTGCCCCCCACTCACTAGCTGTAATCGTAACTGGCATTATTACGGGCTACGTGTTGCGAAGTAGAAAATAGACAAACTTTCACTTCGGGTTACACTAAAGGGGATCACATTCAACAACAAAGTTGATTTCAACAAATGAAAACCCCCTTCAAGGGAGCGAAGCATACACGTACAGTTGTTGCAGAGGGGAGAGACAGAGAGAGAGGGGCTGTGTCGTGGTTCACTGCGTTTGTCAAACAGGGATTGAAGGGTGGCGCCTGGTTCTAAGTGGAGGTATAAACACGAACACTTAACAGTGATTATCTGGCCGGGGAGGGCTCGCTCGCACTCGCAGACTTCAAAGACTGGGGCGATAGGAAGCTTGCACGAACCTTGGCACCCTTCTCCCTCCCCCCTACCCCCCTTACCTCCACCGTCCTCTCTCTTTTACTCTGGTCCCCTACGACTCCCGACCAGCTACCCCCAGCCCCCCCCCCCCCCCCCTTCCCAAACCGATCTCAGTCCCTTCCCATCAACTCCACCCGCAGCCTTAAAACTCTATCTAATATTGTCATGTGTTGTCACTTTTCTGTTAAGCTTTTTCTCTCATACTCCTAAAACACTATCTGATATCTGATATATGTGTTGTCACTTTTACAGGAAGCTTTTTCTCTCATACCCCTAAAACCCTATCTGATATTGTCATGTGTTGTCATTTTCCAGTAAGCCTTTTCTCTCTCATGCCCCTAAACCTCTGCCTAAGACTGTCATGTGTTGTCACTTTTCCAGTAAGCTTTTCCCATCATACCCCCAAAACTCTAATAATATTATTGTCACGCGTAAAGCTTAATCTGTGAGAATCAGTCACTTGGGTCACAGTACAGCATCTGAGACCATTGTGGTGACTCTGGCCGACGTATACATTGTTCTAGAAGCGTACCGCGTATACTGAGCAGGCGACGTTACTTGGTAGCGGACTGAGGACTAGCTAGACGGCGCTGATTGGTGGCTATTTTTAGAAGCTTTGTCTAGTCCCAGTCTGTTCAGGAATGGACCGTAAGCTCAAAGAAAATCACATTTCTCTAATATTAGAAGCCACAAAATCACGAAAACGGTCGCCATGGCCAAATGAAACATCCTTCTGTCTGGCAAACAGCACTAGAGCTTCGAAAGTGGCAGTTTTCCCATCTCATAGAGCTTCGAAAGTGGCAGTTTTCCCATCTCATAGAGCTTCGAAAGTGGCAGTTTTCCCATCTCATAGAGCTTCGAAAGTGGCAGTTTTCCCATCTCATAGAGCTTCGAAAGTGGCAGTTTTCCCATCTCATAGAGCTTCGAAAGTGGCAGTTTTCCCATCTCATAGAGCTTCGAAAGTGGCAGTTTTCCCATCTCATAGAGCTTCGAAAGTGGCAGTTTTCCCATCTCATAGAGCTTCGAAAGTGGCAGTTTTCCCATCTCATAGAGCTTCGAAAGTGGCAGTTTTCCCATCTCAGCGGGTGTTAACAGCATAGAGGCTTTAACTCTGTTCCTATCATTCATACCCGTTCCTCTGCAAAAGTAGGTTTTGGTCGCTGACGGCTATGCACCAGTGGTCTAGATAACAAACAAACAAACAAACAAACAAACAAACAAACAAACAAACAAACAAACAACAACGACAACGACAACAAAAATTAATGTATCTCTGCATACATTTTATTTTTCCTGGTTGGGAGTGTTAAAAATTATTCTTACAAGAAAAAGACCAGAAGAAGAGGACACAAGTAGAGATCGGTAATTTTGTATCACTTGTCTTACTCTTTGGTACCTTATTAACTTAAAAAAAATCTTCCCTGAAGCAGTCTTCCGGTTGCAATTTGTTAATGATAGAGAAATAGTATTATAAAAAATAAACACGGAAAAGAATATGAAAAGGAAAAAAGTATAGGCAGGTATTTTCTGTAACTTGTCCTAGGTACCTTAATACAGCCCCCCCCCCAGGCCTCCCCCCCCCGCCCTCGACCCCGTAAATACCCTTCCGGATGCAATATATTATGTATTATTGACAGAAAAGTGTAACCAACAGCCAGTACTAGTAACATAACGTAATTACATTATTTCTTGTAGCTACTTTATCATTTATCCACTCCGGGAAATTTCGGGTTGCTCATCCCGGGAGAAGTTTAAAAAAAATTTATTGCCAGCTCAAATGGGTTTTATTTCTAAAACAGTAAAAGACGAGGTCCGTTAGTGACAAGACAAAGCATGAATTCACCAAACCATTAAAAAAAAAATCTTTTAGTACGTACAGACCAGACCAGAAAACCAAACCAAACCAAAGGAAAGGAAAGAAGAGGAAAGGAAAGGATCAAAGAACACATCCTCCAAGCACCCTATCTGCTTTCCTCTTTTCAATCCCCAACCCCCCCTCCCCCCCCCCTCCCACCTCCAACCCCCCACCCCGGCGCCACACATCCACACAACCAGCCAACCAACCGAAGAAACAAATGCAATGATTTCTTGATACATGCGGTGATGTCAGTAAACCGGCTTGTTACAAAGAAAAAAATGTTCCAGCATGTAAGTAAGGCAACAGACTCATACCCCTACATACTCTGATTCACTAGTGTGACCTGTAATGGCACTCAGGACAACGAATGGCTTGTTTACTCAGTACTTAAAGTCTCTGAGTTCTGAGGGGGGGGGGGGGGGAAACTGCCACTTACAAAACTCTATGGCTGTTGGCCAAATGAACAGATGTTCCTTTTGGCCACTGCAACCATTTTCGTGACTTTGCGAATTCTATGACTAACGAATTATGGGATATGTAATACCGTTTTTTCCTGGCTGCCGGGCTGCTCATCGGGGGTTTCTCTCCGGGTTATCCGGCTTTCCTCCCCCCGCGAAAAAAATTGTAAAAAAAAAAATAATAATAGGATAGGTATTGGGTGGCGCTGTACCGCGGCGACGCGCTTCCCCCGGGGGGAAGCAGCCCGAATTTCCCAAAAATAATAATAAAGTAGTAAAAAAAAAATTAAAAAAATTATGAAGTTCTTTGGCCTAACGCTTCCAATCTTGTACTACACGCCGATCGACAAAGTCGCTAAAAATAGCCACCGATCAGCGCTGTTTAGTTGGTCTGCAGTCCGCAAGGAAATAACGTCGTCTACGTACGTAGAACAACATAAACGCCAAGCGGAGTCACTACAATGGTGTCCGATGCTATCTTGTGTCTCAAATAACTGATTCCATGCACAAATTAAGCGCATATTGGATGAAAAGTTTTCCAAAACGCTGGTGTATGCCTGACAAGCATATTGAGACTTTAAACATGTGAACAGTTGAGCCATGTACGTCTTCTGTTTCCCTCAGATTTCTGTTAACTTCTGCGTTTTCAGGTGTTTTTTTTTTTCCCCCTCCAATCATTTCTTAGACATCTGTAGCAAAGCTCTACAGCATACAAGATCAGATTTGTATACGATGCAGGTTATGCAAATAACTCGACAAAAATTCGCCCGTAAAGGGAACGAACCGCGATGAATGCGGGGTGGTTATCGGCCCTCGAAAGCTGGAATGTGAAGGGCTGTGTTCACGCTCCGGACCCCTGGTGACGGTCGAGTGGACAGTGGCGACACAAACCATCAGGTCCTGGCTGGAGACAAAGGCGGAGACGTGTCTCGTAAAAATTGGTTGATTGGAGGCTAACGTCACCGTCACGACTGTGATTGTTCAGCCAGTCGGTTGTACTGAAAGTGATCTGGCTGAGGATACGCTACATGTATAGCACAGTAGGGGTGGGTGGGTGGGTGTTTGGGGGTTTAACGTCCTTTTCCACCACATAGGGTGATACCAAAGACGGGGCAACGATGAAAAAGCCAGCACAAATATTTGGCCCCAGCCGGGATCGAACTCACGACCCGAGCATTAGAAGTCCAACGCTCTACCATTCGACCATCCCGGCTCCGTATAGCACGGTAGACTTTTCCTCGGCGCACATAGCCATATCTTCTGAAATGCTCATGGCGCTGCAGGGCTCGAGAAAGGGTGGGTGGGTGTTTGGGAGTTTAACGTCCTCTTCAACCACGTAAGACAAGGCTCGAGGAAGGAAAAGTGAAAGCCTGCTGCCGCTAAGCGCTACTTTATGTGCAAACCTTCACCCTACTGTTCACTCTGGTGCGTGCTACAGTATTTGATTATTACTCCACCGGCCACAGCCTACTCTTCTTCGAAAGATAGACGTGGGATTGGGATTTCTAGCGTGCACACTTGATATTTGTGCGTGCGTGTGTACACGAGGGCGGGACAGACACCGTAAAGAAGTCTTCACGTGATTTTGACTCGATTTGGAAAGGAAAAATCCATCCAAATTCCTGTCCACCAGGGATTCGAACCGGGCTACTCAGGATCCGAAGTCGGATACCGTAACCACTAGACCATACCCCGTAGAAGGGGAGCCGGGATAGCCGAATAGTAGAGCGTTGGCCTCTCAATACTCAGGTCGTGAGTTCGAATCACGGCTTGGACCAAATATTTGTGCTGGCCTTTTTCTCATTGCCCCGTCTTTGAGATCACCCTTACGTGGTGGAAAAGGACGTTTGACTCCCAAACACCCATCCACATCCGAGGGTGGAGACTTGAAGGTGATAGATAGATGGAAACCAAAATGGAATTTAGTTGGCTCTCTGAAGCAGGTACACTTTCACTTCTGACAATATTTAAAAAAAAGTGTACCGTTTTCTGGAAATCAGGGATAAAAAAATACCTACATTTTTGCGGCAAACGAACTATATACAGCGTCTGGGGTGACTACTACTCATTCAAACTACTCATTCACCTACTCATTCACATTAA
>JACVVK020000292.1:700000-707500 GCA_018292915.2 Batillaria attramentaria
GGTTAGGTTTCGGGTTAGGTTTAAGGTTGGTATTAAAGGTTTAGGTTTAGGTTTAAGATTAGGATGAAGGTTAGGTTTAAGGTTAGGTTTAGGGTTAGGTTTAACATTAGGATTAAAGGTTTAGAGTTAGGTTTAAGGTTAGGTTTCGGGTTAGGTTTAAGGTTAGTATTAAAGGTTTAGGGTTAGATTTAAGATTAGGATTAAGGTTAGGTTTAGGGTAAGGTTTAAGGTCAGGATTAAGGTTAGGTTTAGGGAACTCCGTGTATTTAAAAGGCCGGGACCATCGTGACTCAGAGATACGAAGGTTCAAAACCACAAATGGAGGAAACCTCCAAATGCCGTATTAGCCTCAGGCACCGTGGTCACCCCTACATATGCTTCAATCTAGAATAAAACAATACCATGCACATGGACACGCACCCGACAGAAGTTAAAAAAAAAATCTGCTCCTTTCCGCTCAGCCACCACCGAAGCAATGCAAGTCTACTATTTCTGCTTAGGCCGGAAAGCCACTTTACCTGTATCCACTCGCGTCACCTTTTCCTGCCTTGTGCGCAAAAAAGTCCCAAACTCCCCCGGCAGCGTGCCCCCTGTTGTAAGCCCCTGGCATGGGGGGAAACTAGGCTACTCCCGATTAGCTTATGAAGCTTGTTAAAGGGAGCTCTATCATTTCCTCAGTTCGTGCACATTTTCCGTGCTGAATTAACTGCTAGCAAAATCGCTTATCAAGGCGTGTAATGCCAAGAGCAATTCTTCGGGGATTTGGGGTCACACGGAATAATCTAGTGCTGCGAGGGAGAGAAAAAAACAATAATGTCACAGTTTTTGGGGAAAGAAACAACATTTTTTTTCTCCAGTCTTTTAAATAAACTTTAGCTGATTTTAATTTTTCTATTTATCTTTTTGTGGACAATTTTAAATATATAAACAAAAACATACGAGAATACAATTACATGTATACAAACATGCATACAAATCCATAAACAAAACAGATACATGAACTGAAGTAAGCCAATGGCTAACCCTAACCCTTACCCTAACTTTAGCTTATTTTAGCATGCACTAAAGAATACAATTTTGACAGTTTCTGAAATAAATATTTCAGCTTTTACGATGAATGTGTAAATATTCCAATGGAAAATTTCACGATTTAGAATGAACATTCATTTCAAGTAAAAATTTGAGCATTCAAGATTAGAATGCAGGGAGCATGCTGTTTTTCCGCGTTTCTCGTAGGGTAGGTGGGTGGGTGTTTGGGGGTTTAACGTCCTTTTCCGCCGCATACGGGTGACATCAAAAACGGGGCAACGATGAAAAAGCCAGCACAAATATTTGGCCCCAGCCGGGATACGAACTCAAGACCAGAGAACTGGAAGTCCAACGCTCTACTATTCGGCCATCCCGGCTCCCCCGTGTTTCTCGTACAACGTGCGGCTACAACATGCCTTTACCGAGTGGAGTCGTCTGTTATTTGCACCCTTTCAGTTTTACAGCTTTAGTCGGTGGTTCTGGACTGTGTTTAATGACTTTTGACCGCGACCTCAGGTTTTGTTTGTGTGTAACACGCTCTCCGCATTTTAAAAACTCTAGATATGAGAAGGTTCAAACTACTTCCTCAGGCTGTGAAACCAATTTGTCTTGTCTGTTTTGGGCAATAAAGATGCCAGGTTCCACCGTGGGGAACAAATATTCTTGTCAGTTGTCCTCTAACAGACAAGACAGACTTGTTGCTCAACTAAGGAAGTGTTTTGTCCAGTTTACAAAGCCAGCACTCATAAGCCCTTGACCCAGCTGAAAATCAAGTGCTACAGCATGACTTCCTACAGTGCTTCCTCACGAGTATTTTTTATTTATTTATTGTATTGTGTCCAGCTTTGTTTTTGCCCAGCTGAGTAAGGTTTTTTTTTAATTTTTTTTATTTTTTAGTTTCAACCCATTTTGCGTCAAGGTTCCCATGTATGCCAGCCTTTACGAAAGTAATCAGCATTTCGAAACTTAGTTACAGCAGAAAAAAAAGTTACAGCAGAAAGAAAGTGTCTTTCTATTGTTTCAAACAATTATACAGAGGAAAGACAAAAAAGGGGAAGGACAAACAAACAAACAAACAAACAAACAAACAAACAAACAAACAAACACATGTTAGTGACCAGACAAAAAAAAAAATGAAATGTTTCTTCTTAGAATCAGTTACGTTTCCATGTCCCCCCCCCCCACCTTCCGTTACCCCCACCATCCCCGTACAACCCCAACCCCCACACTCACAGCTCGCAGCCTTCCATAGTTTCCTGGAGTAAAAATGAAGATTCAGTAGCTATGTACTGCTTCAGTGATTCTTGATACAGCAAACCGTCGTACACTTATCAGTCACACTTATTGTAGTAGCCAGTAATACCGTTTGCGCGAATATGCAGTGGGTTCGAAATGTTACACTAAATAGGCATGTCTGATAGGACCCCGCAAGGAGCTGAATAAGTTTGTTCGCCAACTCAAACTAGCCGGAAAACGTTCCTGACTTACTACAGTTAACTTTAGGCATGACTAGCAGGACCCCGCAAGGAGCTGAGTAAGTTTGTTCGCCAACTCAAACTAGCCGGAAAACGCTCCTGACTTACTACAGTTAACTTTAGGCATCTTTAGAAGGACTTCGTAAGGAAATCTTTGCTAGGCAGCGTAACCCATTTACATGTAAATTAGGCACGTTACGGGTACCATTAGCTAATTGCAGCGCGTTAGCCGCTGGCGGCCTTTTGCCGTGTGAGCCTAAACCCTGCTCTTAACTGGGCACAGCGCGCGAAACACACATGTGCACACCACTGTCGTTGCGCTCGGTGTGTCTACTAACTACAAAACTGAACACAGCTGTGCTCGGTGACAAACCGATTGAAGATTTGCACTGTCCGCCATGTTTGCGCGCCGAGTGACGTAGTACAGCCAGTCAAAATCTGTTGTGCAAACCACAGTCACAGTTGTGGCTATTTGAAATCCAGGTTGCTGTGATGACGCCACAGCGGCGGAAACCCCCCAAATCACAACTGTGTCACAACTGTGGACAGCACTGTGGCGCTCCGCAGTGCCCAGTTAAGAGCAGGCTTAATTTACATGTAATTCGGTTACGTTGCTCAGCGAAGTCCTCTTCACGAAAGTCCCACTGAACATGCCTTTTATCTTCGTGTTTTCGTTTTCACAATCACGGGGCTGTTAACTCGAGCCGCCACGCAAGAGTTAACTCCACTTAAACCCCGACTACTCTGCAGTGTGCATTTACATGCCTCAGTAGGCAACGGTACCTTTTGCTGTCAACCAGGTCCATCCGCTAGTCCAATCAGATCCACGTAAACCCTCTACTGCCCGTGGCAAGGCGGCGTGATTTCTTTGCCTGTCTGGTTTCTGCCCATGGCCCCCTACGGTACTGCTGGCGGAGACACGTCTTGGCGCATCGCGAACAGTGTGTTTTGAGGCGGGCAGAAAATTGCGAGTTTAGTACAGAATACCCAAAAGGTTGCATGATTGTTGTTCCGGAGCTTGTTTTAGAGGGTGGGTGGGTGGGTGTTTGGGAGTTTAACGTCCTTTTTCCACCACATACGGGTGATATCAAAGACGGGGCAACGATGAAAAAGCCAGCACAATATTTGGCCCCAGCCGGGATTCGAACTCACGACCATTGGAAGTCCAACGCTCTACCATTCGACCACCCCGGATCCCGAGCTTGTTTTAGACCTTTTGGTCATTCTGGTCGAACAACAATAACAACAATAACAATAAGCGCATTAATATAGGCGCTTTATCCGAAATATTTGGCTAAAAGCACCGCGAGCTAAATACGCACGCTCACGGAATCACACGCATTCTCTCACACACTGGACATGAACACATTACAATCACGTGGTGCGAAGGGCCAGCTCAGCAATTTAAGCTTCGGAATGTTAGAATTGGATTTATTTTTTAATTATGTGGGCTGAACATTACCAAAGCAGAGGGAGAGGAAGCCGGAGTACCCGGAGAGAACCCCCGAGCTGGTAGTCCCGAAAACGTTTAAGGCTTATGTCACACAGGAGACGTTTTTGTTCTAACATACATGGAAAACAGCTCACAGCACGCTACGGAATATTGAGGACAAAGGCATGTTGTAGCCGTATGTCACACGGGATACACGGGAAAAACACCATGTTCGCTGTTTGTTCGGACTAAAACCACTCTGGTGTGACATTGGTCTAACGCGTGTGTTTACAGACAGAGAGACCATAACGTTGGCGAAGGAAAGCTTACAATATTTGGCTTGCTTGAATTATCTGGAATTTCTATAATAAATAATAATAATAATAACTGAGTATTGTAAAGGCGCTTTACCCAATTTCATGAATCGGCTCAAAGCGCCGCGAACTGAACCCAACACGCACGCTCACGTGAATCACACGCATCCTCTCACACACTGGACATAAACACATTACAATCACGTGGTGCGAAGGGTCAGCTCAGCAATTTACATTTCGGAATTTTAGAATTGCATTTATTTTTCAAATTTGGTGGGCTGAACATTTCCAAAGCAGAGGGGGAGGAAGCCGGAGTACCCGGAGAGAACCCCCGACGATCGGCCCGAATGAACGGTGCCACATTCGAGAAGGAAAAAGTCTTTGTCCCGAGTGGGACTCGAACCCTCAGCCTCTCGCATTGGTGACAAGTCTCTTAACCACTAGACCACCGACCGCCCCAACATTGAATACATACTTTTTATCCCATTTTTCGAGGACACTGACAAATAGTTTCTAATTTCCGAAACTTAAATAGCTGTGCTTAGTTTTTGCACCACGTGATTGTAATGTGTCCAGGGTTTAAGAGAATGCGTTTGATTCACGTAAGCGTGCTTGTTAGGTTCGGCGTTTTGAGTCAATTCAAGAAACTGGGTAAGGCGCCCACACAATACACATTTATTTATTTATTTATTATCTGATAATAACGGTTGTCAGCCCAAGACAAATTTCTCAAGCATGAGACAGTCAAGTACATCCTACCCTTGTCCTTAGTAACCCGTGGGCAGAAGTCAAGCGGGGTTAGAAACCATACGATCAAGGCGAGCTAGGGTCTATCAAAACGCAACCACGGATCCCTTATACCGATACGGAAACCGCCGGGTCGAGGCCTAACAGCGAGGGTTAACCGGCATATAGACACTACCCTGATCCCAGCCAACTTAAACGGGCTTAGCGCCTCGCTTGCCTATCATATACGGACTTGTGTTGACATCGGCGGCGATGGTGGAATGTTGCTGTTGCTGGCGGATGGTCAGTTGGATCCTGTTAGGTTTGACTATCGGAAATCAAGTGCTGCTTGATCCGACACTGTAACATGTTATTCTTGTCTAGCGTTTCTCTGATATGTGTGTGTGTGTGTGTGTGTGTGTGTGTGTGTGTGGTGGAGGGGAGAGAGAGAGAGCGAGAGAGAGAGAGAGAGAGAGAGAGAGAGAGAGAGAGAGAGAGTCAAGACTCAAAGGTTTTATTGTTTTAGGCCAACAAGAGTGTCAACAGTGACACTGATAGAATGAACAATAAGATTCTATAAATCAAACACGAAACTGCATTACTACTGGACTATAACTAAGATGCAACATGACAGGAATCAACGCAGTTAACCAAGTGCAACTTCTGTCCTTGAGAGAGAGAGAGAGAGAGAGAGAGAGAGAGAGAGAGAGAGAGAGATGGCCGGGGGGAGGGGGGGGAACGAAGAAGAAGAAGAAGTACGCCCATCGGAATCGAAAAGAATCTGATGCCAGCATGCCAGAAAACCAAACGGATGAACGCATATAAAACTGAAATTAAAGAATTAAAAGCTGGGAAATTACCACCTAGAATTCAGACACAAACTGGTCTGGTGCAAGACTAAGACAATTTTCAGAATTACATGTAGTAACTATGGGTGGGTGTTTAAGAGTTTAACGTCCTTTTCCACCACGTATGCGTGATATCAAAGACGGGGCAACGAGAAACAGGCCAACGCAAATATCTGGGCCCAGCCCGGATTCGAACTCACGACCGCAACTATGTGCACTTGCGAACAAATATATACATTTTTAGTAATGCCATTTCTGTCCTGTGGCACGGACTCAATGTGGGCCAAATATTTGTGCTGGCTTTTTCATCGTTGCCCTGTCTTTGATATCACCCGTTTGTGGTGGAAGAGGACGTTAAACCCCCAAACCCCCACCCACCTACCCGGACTCAATGTTTTACAACTTAGTACTTTGAAGGGGAGGAAAGGACGGGAAAACGGGCAGGGATGCAGGCGGGTGGGGGTAGGGGGGTAGGAGAGGGATGGGGTGGAGGGAAGGGCAGAGAGGGGGGGGGGAGAAAAGCCAGGAAAACGCCAGCGATAGCTCCTAGCCAAACGTTTGGTACAGGACAACTTCCGAAATCTGTGTAACACGCGCGCCGATACAGGCTGCCTCTGTTTTAATTAAAACAACGTAAATGAGATTAAGGAAGGGGGGAAAAACCCACACACAGAACCTGAACATTACTATGAGCTTTACTTTGTTAAGCTTATTAATTGTTCTTTATATTAAGTTCCGATAAACTTGTTTAAGCCCCCCCCCCTCCTCCCCAAACAAAACAAAATAAAACAAAACAAAACAACAAAAACAACAGTAACAACAAATATCAACAACAACAACAACAACAACAACAACCAAACAAACAAGAAAACCCAAAAACAACAACAAGAAGAACAACAACAACAACAACAACAACAACAACAACAACAACAACAACAACAACAACAACAACAACAACAACAACACTCCCCCCTCCCCCGAAAACCGCTGCTTATTCTATAGTCAAACCTGTAGTGTAGCTTCCAAACGTTTTGAGATGACCGGACGAAATCTCTGACTGCGAACGCAGTGATACCGTCCGGCCGGCAAGCTATCTTTGGGTCAGTGACAAGTTAAGCGAGGGTTTGGCTATCATGCTCATGACGTAAAACAACAGCCATTAGACGCTCATTCGCCGCTAGTGATTGAGGTCCGAGTGGTGACGTTATCACCAAGTTGATAGAGGGAAGGGTGGGAACGAAGAGAGAGGCGCGTTGACCCGTTGGGACAGAATTCACAGGACTTAAAGACATTGGTAAGCAAGTAAAGTGGCCAATGGGACCATTTCTAAATTAATTGATAATAATAATAATAAGTATTGTACAGACGCTTTACCCAATTTCATGAATCGGCTCAAAGCGCCGAGAACTGAACCCAACACGCACGCTCACGTAAGCCGGCCACACGCATTCTCTCACACACTGGACATAAACACATTACAATCACGTAGTCAGCTCAGCTATTTGAATTTCGGCATTTATTTTTCAAATTTGGTGGGCTGAACATTTCCAAAGCAGAGGGGGAGGAAGCCGGAGTACCCGGATAGAACCCCCCGACGATCGGCCCGAATGAACGGTGCCACATACGAGAAGGGAACATTCTTTGCCCCGCGTGGGACTCGGACCTCCTTGTGACGC
>JACVVK020000292.1:710000-722500 GCA_018292915.2 Batillaria attramentaria
GGTTACTGTTTTTAGGCTTGTCAAACAGGTCTAGGAGTTTGCTCCCAAAATTCAACGACTCGATCATGTAACAATTATTATTATGTTTTTCTCTCTCTCTTTTTCTTTTGTTTATTTTCTGAGATCTGCTCAGAAGTGGAAACTTAAGGAAACGAGCTAAGATTGTGTCTGTACGATACATGTGTTTCGCACGTGCCTTTAATTAAGACTAAATGCGCATTATTTAATGTGTTGTACGATTTTGCCGACAGACCGAACCATATGCATGACTAAAGTAGTTTGATGTGACTTTCACAGCGTGAAACGTCATTCCAGCCAAAAAAACATAAAAGTGTTTATTATTTTGTGTTCTTTCAGAATGTATTTGTAATTAGTCTGTGTCATCTGCGTGAGGGTAAATTTTGGGTGATGTTTATTTTTGAAGTAAAACGTTTGGTGATAAAATCGTGCGTGCAATGTATTCATTTATATTCTGACATCATCATCATCATCATCATCATCATCATCATCATCATCAGCAGCAGCGTCATCATCATCATCATCTCCCTGCTGGGACCAAATACTTGTACTGGTCTTTTTCTCGTTGCCCCATCTTTGGTATCACGCATACCTGGTGGAAAAGAACGTTAAACTCTCTCTCTCTCTCTCTTTCTCTCTCTCTCACACACACACACACACACACACCACACACACACACACACACACACACACACCCTCATCATTATCTCCAAAATTATTGTTCTCATAAACAAATAAAAGCGACATAAAAGGGACAGAAACCACTTAACTTTCACAAAGGGTCAACGTTTCCTGATTTGTTTGTGTGTCCTGAGGAAGGCGAAAGCCGAAACGTCGACCCGTGCCGTCCTTTGTGAAAGTTAAGTGGTTTCTGTGCCTTTTAGTCGCTTTCATTGGTTTCACTGGTAACCACTTTGCAGTCATTGCCGTTTCCTTTTCTATTGTTCTCATGTTAATACCTTCGCACCGTAATGTACGCTGGGTGAGACATTGCCATGTACTTTTGGAGAAAGTAACCCTGAAACAAGTTCATCTTTCAGACATAGTTGCATGATTCTTGAATTTCCTTCCTAGAAACGGCATAACCGAATGGTAGAGAGTTGGGCTTGGTCGTGAGCTCGAATCCCCGTCGGGGCCAAAAATTTGTGCTGGCCTTTTTCCTGTTGTCCCGTCTTTGATATCACCCGTATTAAAGGGACGTCACACATCAAACACCCACCCATCCTAGAAATACGTTCATAGTTTTAAACAAACAAACGAACGAACAAACAAAGAACAGCAAACAAAACGACAACAACAACGGCAACATACACAACAACAACAACATACACAACGGCAGTAACAACGACAACATACACAACGGCAGTAACAACGACAACATACACAACAACACCAACAACAATATACACAACAACAACAAGGGCAAACAGAGCTGAAATACCGTGATGCTAGCGGTCAGAAATTGGTGATGAACAGTATTCCCAAAATTCACGTCGATGAATATCAGTACATCTGAAAACTCAGGATCAGCTATCGATGAGTGCATCATCAATCATCATCATCATCATCATCATCTGCTTTATCTTCCATGGCTTGTCCAAGAAATGTGACGATAATTATGCAGTAATATTATTGCCAATCAACCAAAGTTACAATTATTAAAATCGTGTGTGCATGGCGTGCACTCCTAAGCAAAAATTCAATGCTGCCTCTGGACGACACTAAGTGACAGGTGCTGGACTAAACAAAAGAGTTAATTACAACCAGTTGGTACACAGACATCCTTAAATCGTATGAAAGTCTGAACGACACAGACAAAATTAACGCGAGAAAATTAGTCTGAACGTGGACTAATCGACAAGGATAAAAACAGATCACACACATCTGCCATGTTCTAGTAATTGTCTCCATTTTCCATTGTTTGTGGTAAATCACCACTGATTCGCCGAGCCCAAAGCCGCTTCAGTTTAATCTCAGGAACAGTTGTCATTTAAGCGTGGTGTCCTCTGCAGCTCGCTCCCCTAATCTTGAAGCCATCACCACCACCACCACCACCACCACTCCCGAAAGCAAAGGAGGTCCGACATAGAAAAGCACGAAAGATACTTCACCAGATACAGAGACCGCGCTGTTCTTCCTACCATGACGTAGCTCAGGTAGCGAACGTGGGAAAGCTTGGTCAATGATTGTACGCGATCTTTGCCGACATGCCAAGGGAGGTAAGCGCTGGATGGAATTTATATTGGTGGCCCGCTCGCATTGGCTTATCCCTGGACATTCTAATAGAGCGACCAGGCTGCCCGCGCCGCCAGTTCACTGCCAACGACTTTGATACGAGTCGAGCGACCAACACGGGGCGTTGGAATGCTTGCTAGCTCACAGGGGTGTAGTCAAAAAAGGCCGCGAGTTTTCGGGGTGCTGCTTCGCTTAAAGGTTGCACAATACTAACAGTCTGGCGCATGTAGTAAGAACACCATGGTGCTTAAGCCGTTATAGAAGGATTTTTGTCTTTCTTTCTTCGCTTCCTTTTTTAAATTAATTTTGTTTTGGGGTTTCTTTTGTCCTAGTCTGGGTTAGGCCCGTAGCCATGGGTGATATTAAGCCTCGAGTTCTACATACGGGCCCAGGCGACGACTTTGACCAACGCGTTACTACAATATAAAGACTTTTGCTTCTTCTTCCATCTACGCCGAAATCAACTTATTGATTACTAATGGCGTTATGAAGGAGTGGGAAAAAAAAAAAGAAGGGATCGAGGCGGGTGGGGTTTAGTGTGAGCTTGACACCTTCGCGAAGGCGTGAAGGATGGCAGCAAGGAGAGTGTCCTGGTACAGTTCATTCCATTCTCTGACCTGTGCGTGGAAAGAAAGCCGTGTTCCTATATTCTGCTCTGCAGGTACTTCTTTGCAGCTGTTTGCTGTATTGCCTTCTAGAACGGGCCACAGAGGGGGAGCCAGTTCCCTGCGTGCTCATATATCAAACAGTTTGCTTTACATATCGTTTACCTTTGAGCAATCAACGTCGAAACTTTTGAAGCGGAGAACTAGCACCGGACACACCCTCACCAATTTCGACTGCACCCCGTGTAGCTGCAGTGCTCAAGTCGTAGCTAAGGGTCCCCCTTTGCCCGACGTGTGGTGGCGCTACTGTGCTGGCCCGGATGTTGGGTTGTCAGTTTCGGCGCATGCGCGTCAGGCTTGCTCTGTTCTGGTCGTGTCGAGTTGGTTGTGATTAGCAGCTCGTCTGAGTCAGCGGGGAGGTGCCTTGCAGAAGTCAAGACAGAGGGTTTTTTATTTTTTTAAAAAAAGAGCTGCTTTTCCATTATGATTAGAAGTGATGGACGCAGAACGCAGACATCTAGACGTTTGTTGCGTGTAACTCCTGGTTCAGACATTAACTGCCCACGCATAAAACGCAGGCACAGAAATCGTCCTGGTTCACAAATTAGCGCACTAGCGATACGAAAGAAAACAAAACAAAACAGAACAAACACCAACCAACCAACCAAACACACACACGACACACACACACACACACACACACACACACACACACACACACACACACACACACACACACACACACACACACACACACACACACACACACACACACACACACACACACACACACACACACGCACGCACGCACGTTCGCACACACAAACAAACAAACAACGTTCCCCTTCACTCCTTCTAGCTCTCATTCTTGCTGTGCATTTTTCGATTTTATTTCTTTCTTTCTTTATTTTGCTTTGTATTGGAGAACAGGCATCGTATCGATGACCTATCAGCATAAACGAATCATCATCATCATCATCATCATCATCATCATCTCTGCCTGTCTCTCCTTCTCCCTCTGTGTGTGTGTGTGTGTGTGTGTGTGTGTGTGTGTGTGTGTGTGTGTGTGTGTGTGTGTGTGTGTGACGTGTTGTGTTCCCTGCGAAGAGTTTGGGGGAGTGAGGGATTAACGTCCTTTTCTACCACGTATGGATGACATCAAAAGACGGGCCAACGGGGGAGGAAGACCGGCATAAATATTTGGCCCCAGACGGGATTCGAACTCAAGACCCGAGCATTGAAAGTTGAACACTCTACCGCTTGGCTATCCCGCCGGCTCCCCGTCCACTGTGAAGCCTCGGAAGGAAACACCGGAAAAATCTTCTGTACAAAAGTTGTATTCGTACCCACCTAAAACTTCAGCTCAACAAGTGGATGGTGTGTGCTTTTTGACCAGTACCAAGTAACAAAGCTGATGAAAGCGACGACAACACAATAATTCCAACAACCCCAACGTAAGTGAAAACTGTAGCACTCGGCAACAACAGCAGCAGCAGCAGCAGCAACAACAACAACAACAACAACAACAACAACAACAACAACAACAACAACAACAACAACAACAACAACAACAACAACAACAAGACTACTACTACTACTACTACTACTGTCATCTGTTTGTACTACGTCTTCCTGACGAAAAGGTCGGTGTAGTAACAATATCATATTTCAACTGATTTCCATAAATTGATTTGACTAAAATGTTCAGTCATACCTATTGCATGCTTACAAAATACAAAATCTAAACGCATAAAACAAAATAGTACAAGTAGCAAAAAAAAAAAAAAAAAAACTGTACAATATCCATAAGAAAAAACAGGTTGTAATTATTATAATACTTATAATAATTTTTCAATTTTACTCGAAGACTCGTTTCAAAATTGAGAGGATGCGGAGGATGGTAAGTAAGTTTGAGGTTTGCACCAGTGGCATCACTTTAAAAAAAAAATCATTATGAATTTGTGTCTGCATGAATTTAAAGTTGATTCCCTGGGAGTGTTGCACTTTTATATTACTCGCCTTTGCCGCTATAGGAGTGAAAATCATTATGAATTTATGCCTGCATGGATCTGAAGTTGATTCGCTGGGATGTTGCACTTTTATATTACACGCCTTTGCCGCTATAGGAGTGAAAATCATTATGAATTTATGCCTGCATGGATCTGAAGTTGATTCGCTGGGATGTTGCACTTTTATATTACTCGCCTTTGCCGCTATAGGAGTGAAAATCATTATGAATTTATGCCTGCATGGATCTGAAGTTGATTCGCTGGGATGTTGCACTTTTATATTACACGCCTTTGAATAGGAGATGTCAAGGAACCGTTAATCTTGCCGGGGTCGGTGGTGTAGTGGTTATGACTTAGTCACCAATGCGAGAGGTCAGGTTTGAGTCTCGCTTGGGGCGAAGAATTTTTCTTTCTCGTACGTGGCACCGTTTATTCGGGCCGACCGTCGGGGGTTCTCTCCGGGTACTCCGGCTTCCTCTCCCTCTGCTGGGGAACTGTTCAGCCCACAAAATTAAAAATCAAATGCAATTCTAAAATTCCGAAACTCAAATTGCTGAGCCGGCCCTACACATCACATGATTGTAATGTGTTCATGTCCAGTGTACGCCGAGAGAATGCGTGTGATTCGCGTGAGCGTGCGTTTTGGGTTTAGCTCGCGGCGCTTTGAACCAAATATTTGGGATAAAGCGCCTATATTAATGCTCTTTTTCTTATTTGAATTTGGCTTAGTGGGAGTGTTGCATTTTTATTTTACTCGTGTTTGCCTCAGTAAGAGCCTTCAATGAACCGTTAACTTTGCCTGATTTTTGCATACAGGGCCAAAATCGAAAAAGAGACAAACACGTGGGATACTCATGCGCGGTACGAAATGTTTTCATCATTTGCATCTGAGCCGTACCTGAGACATTTCCGTACATGTACTGATATAGATACATAAACAACACGTTTCCATGAGCCATCTGTTTAAAAGTTCGGGTAAACGTGGATAAAGCGTAGATAAATGTCTACCCTGTTGTAGGACTGTTGTTTTACCGCAATTAGTTTGCATGTTTGCTGTGAAGATGGCATTTGGCAAAACGTGCAAGAAAACTAATGATTATCCAACATGTCCAAGGATTATTTTCAATGCGAGTTTGCATCATTTCCATGATGTTATGTCAGCGAATGGTAAAATAATTATTGGACACGGACGCTAGACATAAACACCTATCGCGTGTATGAGAAAAAGATGTCTGCTCAAGACATCTTTTGATAAATTAATGCGGCCGGTTTTTTTTTTCCCGTTTCCTTGTCGACTTTTCTCACAGCTCTACAGGACTTTTAAACTTTATTTCATATTCATAATTTCCATTTGTGTAAGCGATCCTCTACTATGAAGCCTGAAGTTTATTGAAACGACACAAAGTTCATAACATGTACGACACAATCAAACCGGCCAGTCATTCAAACACGCCCTTAAAACGCATCTATTCATATCAGCCTTCAGATAATTCAAGTTACAAAGCTCAGCCTGTTGGTTTTGCAGTGTGTATGTATGTAGGCGTGTATTGGATGTTGATATGTATGTAGGCGTGCTTGTATGTATGTCTGACTGTATGTATGACTGTATGTAGGCAACTATGTTTGTATGTATGTTTTATTCGTATTTAATTTAGATTATTTATCTATTATTCATGTATCTAGTTATCACCTTTATATATATTTATACATTTGTAAAGCGCCTGGAGCCCCGGTTTTGGAGATTAGGCGCTATAATCCTCATTATTATTAGTATCATTAGTAGTAGTAGTAGTAGTAGTAGTAGTAGTAGTAGTAGTAGTAGTAGTGATTGTAGGATGGAACAATTAAACAGAAAAAAAAACAACGACTGGCTGATGCGCAAATTTCATTTCTTTAACTGACGATTGTTATTAATAGCAAATCTCATGGCAAATACTGCATAAAACCAAGAATGGAAAGCAAAGAAATTCTCCCACAATCAATGCGGGGTAAAATAAATTTAAAAGACGATTGTAATTCATAGCAAATACTGGATAAAACCAGAAATGGAATGCAAAGAAATTCTCCCACTATCTATAATTTTTATTTATTATCAAGTCTCCCTCAATTCCCGAACAAAATAATTATCAACAGATTCCCTAATTGATTAAAAAGCAAGTGATTATAACTACAGTCTTTACAATAACACGTTTATTTTTTTTCTGTCATTGGCCGATGAAAGAGACAAAAAGAAGAAAACAATAAAAAAAAAAAAAAAAAGGAAGAAAGAAAAGCTCCTAAGAATGCGCACCTATACAAACACAGATTTCTCGTCAACAAAGTCAGAGAATGCAGTTCTTTGCGATAAACTTCCCTGCTATCCAAGACACTATTTTCGCAATTTTCTTGCCTTAAATTAGAATTGTTTTACCTCGAGAAATTCGACCGCTTTGTCGCCATTCCATCTTAACTTCTAATCACATTTCAATTACATGACCAACACCGCCTTCCTCTCCAATCACAACCCTTCCAGCGACCTAGCGTTTGTTAAGGACGAAGTCTACTTGTGAAAATATTTGTGTCAAATTGCTCTGGACCAAAATGCGCATTTTCTTTGCCAAAACAGAAGTGAATTTTGCTTATGAAGGAAAAGACTTTTGTAATCATTGCGTGCATTTAAAACCAAGACCCAAGCTGCAAATGCTATTTTCTCAGACTTAAAAACAAAATAATAATAATAATAATTTAAAAAAAACACAATAAACAAACAAGACGTCAAACTAAAGCAAACCAAACCAAAATTAAGAAGCTACAAAGTACACACAAAAGACAATAAAGAAACACAAACAAAAGTAAGAAGACCTAGGAGAAAATAAACAAACAAACCAGAACAAAATAAAATTAAACAAACAAACTAAAATGCACGTGAGTACCCATACTTTTCAAATTTTTGTTGGAGTTTTACAATGACAGACGTTTACATACAACACAACAGTACATAAATTCTATCACATGCTGACACACAGTTACGTATATAAATATTACAACCTATGAAACCAAACATCGAAGAACAAAAGGCATAAACATAAGCGACGGCAGAAAAAAAAAATATACAAGAAAAGCAAGAAAACCTAAATTTTGCTTTTCAAAATGTGCAAGGTGTAAATCTCAATTTAAAATCTAATGTGCGTATCTTCTCATTTCTTTCAATCATGAGAGGGTATGGTATGGTATGGTATGGTATGGTATGGTAGACTTCTCCTCGGCGCACATATCCATCTCTTCTGAAATGTTCATGGCGCCGCAGGGCTGGAGGACGTAGCAGTGAAAGCCTGCTGCCGCTAAGCGCTAATTCATGTGCAAACCTCCACCCTGCTATTCGCTCTGGTGAGTGGACAGTCTTTCTGTTTTCCTCGCCACCGGCCACACCACACTCTTCTTTGAAAGACAGACCTGGGACTTTTAGCCTGCACACTTGATATTTGTGCGTGCGTGTGTACACAAAGGCGGGACAGACACCGTAAAGAAGTCTGCACGAGATTTTGGACTCGATTTGGAAAGGAAAAGTGCATCCAAATTCCTGCCCATCAGGGATTCGAACAGGGCGGCTCAGGATCCGAAGTCGGATATCCCAGCCACTGCCCCAAATCCCCTTAACGTGAGTACAGACTTCATCCTTAAAAGGTTCCAGCCTCTGGCTCCCAGCCCTACTCTCAGGCTGTGCGTGTGTTTGATGTGCGAGCAGGCTCTAAGTGAACCTAATTGGTGAGTTGGTCAAAACAGTCGCACACCCTCTCTCCACCCCTCAGTCTCCCAGCCGACAAAAACCACCCCGTTGCGCAAACCTGTAGATACGACAATTACCTCCCCTTGCGGATACCCCCAATGACCTCCCCTGAGTTCCAGCTTTGTTGGGGCTGTACGGATGGTGTTGTTCTTTTGTTTTCGCCGCGTGCGTGTCAAACGTCGCGACGGAGTATTGATTGAAAGGTTTTTCATTGGCGCTCTCGGTCGTGATGAAAGAGATTTTAGACGTCGAAATAGGTATTTTTCCCTCGCGATAGCCGGATCTCCAACGCTCATTTGTGATGTAATTAATATGCTTGCGTCTACAAAAGGTTTAAGAAGGCAAACTGTGTTTCCCAAAGCCCAGGACAATATACGTTTAAGCAAAATTATCGCGTACGAAGTAAGTGTTGTTTAGAGCCAGAAAATCCACGATAATGATATTCTAGCTTAAAATTTACACCACATAGTGAAAAATATGGACCCCCGGAGAGTGGATCTGACTATTCGTGTTTGAGCTGTTTAATTCTGCGATGTATTGTGCCTGGGGACAATAAAATTTTTGCGTGAAATAATTTCTGAATGCACGCACATGTATAGGCTAAGAAGAAGAAGAAGAAGAAGAAAAAAAAAAGGGGGGGGGGGAATGCGTTAGGGAATGAATGCATGTCTCGACTGATTATTTTACACGCCGGAACCCCAATAGTCACAAAATCTCTTTCCTTCTGGCTGTTTCGCCATCACTTTTGGCATATGTTACATATTACTGTTTAACCAATTAAATTGCTGAGCCGGCCCTTCGCGCCACGTGATTGTAATGTGTTCATGTCCAGTGTGTGAGAGATTCACGTGAGCGTGCGTGCTGGGCTTAGCTCGCGGTACTTTGAGCCAACTATTTGGAATAAACGACCTACATGTATATTAATGCGATTATGATTATGATTATGATTATGACCATTATTATTATTATTACTTATTATTTCATTGAATTCATAATTGGTGTTGAAGGCACCCTCTCTCACATCAGTGTTGAACAGAGTCCAGAACATCAAAACACTCCCTCCGACAGCGCTATATGAAACGAATTAATTTCTACAATTCGGCTAAGGACCCGCTGGTCGAGACAAGGCCAGGACCCGCATGTAAAAGTCAAGGTTAGGGATTTTAGCCCTGGGTTAAAGTCTAACCTCGAAGTAAACTAGCTCTAGGGTTAAATTTTCTGTTGTTTTTATTTTAATCAGGAAGCGGGTCCATTTCCACCATGGTGCCTAAGCCGCTATAGAAGGATTTTTCTTCCTTTATTCACTTCCTTTTTCTTTTTCTATTTAATTTTGTTTTGGGGTTTCTTTTGTCCTAGTCTGGGTTAGGCCCGTAGCCGTGGGTTAAATTAACCTCGAGTTTTACATTCGGGCCCTGGTATTCATGAAGGGAGTTTAGCTAGGATAAACGCATTTAAATCTACACGTGCGCATAAGAATGGGAACTTACCATTGTGTTACGCCCAGTTAGACCTAAACGCGTTTATACTAGCTAAACGCGCTTCATGAATACCAGGCCAGTAGTGCAGTCCTTAAACTTGCTTGTTTGTGAAGGCCTCTTGGTCGATCAGGTGGGAATGATTTTGTCTGGTCTGTTGTTCTGGCTAGCGTGGTTTTGAACCTTTCGAAATTTTCTAACACGCTGACCATTTCGTTGTGATAAAACGAGACAAAACCACCGACGCAAGAAAAGAAAAGAAAAGAAAAGAAAACAAAACAAAACAAAACAAAACAAAACAAGGAATGAGAAAAGAAAAGAAAAGAAAAGAAAACAAAACAAAAAAAAGGAGGGTGGTTGTTTAGGGGTTTAACGTCCTTTTCCACCACATAGGGTGATATCAAAGACGGGGCAACGATGAAAAAGCCAGCACAATATTTGGCCCCAGCCGGAATCGAACTCACGACCCGAGCATTAGAAGTCCAACGCTCTACCATTCGACCACCCCGGCTCCCCAAAAAAAGGAAAACAATACAAAACAAGGAATGGGCGCGAAGGGAACTCTTTTTAAAGGGGCTGAAGCTACCACATTTCTGCTCACAGATCGTTCTGTGCTGTTTTCGTGGTACCTATCAACACATCACTTACACACCTGGACAGTGACAGCGTCTGTAATGCCGGCACTGACCCAACAGAAGCGTACTCAATGACGCAGCGACCACACTGAGCGCTCAAGGAGTGTAACAACAGTTGTAGAATGTCAATGTTCGACCGCTCGCAGAAAGTATAAACAATATTGTATCGCATTAAGAGCTTACTAATCACCAAGTAGGAGCATTTCGAGAGTACACGCACACTCACGAGCGAAACTGTTCCAAAACATAAGCTGGCTCAGCAAAGATCGGAAATTAGCCCGTTTAGTTAAAAAAAAAAAAACCCGAACAAAACCCCCCTACTTTTCATACTACTACTACTCCTACTACTACTACTATTACTACTACTAAAGACGTTGAAAAGGAAACAAGATAAAACAAATCTTAATTAAGAAGAAGAATTTTACATAGCGGATATTACATTTTACTATCGTCAAGACAGCAGAAAAACTTTCTGAAGACATAATTATAAACATCTCATACAGATTACAATATGAGCGTTCATGTTTAGCCGTAAAAGATCGGGTAATTCTTATGGAAGTGAAAGAAAATTATTGTCCAAAGAACAATAATAAAGGAACGATGAATTTTACTGGGAATTCTCTCACCTGGATCTTTTCCTCCAAAAACTCCACTTGAAAATATTTAAATTGCAGAGCACCAGTCGGAGGTTATTGACCAGGAAATCACGCCTCGACCGTTATTATGGATTTTTGTTTTAAGTCCGCCCGAGCCTTTCAAATTCTCTTTGTGGTAGAGCGTTGGACTTTTAATGCTCGGGTCGTGAGTTCGATCCCGGCTGGGGCCAAATATTTGTGCTGCCTTTTTCATCGTTGCCCCGTCTTTGTTATCACCCTACGTATGTGGTAGAAAAGGACGTTAAACCCCCAAACACCCACCCACCCTCAATTTCTTTTCGGAATATGTTCTGCAAAAACAACAACAACAACAACAACAACAACAACAACAACAACAACAACAACAACAACAACAAAAAACAACAAAAACCAACCAACCAACCAACCAACCGCCTAATGGGTTTGTAAAAAAAGAAGAAAAGGAAAAAAAAAGTAATATTTGCCATATCGATAAATCGACTACTTCACCCCCACCCCCCAAACAACAACAACAACAACAACAACAAACAAACAAACAAACAAACAAACAAACAAACAAAAAACAACAAACAAACAAAAAGAATTATAAAAACAAACAAAAAACAAAAACAAAACAAAAACCCAATACAAAACAAAACACAAAACACCCCACAAACAAACAAACATAAAACAAACAAACAAAACCCCCCCAACAACAACACTCCCCCCCCCGCCCAAAGAACAAACAAACAAACGACAACAACAACAACAACAAACAACAAACAAACAAAGAAAAACAAAACAAAACGAAAAGAAAAAAAAGAAAAACACAAAACAACAACAACAAAAACAAACAAACAAAAAGGCCCCAAAATCCTAAAACCAAAAAAAAAACAAAACCCCAAAACATCAACCCAAGCCAAACAACCAAAAACCACACACACACACACACACACACACACACACACACACACACACACACACACACACACACACACACACACACACACACACCACGTCCACTACAACAACAACAACAACAACAACACTATCACCACCACCAGCACCACCACCAGCAACATCATAATGTTCACTCTCATTTTCTCATACAAGCCATTACCTGAAGGGCAAGTAAGACATGGG
>JACVVK020000292.1:727500-757500 GCA_018292915.2 Batillaria attramentaria
GAAAATAGGGATCATTGAAACTTCAAGGCGCCGACAGATATTAGAGAGAGGTCTGTTTGGGTTTCTACAAAATGAAAGTTCAGTCATTACTAATCCCGTTCGACCCTTCTCAGATGGAGTGTACTTTGACGCAGGAAAGTGACATTATCAGTTCTGAAAAAGTTTATATGCTGGGCCGAAAAAGAAATGCACGCGTATGGTTAGCACGGTACTGGATGTTCTGGAATTTAAGTTTCGGAGGGAAAGTACACGACTGCTTTAGAAAAATGAAAAAAAAAACGCCCCCCCCCCATCTGCCTCCCCCCTAAAACAAAAACAAAAACAAAACAAAACAAAAAACAGCTACGCGCCGCCCCCCCTCCCACCCCATCCCAAAAAGACAAACAAAAAGAAAAGAAAACCACTTAACAATGTTCAACGAGACAACAACAACAACAACAGGAAACAAATCTAGCCAACCAACCAACCAACCAACCAACCAACCAACCAACCAACCAACAGACAAACTAAACAACAACAACAAAATATAAAACCAAGAACAACAACAACAAAAAGCCCCCCCCCCAACAAAAAACAAACAACAACAAAACAACCGAAAACAAAACTCAACAACAACAACAACAACAACAAAAGCCCACAACCACCACCACCACCAACGACAAAAAACAAACAAACAAAGAACGAAAAAACACAACACAGACAACACCAAACAACCGAACAATAATTCAAAAAAACAACAACGCCAGATACAAAACAAGATAATTAATTTTAGTTCGCACGCACACACACACACACACACACACACACACACACACACACACACACACACACACACACACACACACACACACACACACACACCAAATTGTCTAGCCAAATGAGAAGTCGTTACTTTTGCTGTCAAGCGTCTGAAAGTTTTGTGACAGGTAGAGAGACTGTATAATGCACTAAAAAGCCCCTCTGTGCATTATCTCACTTGTCTCCTTGATATTCGATACCGGTGGGCGTCGTCTCAAATTCGCTGCTCGTGTTTCAGGCCGGTGGAAACAAAAATATTTTCGCGCGAAAGTGGCACGATTATGTCGTAAGCGCTTTTCGCAGCTAGAACCCACACGAAGCAGGGCCCGGAGAAACGTGTTTGCTTTTCTTGAAACTCGGTAATAAATTGTAGGTTATTAGTCGGTAACAGTTGTGGCAATGTTACTGTCACTCTGAAATTATATGAACATAATTTCTAAAAAGAAAAAAAAATCAATTACATTTTAAAATCATTTTTAAGCATATCTAACATATAAATAAAACAGAAAGTGACATACATACATACAAACATTCATACGCTGGGACTTACATACGTACACAGTCATCTCCACGTACATATGTGGATGTACATGTACGTGTATTTACATCATAACAAACAAGACTTAACAAACAACAACAACAAAAAAAACCAACCAACCAACCAAACAAACAAACCCAAGGAGAAGAAGAAGAAGAAGAAGAAACAACGACAACAGCAACAAATCAAATACATGGATAAAAAAGAATTTTTTTGTAGATTAGATGGGTCATTATTATTTTTTTTTTTTTGCGGAAAATACCTATACTGAATTAGTTATAAATTTTCTTAAAAGGTTTAAATCGTGTACGCTGTTGATACTTTTCAGGTCAGTATCCGTCACCACTATGCAGCTAAACTAACCAACCAACCATCCAAACAACTAACTATCTATTGTTTTTTCACTGGCCTAGCAAAATACAACAGTTTGCATTATTTTTATCTAGCATGAACCCTTTCTTTCTGTGGTTGGTAGAAAAGAAAGTAATTAGGTGTTTTGAACTTACTGTTATTACTTTTGTCCTTTCAGGACGCAGTCTCATAAATCTACACTTTTTCACTTTACTCCTAAAACTAAAACCCATTCCAACAGTGGGAAAAAAACCTCCAGCAATTTGTCAGCGAGAACTAGTATATAGTATAATTTTTTTATAGTGCATGGTTATAAATTGAATTGTGATAAAGGAAGTAGAATATATATTGAGAGAGAGAGAGAGAGAGAGAGAGAGAGAGGCGCAACCCATCGAGATGCCCCTGTACGTCAATCCTTACAACGGGAACCCTTCAACCACTAACAACATCTTACGGACATTCTTCGCACTCTTACATCACCGCCACACAACAGACACTCTACACACTAGCATCTGCACGTATTGTCTAACAGTCCTGCCAAGTCCGTATCTGATACAGAAGCAGGGAGAATCTCAAACAACACAGTCACAAGTAATCTCCCAGTGTACGTGTTATGCTGCCTCTTGAGCGCCCGTTGTCGGTGAAAGTGTAAGCAGCCATATCCGTGTGTTTTGCTGTTTCTGTTGGTATTGTCAAGCATCGTTCCTTCCCTGACACCTGCAGGTTTTATTTTTGTGAACCTGTTTGTGTTACGTCTATTACGTCACATGTCACGCAAGAAGTGTCACACAAGTGGTGAAGTTGTTCTGTGCTCTGTTACCGAGCTTGTGGCGTGGACTGTTCGCAGTGACCTTTGTGACCCATCGAAAGTGCAACACATGCATGGAGAAATCTTTTTTCGCGCCATGAAGAGATATTTGTGTTTTGAACTTCGAAATGGTGGGGTGGGGGGGGGGGGGGAGGAAGTGGGACAGTGGTGCTTCAAGATTGCTCGATATTTTTATAAAAATATAATAATTTAAGATACGTTTTTGCGGGTCCTTGATATTCATTTTCACAATCAGAAGTTAATCGTAATCATTGTGCCTTGTGTTTACCGCCTCGTGACTCTTTTGGGCTTTTCACGCACACACAGACACACACAGACACACACACACACACACACACACACACACACACACACACACACACACACACACATTCGAACGGAATATTTCTCCCGCCCTGACAACCTCCTCCCTCCCCCTCCACCCTAAAGATTTAAGAAGATACCCAAGTAGACAGACATCACATCACTACCAGTAAACTGCCTTGGCAGTAATCACCCGCTAGATGCATCACGCAACACGCCCGGCCATTTTACGCAATCCGCGCAAATACTGCGTCCAGATTTGTCCGCGGACTTAATCGTTCTCCGCCCCGCGACCCGATAACACCGTACCAACAACCGTGTCCTTCCGCGGTTGCCAGATTCCGGGACTATGTGTCTGGGCCTGCCACGGTTCGGTATAACAAGATGGTGTTAATCTCTGTCTGAAACAGAGACAGTGGGAAAGGAAGGTCGGAAAAGACCTATCTGAGATTCTGGTCGTTTTGTAACCATAGCTACGACCAAAACTGCGAAGTCCAAGAATGGCTGTTTTTTCATTGCAGCAGACGTTTATGCGCGTATGGCAAATAAAGTAATGTTTATGTTTATGTGTTTATGAAATGGTCACTGCCGTACATTTTCAACGATACGAGACTCCACGTATGGTGTGTTTGGTAATTGTCGCCAACGCTTCTCCGCGATAATTTTTTATGGAGCAACTTCCTCATACCTGTCAAAGAAAAAAAGATGATCCTGACCTCGTGACATAATTTATTTCATGGCAGTCGGGGATTCTAAGTTGTTTCGTTTCTGCTGGGCATAAGTGAAATTTTCAGTGAAAACACAAGCTGTGAAAATGTTTCAAAATCTTCCTAACATTTACCTCAGGCAAGCCTCAAGGGACAATGACGCTACAAAAATGACGTGTTCAAACTAAAACTAAAACTGAAATTAAAACTTTCATGAGAAAGAAAGTGAATGACGTCAAAATGTTTTATTTTTTATTTTATTTCATTATTATTGTTATTTTTTGGGGGGGTGGGGTGGGGGTGGGGGGTGGGGTGGTGGTGTTACATTTATGAAAAGGACTTGCAAGGTTTACCAAACAGAAGCGAAAGTGTCGATTTCAATTTGTTTAACTTACTTAAGAAATGGAGAAACTGAGAAACTGAAATATATAGGCCAGCGTAAAACTGTTTCTCTTTGATAGGTATACGAATGTGGCTCTACAAAACGTTATCGCCGAAAATGGATGGCGACTGCATTACCAACCAGCCAACAAACCAAACATACAAGGAAAACAGTAAAATACAAGCAAACACCACACGAAACAACATCATCATCAACAACAACAACCAACAACACAACACAACAACAACAACAACAACAACAACAACACAACAACCACCAACAAAAAAACAAACAAAGAAACAAAGTAACAACAAAACCCCCCAACCCAAACCAAACCAAACCAAACCAAACAACAAACCATAGCAAACCAAACCAAACCAAACCAAACCAAACCAAAAACAAAACAAAACAAAACAAAACAAACAAAACAAAACAAAACAAAAGCCATTACTGTCCCCGAACAACGATCCACTTCTTTATATTCTGTAGCCAGAAAACCCCCCCAGTAATTTCCAAAAGCATACATGTCACAGTGTACAGATCTTCTGTTTTAAGTTCTGGGACCCTGGGTTTTGACTGGATCTGTCTTAACTCCACCCTGACAACAGTTACCAACCACGTGACGCACTCACTGCTCTTCCTCATAGTTATGGTAGAGATATCTAAGATACACCTCATCCATAAATTCTTATGATACGATTGGCATTTATGTCATTCTCAAGTTATCAAGTCCATCCACTTTCCCTCCGCATAGTCAGACTCGTGACCAGTTCCCCGTGGCGACATTCTGGTCACGTAGCTCGCCACTAACTTTCTGCGTATCATGATCCCCATTACCATTCCATTCTAACCACACAAGGGGCGCAAGGATTCCAGATATATCCACGATAATCAGCCGGATTACTCGATTGCTTGAACGTTAGTCTCGGGTACCGCGTACACCTCTTTGGGGGCACTTTCCAACCCATCAACACGGGGGTTAAACAAAATGGCCGAGGTCAAAGGCAGTGCCACCATCGGTTCAAAAGTGTCGACGACGATTCCTCTCAAGAGCAGCCATGGTCATGCTGAAGAATATCTGGGCATCCAAAGTTATCAGCACAAGAACCAAACTTCGCATCTTCAACTCTAACGTGAAGTCAGTTCTGCTCTACGGATGCGAAACATGGAAGACAACAAAGACGATGCAGCAGAAGATCCAGACATTTTTCAACACCTGTCTGAGGCGCATCTTCAACATCCGATGACCAGAGAAGATCCGAAACAAAGAGCTATGGGAGCGAGCGGGACAGGAACCAGTGGCCAAGCAGATCCTGCGGAGGAAGTGGGGCTGGACTGGACACACCTTCAGGAAGCCAGCATCCAGCACCACACGCCAAGCCCTGACATGGAACCCACAGGGGAAGAGGAAGAGAGGCCGGCTTCGCAACAGCTGGAGGCGGGACACTGAGGCAGAGCTATGTAGGTGGTTGCTAGATTAACGGCCCCTGTGTATCGAAATGAGAAACCGAAATCCGTTGGTCAAACAAAGTGCCACTCAAATTTGAAAATGGTCAAACGAAGTACCGCTTTTTGTCAAACGAACAAACGAGAGTGCCACTTTTGGGTGAAACGAAGTGCCACTAGTAACGAATCTGTCTCTCACTGTCTTTGCCTCCCCCCCCCCCACTCTTCCCCCTCCCAACAACGGCACACAGAACCGTCGATGCTCAGATTTCAGAAACAAGTAATTTCATTTGAGGGGATTCGTCGTCAGAACTTATAAATCGAGAGTTGCACCTCCTCTGGCCGCTGCCATTTGGTTTAACCCCCCATGATCAAACACTTCCCACACAACATTAACAACGGGACGAACCGGTCGAGGGTGATAACTCTCAGGCAAGCTTCACCAGCCCGAGAGAGTGGCCTCGCCTGTCAGTTAGGGAGTTCATCCACGACTCTACTCGAGAGGCAGGCGATTGAAAAGCAGAAGGGGACACACATCAAAGGTATGATATCAAGGGAAAAATGTCAAGCCGGTGTGGAGTTGGAATCCCTCTCACGAGTCCCATGTACAGGAGAGAGAGGGGGAGGTAATGCTGGCGGTAAGCAGCGAGTGTGGCGTAGTGTTTGCGGAATGTCTCCAGGGGCAGACAATCTGGGAGCCGCATGCAACTCGCTCTCTTCACTTTCGTGTCTCCTTGTCTCAAGTGCCTTGGCTATGGAACACCAACTGAGTCATGAGTACAAGAACTCCACAAGGGAGAGACCATGCAAAGGAACTAACAACAAATCGCAGCTTTTTTGGTAAAACATGGGGACACGGACCATGATTAAAAACATTGTATCGAATCAGATATAATGTGATCAGCGCCTCGTTTTCGGTTTGAGTTTTCTTTGTGTGTTTTCCGGATTATTGGTCCTATACCGGGTTTTTTTTTTTTTTGCTTTCCAGATCACAGCTCTAAGTAGACAATTCCGGATTAAAAAAAAAAAAATCACGACTGTTCTAAAGACACATAGGTGCAGTGGACTTAGTCACTTCCATGCCTCTTGCCAGGTGGTTGAGCGTTGGCCTTTCAGTGCTTCGGTCGTGAGTTCGAATCCTGGCTAGCAGTTGCTTTCTCCTCGTTGTCCAGCCATTGAAGTCACCGTGGTGACGTGGAAAGCAAGCAAGCAAACAACCAACCCACTACTACTACTACTACTACTATTCTTTTATTGCTATGTGTTTCATTGCAGTAAAATAATAAACCATAGGAAAGTTGTCGGGCTATCACATATGCAGTCACTCACACAACATAAAATGCAAAAACATCCGCAGAGAACTAAAGACCAACCAGTAAAAGCAAAGGAAAGTTTATCACGAGACAGTTCAAACTTCGCTCACAAAACACGTAAGTTTACTGACGCAACAGCGACTGCATAACTTGTTTATTAAGAAGCGGCAGCACTAATCAGTAATTGTTGTATATCTGAGATGGCCTAGCCAATCGCTTCTTGCGCTGTGTACACCTATGACCCACGATGAGAGAGGTCTGTGGGTCATTGCAGCACACGATTCAAAGTTTGAATTTTGTCCTGGTCTGACAACCGTTATATTCCCACCCGCTGTGTTGGAGTCTCGGTTGTGATAAATGACAACTCGTGGCGGAGCCCTAGGGTCCCGGGCCCCTGGGTACCGACACTACGGCGGGACATCCTCACCCCGACCCTCGCGGTACGTGACGAAAGGTAGGGGAGAGGCTGGGGGGTGGGGGCAGGGGTGGGCGGAAGGAGGGGTGAGGGTGCGGGTAGGGGAAGAGGTGGCGGGTGCGCTACTGGCAAGCCGCTCGTATTAATGGAATAATCTCCAGTGCGATATCTCGTTAGGGGGTACTGATTATATTCGTGGTTTTTGTGTTAATTTGTCAGTTTTGTTTGTAGTTCTCTGCCGATATACTTTATAATCCGTTAGAGAAGCACCAACATTAGCGACCATTAATACCCCCCCCCCCCTTCCGACGGAACAAAACAAAACATAACAAAACACCAACCACAGCAACTACAAGGAAGAAACAAACAGCCATCCAAACAACAACAACAACAACAACAACAACAACAACAGAAAAACAAACCAAAACAAACGCAAACACTTACACAAACCAAAGCCAAAAGTAACTCCTACAGTAAAAAGAAACAAGCAATAAGATAAAAAAGAGAGTCAAACAAAAACACAAGAATAAGAAACTAACATAGCTAGATACAAAACAAAACAAAACATTAATTTTACGTCGACGCCTGCGTTGACAGAGAAGGACTTTCTGGCTTCGCTACACGTCGTGATCTGCCTAACGGACGACGTGATCTGCCTAACGGACGACGTGATCTGCCTAAACAACAAAACAAAACAAAACAAAACAAAACAAAACAACTTTGATGCTCTCCTATGCCACGCAGAAAATTCAGATGGTCAATTTGCGTTTTCCAAAATTAATTGTTAGTTAACGATAACCAATTTCACTGTCTCCAAGATACAAACGTATGTATAACAATTTAGCTCCCGTTTCATACTAAGATTTGTGACCATAGATTAACCCTATGGAAATTTTTTTTCTTTTCTTTTTCTTTGAAAGAGACCATCCTGCCACTTTAGTTAACACCCAAAGATTTCATGTTGTAGGGTCGTTTGACGTTCACAATTGTGCAGAGATGAGTATCATATCACCAACATTTATACAGAAGCCTCTAGAAAAATTCTTGTAAATAGTTCACGCATCGTTATCGGAATGGGACACAAAATCTCAGGTTTGTTTGCCACTTAAAATTACTTTACCACAGCTCGCCGTGTTTTGGCTAAGTGTGCTTTCCCGTCCTCAGGTCCGGCAGTGTCTGTCGGGGCATATACACAGGCGCTGAAAGATTCTTTTCCTGCGAGTGGATTTGAGAAAATGTAATGGGAATTATCTGAATAAACAAGTTGTCTCGGGCGAGGCAAACACCGCCAAACAAGACCACAGGAGAGATTGACCCAGGAATTGGTGCCGCCACTGAAAACCTAGGGGTGCCTATATTGGAACATTAGATCGTTACACAGAAAAACTTCCCACAAGCTACACAGGATTTAGGAGAGATTACACGTTTTGCAAAACATTCTATCTCTTTTTCATTTCTTTTTGGACAAACTCGTGTCATAGATATAGATTTGTATTGTGATAAAGGAGAGAGAATAGAATGAAAAACAGTGTGTGTGTGTGTGTGTGTGTGTGTGTGTGTGTGTGTGTGTGTGTGTGTGTGTGTGTGTGTGTGTGTGTGTGCGTGTGTGTGTGTGTGTGTGTGTGTGTGTGTGTTTTTTTAAAACAAATTATTTCATTTGCGATTTTGTGTGTGTGCCAGGATCGTGCTTCTGTTCACAGGGAAAATAGAAAAAAAAAAAACATGCAAGATTAAAACGTGTTGATCATCATTATCCAGTTAATCAAGACTGACGAAAATTACTTCGCTTGACGAAAATTACCCCGCTTGTCGCAGTTTCATTACATGGCCCTGAATATCACCCCAAACACGATTTCAGACCCTAATTTTTGCCTCCATAATACCGACTTATTACTCGGAGATATCCTAGGCAAAGCCGTGCCCAGCAATCTTCCGAGCGCACAACTCATTTGTCCTTAATTTGAACGCGGCCATTTGGTGTAGCCCCTATTCAACGCCTCTGCCTGCAAACATTTAGCGAATTAGGATCACAGGCGGATTCAGCACGCAAGGGAGGGGCGGTGACTAGAATTTGCGTGTTCCGTTCATACGTTTGAGAAAAGTTAATCACGGATCGACAAATCCCATTTTCCGTTATAAAGGAGTGTAAAATTAGGCCGGGTAAGTTACTTGCAGGGCGAAGGACACAAATACACAATATATTCCCTATTAGCCTCAGGCATCATAGTCACCCCTAAAAATGCTTCAATGTAGAAACAAATACTACCATGAAAAGACCACTCTAAGGCACGCACCTGACAGGTGTTTAAAGAAAGTTGAATGTCTCCTTTCTCCGGGTACTCCGGCTTCCTCCCCCTCTGCTTTGGAAATGTTCAGCCCACCAAACTTGAAAAATAAATGCAATTCTAAATTCCGAAAGTTAAATAGCTGAGCTGACCCTTCGCACCACGTGATTGTAATGTGTTTATGTCCAGTGTGTGAGAGAATGCGTGTGACTCACGTGAGCGTGCGTGTTGGGTTCAGTTCGCGACGCTTTGAGCCGATTCATGAAATTGGGAAAAGCGCCTACACAATACTCATTATTATTATTATTTCCGCTCAGGCCTCAATGGAGTAATGCACGTCTGCTTTCTGTTTAGGCAAGAGGGGCAGTTCACACAAATCCACTTGCCTCACTTGTGTCCGACCTCTGTGCAGAAAGCCCAGCTTCACTGGCAGCTTGCCTCTTTTTGCGACCGCCTGGCATACACCTTGACCTGCATAGCACAAAAATCACGAAAATCACGCTTTTTCATGACAACAAAAATCACTACAGATTAGCACACTCGCCAAACAGGGTACCTCAAATAAACACCAAACATGACCCAACGGCCAGTTTGTGTCCTTACGCCTGCACCGCAGTGGTCACCCGCTAGTCTCTTTGTCATGTTTATGACCAGAAGCTAAAATTATGAAAATGACCAGTACTCAACTAAGAATCATGACACTGATAACATACCGACTGTCATTTAAATTTATGAAACTGACGACATACCTACCGTCAACTACAATAATGGATATCGGCCGCCAATTAAAATTATGAAACTGTCCACATAGCGGCAAGTTTCATGATTTTAGCCACCGTCAGCCAAGATAATGCATATCGGCCGTCATTTAGATTTTTTGAAACTGACGACATACCTACTGTCAGCTAAAATAATGCATATCGGCCGTCAATTAAACTTATGTAACTGACGACATACCGGGCCGTCATCTAGTATGATGAAACTGACGAGATCTCTTCTTTTACCCTCTCTTTATTACAAGGAAAACGGTGTGCACACAGTTTGGACTCGGCAGGATTCAAAGCCACGAACTTCCGATCAAGAATACTGAAATAAAAACTTTATTTTACAACGGGTTGAGGTCGCAAAACAGTTTTCATACCTGCCGTTGCTAACACTACTAAAAATACATAGTGCTACAACACCAAAAGCACAAAAACAAAGAAACCAAAGTAAAGAACTAAAACTAAAAGCATCAAATCAAATCAAATCAAATCAAATCAAATCAAATCAAATCAAATCAAATCAAATCAAATCAAATTACACGACTGAGACAGAGAAAGTTACTACATTATTAATTCACGAAAAACTACATACTGAATATAAAGAGCATATATACTTAAATTAAAAAGATAATTGAACATACTTCACACACACACACACACACACACACACACACACACACACACACACACACACACACACACACACACACACACACACACACACACAGAGGGAGATGGAGGGGTACCCAACACACTCTGAGTCCGCCAGTGTGAAGCACACATCAAATAATAACCATATTTCCCCCAAACCTCTACCCCGGGCGATACACACCCATTCTGGTAAGCCAACTGTTTATGATTCGAGTTAGCCCGCAAATGGACCAGGGCCCGCTACCCAATGGGCGCCGCTGATCTCCCTTAGATGCAATTAAAAGTTACAATCCTTTGTTTTTTCCAGCCGAAAATGGGAAAGCTTCCTTGTTTTAGTTACCGCTGCGGCTGCTGGCAGAAGGCACTGATACGTGTACCTGAAACACGGGAGACAAGAGATGCGTGCGGGGAGGAAAAAAGAATGGCAACTGGACGCACAGCGATCTCTGCAATCTGTGTTTGATGACAGGATTCTCTGGCAACTATTCTGTAAAGGATTAAAAAAAAAAAATCTCTTTCAGGTAGTTCTCTCCTACACATACCTTGCAATTGCAACCCCCCCCCCCCTCCAAAAAAAAAAAAACCCAAATGAAAAAGAAAGAACAGAAAGAAAGAAAAGAAGACAAAAAGGAAAAAGAAAGAAAGAAAGACAGAAAGAAAGATTCAATGCACAGTATACTTTCAGACGCGTGTTTTAATCCAGCGAAGAGTTTCCGTAAAGATTCCGGGGAGCCGGGGTGGTCGAATGGTAGAGCGTTGGACTTCTAATGCTCGGGTCGTGAGTTCGATCCCGACTCGGGCCAAATATTTGTGCTGGCTTTTTCATCGTTGCCCCCTCTTTGATATCACCCTATGTGGTGGAAAAGGACGTTAAACCCCCAAACACCCACCCACCCCCGTAAAGATTCCACTGTGTGCAAATGTTTCTATGAGTCAAAAAAGTGGGATACTCTTTTCACAGATATTTGATATGGTGATTTTGTTTAAAACGTCACGACATAATAAAATTCACAGACCAGTACAAAAGACTCAGACTTACACAACTTGGGGCGGTCGGTGGTCGAATGGTTAAGACCTCGTCACCAATGCGAGAGGTCAGGTTTGAGTCCCAGTCGGGGCAAAGAATTTTTCCTTATCGTACGTGACACCGTTCATTCGGGTCGATCGTCGGGGGTTCTCTCCGGGTACTCCGGCTTCCTCCCCCTCTGCTTTGGAAAGTTTCAGCCCACAAAAATCGGAAATAAATGCAATTCTAAATTCCTAAATTCCTAAACTTAGATAACTGAGCTGACCCTTCGCACCACGTGAACGTAACGTGTTTGTGTCCAGTGTGTGAGAGAATGCGTGTGATTCACGTGAGCGTGCGTGTTGGGTTCAGTTGGCAGCGCTTTGGGCCAGTTCAAGAAATTGGGTAAAGCGCCTATAAATATACAGTTATTATTATCATTAGTATTAGTAGTAGTAGCAGTAGTGGTAGTAGTAGTAGTAGCAGTAGCAGCAGTAGTGGTATTAGTAGTAGGTAGCAGCAGCAGCAGTAGAGTAGTAGTAGTAGTAGTAGCAGTAGTGGTAGTAGTAGTAGTAGCAGTAATGGTGGTGGTGGTGGTAGTAGTAGTAGTAGTAGTAGTAGTAGCAGTAGTAGTAGTAGTAGTAGTAGTAGTAGTAGTAGTAGTGGTAGTAGTAGTAGTGGTAGTAGCAGCAGCAGCAGTAGTAGTAGTAGTAGTAGTAGTAGTAGCTAGTAGTAGGTATGTCGTAGTAGTAGTAGCAGTAGTGGTAGTCGTAGTAGTAGCAGTAATGGTAGTAGTAGTAGTAGTAGTAGCAGCAGCAGCAGTAGTAGTAGTAGTAGTAGCAGTAGTAGTAGTAGTAGTAGTAGCAGTAGTGGTAGTAGTAGTAGCAGTAGTGGTGGTAGTAGTAGTAGTAGCAGTAGTGGTAGTAGTAGTAGTAGCAGTAATGGTAGTAGTAGTAGTAGTAGCAGCAGCAGTAGTAGTAGTAGTAGTAGCAGCAGTAGTAGTAGTAGTAGTAGCAGTAGTGGTAGTAGTAGTAGTAGCAGCAGCAGCAGCAGTAGTGGTAGTAGTAGCAGCAGCAGCAGTAGTAGTAGTAGTAGTAGCAGTAGTAGTAGTAGTAGTAGTAGTAGTAGTAGTAGTAGTAGTAGCAGTAGTGGTAGTAGTAGTAGTAGCAGCAGTAGCAGTAGTAGTAGTAGTAGTAGTAGCAGTAGTGGTAGTAGTAGTAGTAGCAGTAGTGGTAGTAGTAGTAGTAGCAGCAGCAGCAGCAGTAGTAGTAGTAGTAGTAGCAGCAGCCGCAGTAGTAGTAGTAGTAGTAGTAGCAGTAGTGGTAGTAGTAGTAGTAGCAGTAGTGGTAGTAGTAGTAGTAGCAGCGCAGCAGTAGTAGTAGGTAGTAGTAGTAGTCAGTAGTAGTAGTAGCAGGCAGTAGTGGTAGTAGTAGTAGTAGTAGCATCAGCAGCAGCAGCAGTAGTAGCAGTAGTAGTAGTAGTAGTAGTAGTAGTAGTAGCAGTAGTGGTAGTAGTAGTAATAGCAGCAGCAGTAGTAGTAGTAGTAGTAGTAGTACTAATAGCAGCAGCAGTAGTAGTAGTGAGTACTAGTAGTAGTAGTAGCAGCAGCAGTAGTAGTAGTAGTAGTAGTAGTAGTAGTAGTAGTAGTAGTAGTAGTAGTAGTAGTAGTAGTAGCAGCAGCAGTAGTAGTAGTAGTAGTAGTAGTAGTAGTAGCAGCAGCAGTAGTAGTAGTAGTAGTAGTAGTAGTAGTAGCAGCAGCAGCAGCAGCAGCAGTAGTAGTAGTAGTAGTAGTAGTAGTAGTATCATCATTATCATTACCTTACAGACTACGATGATTTCCGTTTCTTCATGGCAATAACTGCATTTGAAATAAAGCTGCTTTTTAAAAAGTCTGTCTGTCCTGCTCGACATTCATCTGTACCTCTTGCTAGAGTGGAGAACTTCAAAGCAGGAGTGTAACGGGTGTGTGCGAACATATTACCGCACCCAACTTGCCACAAAGAGTAGTGCGCTGTTGCGGCAAACTCACGCGAGGAGAGATGGCGGGCACAGGAAATCGGGGTGTAATTACTACAACAGACGGGCTCTGGCCTTGCTGCTCAATCATGTGCCGATCTGGATTCCAGTCCATAATTCCTGTACCAACAGTGCCCCGCACGCGACCAAAACTCGCACGTAGCATGCGCGCGCAGGCTGATCCTTTGACCGGATCACCTCCGTCCGAAGGGAACAGCCCCAGTGGCGGTAATCTTTCGGATCGGTGATGACACGAAAGAACAAAGAGTTGGTGACTGCGTGATGGTAGTCATGTGAAGAATGGTACTTGTTTTAGTTTGGAAAGGAGCAGATGTTTGGGTCGATTGGCTCTTTCAAGTTTTTGGTACAAGAACTAGTTCAGATATCACAGTGAGTGAGCAAATAAAACTGTTTGCTCCGATTCCAAAGACCCCCCTCCCGCCTCCTCCCCCCCCCCCCCTGAAAAAAAGGAACACACACACACACACACACACACACACACACACACACACACACACACACACGCTATGGTGCCATAACTGTGCTGAGATCGGCAACACATTTGTATTAAAAATAGACAGGTGGGTGAATGTTTGGGAGTTTAACGTCCTTTTCCACCTCGTATGGGTGATATCAAAGACGGGGCAACGAAAAAAAAAAAAAAAAAAAAAAAAAGCCCAGCACAAATATATGGCCCCAGCCGGGATTGTATAAGAACAGACCAATAAATTAACGAACGAACAAACAAACGAAAGAGAAGAAGTCCGATGTAACTTTATACAAACCGCATGACATTGCTACGTATTTCACATATCGCTGACAATCACACGCAAATTCACATAATTATGACTTTTTAAGAAGAAACGGTAACGACCGCGAAGTGGTTACAAGTTAAGCAAACAAAAGGGACAGAAACCACTTAACTTTCACAAAGGACGGCACGGGTCAACGTTTCGGCTTTCGCCTTCCTCAGGACACAAACAAATGGGACATAACTTCAAGAAACGAAAGGTAACTCTTCTGTATACTGACATACACGGCGCGGGAAAACAACAACAACAAAACGGTGGGGGAGAAAAGGACCAGAAAACAATTGTAAAAAAACATCACAACACCTATCCTTTGGTGACAGAAGACCATGGACTGTGTGTGAACAAAAAAAGTGGGGAAGAAAAGAACAGAAAAGAATAGCAAAAAATAGTAAAACATCACAACACGCATCCTTTGGTGACTTTTTAAGAATTGTCCACATACCCCTTCAATAAAAGAGAACTTCGGCGGCAGGGAAGCGGTTAAATTTGAGAAGAACTTAATCTCGTGCGAACTGTGACGTTTTTCGTTGACGCATTTCGCTGCTTCCGACAACAAACTTAAATTGACGTCATGATGATAAATACGTCAAAATCAGACGTCATTTCTGTCGGGAGGGGCGCGCACAGAGCTGCAAAAGGGAAGACTCACTGCTCGCTCCACTGTGGAGACATTTTCTTTGCTTCCTTCGCACGTTTTTGTCCAGTTTTCCTCGCCGCCAATGTTATATGTCACGCAACCCCCAAGACCGTAAAATGCCTACTCGACGCACGAACCACTAAAACCCGACGATAGCGACGAAGACGAACGAACCGAAACGAAGGCAAGTCAAACCATGGAAAGCGTACCGTTCAAAGGGTCCCCGAGCAGACCGGCAACCTACGAGGAGAAATCGGAAAAGGACAAAGGACAGAGACAATGCGACGCGCAAGTGTATAAAGTACTCGACGAACTTCGACAGGCGGGATATTTCTGTGACGCGACCATCCAGTGCTCAGGGCAGACGTTTAAGGTGCAGAGGAACATTCTGTCCACGTGCAGTCCCTATTTCAAGGCGCTGTTCACTTACCACAACCCCGGGGAAGGGGCAGAGAGGAGTAAATCCATGAAGGAGTTCTTCATCCAGGACGTGTCTCCAGATGTCATGGAGCTCCTGATCAAGTGAGCTGATTTTAAGGGTACATCGGCGGTCTAGTGGTTAAGAGACTTCGCCACCAATGCGAGAGGTCAGGTTCGAGTCCCACTCAGGGCAAAAAAAAAAAAATTCCCTTCGTGCCGGGCAAAGAATTTTCCCTTCTCGCTCCGATCTTTGGGGGGTTCTCTCCGGGTAAATGCAATTCTAAATTCCAACACTTAAATAGCTGAGCTGACCCTTCGCACCACGTGATTGTAATGTGTTCATGTCCAGTATGTGAGAGAACGCGTGTGATTCACGTGAGCGTGCGTGTTGGGTTCAGCTCGCGGCGTTTTGAGCCGATTCATGAAATTGGGTAAAGCGCCCACACAATACACAGTAATACTACTACTACTACTACTACTACTACTACTACTACTACTACTACTACTAATAACATACAATTTGTGGGTACATGAGGGCTTAAAGATACTAAATGCTACCATTTTCAGGCTCGACTGTTTTGGTGGTGTATAGCATCACGTCACTAAAACACACGCAGAAACACATGTTCAGACAACTTCAGGTCAACATCTATAGAGTTTAGTTCCGTTGTATGGTTATTTGTCTTGACACGTTCACAAAATATGATCACCTGGAACTGCAAGGTGGTCCTTGGATTTTTTTGTGGCGAGTGAAGGATTTTGAATTGTGCTTACTCAGTAGTTATGTACGACCGGAATGATACAAACCGACACCATCTTGCTAGGTACGCGTACACGCGGGATGTTCCTAAAGACCTTCAGACCATCGTCCATCTACTGCCGGCAGCAGACCGGTTCCAGATGGAAGGCCTGCTCAAGTCTTGTGGTCAGGCTTTGGCACAGGAACTCACGCCAGACAACTGCGTGCAAATCAGGGCAGCCGTGCGGGCTTTCTCCTTCTCCTGCAAAGAGCTCAAGGTGGGTTGGAACACATAGAGTTGTGCACAACTGTCGCTGTCTCACTGTCTGCACAGCTCTCTCTATCTCACTGTCTGTCTGTGTCTGTCTCTGTTTTTCTCTGTCTGTCTGTCTGTGCCTCTGTCTGTCTGTCTTTCTCTTCCCACCTCATCCCAACAGTGTACAATGCATAGAAAAATATCTTTTCATGTACTATCCGTGTTTGAAATATCTGATTTTTTTAACCATGCTATTCAGTTTACACTAACAGGCACGTTTCGCTTTTTTGATAGCACATGTGGTCAAAGGCCGGGGAGCAATCCTATATCCGCGATAGCTCATACACATGACCGGGCCCGAATGAGGTTTTAGGATTTCTGGATTAGGACACTAACTCGACTGAGGTCTGAAGATCAGAATGGCTGAGGTTTTACATCCCAGCACACAATGGCACCAAAGCTGGTTTTGCGGCGTAGCAGCTCAACGCCGTTACACCCAAACGTCCTCTACACTTGTTGTTTCTTTTTGTAAATTGCCGTTTTAATAATAATAATAATAATAATAATAATGAGTATTATATAGGCGCTTTACCCAATTTCATGAATCGGCTCAAAGCGCCGCGAACTGAACCCAACACGCACGCTCACGTGAATCACACGCATTCTCTCACACACTGGACATAAACACATTACAATCACGTGGTGCGAAGGGTCAGCTCAGCTATTTAAATTTCGGAATTTAGAATTGCATTTATTTTTCAAATTTGGTGGGCTGAACATTTCCACACCCTTCACCCTCTCCACCCCCACTCCACCTCATCAGTCCCCTCCCCTCTCCCCGAAAATTTGCCATTTGCCACCGTGTGTCTGCTTCACTCTCCTCTTCCACAACAATGCTGCTGTTTCTTATTTTTGAGTCTTCGCAATGTCCACGTGACGATCTCTTAATGTACAGTAGTTATCTGACATTTTGTCCAACGTACAGGAGGCATCCGACAAGTTCCTGCTGGAGAACTTCCCCTGGATCTACTGTTTCTCCCCGGAGTTCTTGCAGCTGGAGGTGGACGACCTGTGTGAGATCCTAGGTCACGACAAACTCAACGTCAGGAACGAGGGCATCCCGCTTGACGCCATCTGTCGGTGAGAACGTCGTCAGTGTGACGTCATGTGGTTGCGTGTGATGTAGCATGGAGGATACATGTGTGTAAGGCACTTGGTGTGGTGGGACCAGTTTAACGAGCTATTACAGATGGCAAAGAAAGTGCAAATAATCGTGGAATATACTGAATGAATCTGTCTTGAATTATTCACACGAACAGTGCTTTCGGTCCTGCGAATGTCATGAATGTTATTCCACATTCTTTGTGTCTGGCCCCCGTTAGTTGGTCGCCGTGAGATGAAGGGGGAGGGGAGGGGAGTGGTGGTGGTGGTGGTGGTGCAAGCTCTGCTTTCCTTGGTACTACGCCAGGTACTCAAGCGATAAGTAGAACAAGCTTCTCTATCCTCCCTGACCCAGATACAGGCCAGTGATGCTATGACTCGATATATCGATTAGTTTCAAGAGAAGCGGTTTAACGCCAAACACGTTTTTCTTCAACGTTGTTGCACGCTACAGGCTCATATTATTACCTAACCTTCGCCGTCCGGGCTTCATAGCTTTTCTAAAATAGGAGTACCGGTCACCAGACACTGTGGGATTTTACCGGCATCATCATACCATCATCGTCATGATGAACATTGCCCCAACTTCTGAGCCCTCCGGTGGATTTCACCTATGACCTGCGAGGAACACTACTGGAGCTGGCGAAGAATTGGGGCAGAAAAACAACCCAACAAAACAAAACAACAACAACAACAACCAACAACAACAACAACAACAACAACAACAACACTGGGATTTTGATTGAAAACCGCCAAGTAAATAATAATAATAATAATGGTATTTGTAGGGCGCATTTCTTTGAAATATAACTCAAATAAACAATAAACAGTGTATTAAATAGCTAAGACTCTTCCCCGTCCTCAGATGGGTCTCCTATGACTTCGACCACCGCTACGTGCACACAGAGCGCCTGCTGAGGTACGTGCGACTCGGGATCATCACGAACGAGGCGTTCTTCACCATCCTGAACTACCACAAGCTGACCGCCGCCTCTCCTGCTGTCCACACCGTGCTGCTCGACGCCTCGCGTCTCATGGGACAGCCAGAGGTCAGGGTCCCACATAGTGCTTGTGAACTTCTTGTAAAAGAGGAGGTGGAGGCCACGAACACGCATGGGTAGCCCCGACTAGGTCTCAATCTAATGTCCATTTTGAAAGCGCAAAGATACTCAATCTTTCTGGTCTTTGTGGCTGAAAAAGACAAACAAACAAAACAACAACAACAACAACAACGACGACAACGACAACAACAACAGAAACAAAACAGAACTACCACCACTACCACCTTCACCACCTCCTCCAACAATAACAACAAAAACAACAAATACATGTACAACAAAAACATAAAAACAACGAAAACAAAACAGAACCACCACCACCACCACCACCAACAACAAAATAAGAAACTCTTACTGGACGACCAAAAAAAAAAAAAAAAAAAAAATCCTTAAAAAATTGAAGTTAAGCAGTCTTACTTTAGGACAAAAATTGACATAATAGTACAGAGAGCGTTACCCATCTCAGTCCGTGGCGATCATTAATTGCCTGTATCTTGCTCCCTGAGAAAGATTGCTACGAACTGAATGAATGAACAATAAATGAGCGAACTTTGTTTCATACAAAAAAATCTGCGTTTTGCAGAAGAACATGTCTCACAACTTGTTAAAAATATGAATTAAAAAAAAACAAAAACGAAACAAACAAACACACTTGCATGCAAGCAAAACAAGAACAGCAGGAACTACGACAACAAAATCGACACAGCACCAACAAGCGAAACAGTTATTACGTGAGATCTTAAATGGGTTAATACTACCATTGTAATGCTCACAGATCGTTCTGAGCTGTTTTCGTGGTATCTATCATCACACCACTTAGACACCCTGGACAGTGACAGCGTCTCTATTGCTGGCACTGAGCCGGCAAAAGTGTACTCAAGACGCGGCGACCACACTGAGCACCCCAGTAGTGTAACGACAGTCGTAAAATTTGAATGTTTGGTCGTTCAGTTCGCTCAAAGCTTAAATAACATTGTATCGCATTAAGAGCTGTACTAATCACCAAGAAAAGTATTGCGAGCGTACAGGCGCACTCACGATCGAAACTGTTCCAAAACATTAATTGACTAGCAAAGATGGAATTAGCCCGTTTAACCAGCATGCCAAACAACCCAGCTACCAACCCACAACGTAGCCTAAAATTTACCATCGACACCCCCAAAAATACCAGCAGTGTGAATAACTTAACTTTCAGGTGATCAGTGCTTTAGACCAGTGCTCGCCTCGACTGCCCACAGACATGGTGTTCGTGTTTGGTGGATCTAACCTCGGCTGGCCGCTGCAGATCGTGGAAGCTTTCGACATCCGATCTCTTACGTGGAAGGAATGTCCGGCTACAGACTTTGGTCAGCGGTAGTTCATTGAGTCTCAACTGCTTAGGACCATACCCACCATGTTTCAATAGAATAGAAGAACTCAGAACTCTTTATTTCACTGACATATTTTGTCCACAGAAAGATCTGAAAAGATCTAAAAACTCAAAGGACATTATTATACAGTATATGTACAACTGATTTCAGTGTTTACTAGAACTGTTACCAGCTGTCGCACAAAGTAGAACAAGGTGTTATTTCTCCATTCGAACAAAGAGAGAGAGAGAGGGGGGGGGAGAGAGAGAGAGAGAGAGAGAGAGAGAGAGAGAGAGAGAGAGAGAGAGAGATTAAAAGAAGTGAAAGTTCACGCTCTAAGAAGGCAAACAGACATTCATCACGGGTTTTCCAAAGAAAAAAAAAAAAAAATCTTGCCACTACCACGAAAGGGTCTGAGGTTCGAGTACACACTGAACGTAGAGCATCGCATTTTGTTTCACCTGTAACATGTGGCACCGTTCATTCAGGCTACAGCGGGGTTGAGGGGTGGTTCTCTTCAGGTGGATGGATGGGTTTTGGGAAGTTGAACGTACTTTTCCACCACCTATGGGTGATATCAGAGACGAAGCAACGAAAAGAAGAAAAAAAAAAATCCAGCACAAATATTTGGCCCGATCTGAGATTCGAAATCACGACCCGAGCACTGAAAGTCCAGCGCTCTACCATTTGACTATCGCGGCTCCCCTTCTCTGCGGGTACTTGGGCTTCAAACACTTTGGCTTTGTACATGTTTGGAATATGTGCAGTTCTAAATTCGGAAGCTTGAATAGCTTGGGTTGACCATTTGCACCGTGTGAATTTAATATATTGACACCCAGTGTAGGAGTAAAACTTGCACGTCATTTCACCGTACTGAACTGAGAGAAATCTGCACCGCCGGAGACATTCAAGCGCTAGCGGAAGGGAAGCAACTCCATACAGGTGGCAAATATTTTCGGAGTTCTATCGGTTCTCTCCCCTACCAGGTGCCGTTAAATGCTCATAATTACCAGCCCAAGGTGGCCAAAAAACAAACAAACAAACAAACAAACAAACAAATATTGTTTGCGTATGTCGTCAGGTCCCCGGTCCTACCACGGTACAGCCGTGCTGAACCAAGTGGTGTACATTATCGGTGGTTTCGATGGCGCCGACTACATCAATTACTGTACGGCCTTTCACCCGGAGACGGCCGCCTGGTCTGATGTGGCTCCCATGCACGACAAGCGGTTAGTGTCTTTACCAGCAACGTGCGCTGACACGTGTGCACCCCAGTAGTGTAACGACAGGCGTAAAATTTGAATGTTGAACCGCTCGAGCTAAGTGTACAGCGTGGGTGGGTGTCTGGGAGTTTAACGTCCTTTTCCACCATGTATGGGTGATGTCAAAGACGGGGCAACGAGAGAGAGTGAGTGAGTTTTTAGGGCTCGCGGCTGGCAACGAGAGAGAAAGGCCAGCTCAAACATTTGGCCCAAGTCGGGATTCGAACTCACGACCCGAGCATAGAGAGTCGAACGCTCCACTATTCGGCTATCCCGGCTCCCCGCGAAGTGTAAAGAACACTGTATCGCATTAAGAGCTGTACAAATTATCGAGATAGATTTTTTTTTTGTGTGAGTGCACATAGATCTAGAACCTTTCTCTCTCTCTCTCTCTCTCTCTCTCTCCTGTAGTTTTAATCTATCATAATTACTTACCAGTCTAGTCTGCCATTTCAGTGCTGTCAATATGTACTTTTTCCCACTGAGCATTCACGTACGCGGTGCTGCTTGTTTATGCTCACTATCTGTTTACTTGAACGACTTGTCAGTATTGCAGTAAACTTGTTTAAACCAAGATAGAGTATTTCCAGTGTACAGACGCACTCACATGCAAAATTGTTACAAACGTGATTTCTCTTAGCAAAGATGTCGTTAGCCCGTTTAATCCTCCTTTTTTTCTTTTTTTCCGCAGCTGTTACGTGAGTGTGGCCGTTATGGATGGTTATATCTACGCGTTGGGAGGGTTTGACGGGAGAGTGAGACAACGGTCAGCCGAGCGTTTCCACCCGGCCTCCAACCAGTGGACCATGATAGAGCCCATGATTTGTCCTCGCAGTGACGGAGGAGCCGTGGCCCTTGACGGTGAGTGGGTCAAATAATTGACGATGAAAACGATGACGACGACGACGGAAAGGTGGGGAATGGGGGGAAGGAGGGGGGTTGAATACATGCAGCGTTTGTTGTCCGCGATTGCTGTGACATCTTGTCGTATTTGTTTGTCGACCCCCCACCCCCACCCCCACATCACCCCTCCCCTTTCACACATTGTCGACCCCCCCCCCCCCCCCCATCACCGCTCCCCTTTCACACACACACACACACACACACACACACACACACACACACACACACACACACACACACACACACACACACACACACACACACACACACACACACAGAGATGCTACCGTCTTTCGCTGCGATATCTCACGCCGTTTGGATACTTCACCACTTCCATCTACGTATATACTCCAAATCTTGATACATATATAGACGCCTCCCCACGCCCCCCCTTCCCCCCCCCCCCCTCCCAGACCTCGACTACCTCCTCCCTCCTGAGCTACTCACGGTCACGCGTGGTACTGCAGACCCTTATTATTATGTCCTTTCACTTTTGTCCTTCTCTGTATTGTTCTCCCTGCACACCCACTCGTATAATGATTATGTCGGTTTTCACATACCACAACCATCATCATCTAGTCCCCAACTGTGACATGAGTGTAACCCTCATCCCCCCCCCTCTCTCTCTCTCTCTCTGTCATCGCATTTTTTCTGTTTCATTCACCAGGCAAAATCTACATGATCGGCGGCTTCAACGGTCAGGAGAGCCTGAGTTCAGCCGAGTATTACGACCCGTCGTGTGGTCAGTGGACCATGATACACACCATGCGTGACAGGAGGAGTGGCGTCGGTGTGGCTGCCTACAAGGGGTTGCTGTATGCTGCTGGTGAGGATACGGGTTACACTTTAAAAAAATGAGAAAGGAAAGTGAAATGAAGACAACAAGAAGTGTGTGAGAGAAAAATAACCAAACCTTCTTTATGATGCTTTAAAAAAAAACTCAACTCCCAGCCTTACACCCCCAAAAAACAAACAAACAAACAAACAAACAAACAAACAAACAAACAAACAAACAAACAACAACAAAAAACAAAAAAAAACCAAAGCAAAACAAACCAAACCAAACAAACAACAACAACAACAACAAACACCCCCCCAAAAAAAAAACACCCCCCCAAAAACAACAACAACAACAAAAAGTGTCACAAAAACACCCAACCCCCAAAAAACAAACAAAAGCAAAACAAAACAATAACCAAACAAACACACACAAACAACAACAACAACAACAACAACAACATCAACAAAACATCACACACACACACACACACACACACACACACACACACACACACACACACACACACACACACACACACACACACACACAAGAAAACCAACCAACCAACCAACCAACCAACCAACCAGCAAACAAACAAACAAACAACAGCATAAAAGCAACGCACACACACACACACACACACACACACACACACACACACACACACACACACACACACACACACACACACACACACACACCTTTCTCGTACGTTTGGTTATCACTCCCATTGCCCTCCACAGACTACCCATAATTTTTCATGCTGGTTTCTTTACTCTTTCCTCATAAGTTCTGTTCGAACCCTGTACAGGTGGTTTTAACGGAACCCGTCGCTTGAGCAGCGTGGAACGGTATCACCCGGACACGGATGAGTGGCAACCATTGCAACCCATGCTGAACGCTAGGAGTAACTTCGCCATGGCTGTAAGCATCACACCTGTATGTTGCTGTTGTGGTCTAAACTAAACCAAACTGATCTAAACCAAACTAAACTGGGGCGGTCGGTGGTCTAGTGGTTAAGAGACTTGTCACCAATGCGAGAGGTGGGGGGTTCCAGTCCCACTCGGGGCAAAGAATTTTTCCTTTTCGTACGTGGCACCGTTCATTCGGGCCGATCGTCGGGGGTTCTCTCCGGGTACTCCGGCTCCCCCCCCCCCTCTGCTTTGGAAATGTTCAGCCCACCAAATTTGAAAAATAAATGTAATTCTAAATTCCGAAATTTAAATAGCTGAGCTGACCCTTCGCACCACGTGATTGTAATATGTTTATGTCCAGTGTGTGAGAGAATGCGTGTGATTCACGTGAGCGTGCGTGTTGGGTTCAGTTCGCGGTGCTTTGAGCCGATTCGTGAAATTGGGTAAAGCGCCTATACAATACTCATTATTATTATTATTATTATTATCTAAGCTGAACTAAACTGAACTGATCAGCCCTCAAACTGATCTGACCTGATACTAAACCAAACTGATCTAAACTAAACTGAACTAAACTAAAGTTTTTATCACCTTCACTAGCAGGGCTCACCGTTCAACTCAGAATCCCACCGTCATCTAGGAAAAAAGTTCTAAGCGACAATGGAACCCTTGACCCGTAGGCCCTATTTCTATCTGAAAGTAGAGATGGTTCAGAGGAAGGCCAATGCATTTGCGGGAAGAGAGTTCTGGGCCCGCATGTGAAACTCGAGGTTAATTTAACCCACGGCTACGGGCCTAACCCAGACTAGGACAAAAGAAACCCCAAATCCAAATGTAATGAAAAAGGAAGCGAAGAAAGAAAGAGAAAAATCCTTCTATAACGGCAAAGGCACCTTGCTGGAATGGACCCGCTTCCTGATTTAAAAAAAAAAAAAATCATACAATTTAACCCTAGAGCTAGTTTAGTTCGAGGTTAGACTCTAATCCGGGACTAAACTCCCTAACCCCGACTTTTACATGCGGGCCCAGGTGCTGCAAGTGTTTATTAGCTGAAACACAGACTCCGCCAGCGGCGTTGTCGAACATCAGTAGCAGAACTTTAATCTTGAACCTTCAACTGCGTGTCCAACAAGGTTTTTGCGTGTAAAGCCTTCAGCGATTGGGTGTGTTGGGGTGAGTGGGTAGGGTATATAATTACATATCCACCTTAAGGTCGACTACAGGGTAAAAGGCGGGGGACTTGGGGGCGAGGGGGGGGGGGGGGGGTAATGATTATCCAGCTCAAGGTCGACTACTGGGCCCGTATGTAAAACTCGAGGTTAATTTAACCCACGGCTACGGGCCGAACCCAGACTAGGACAAAAGAAACCCCAAAACAAAATTAAATAAAAAAGGAAGCGAAGAAAGAAAGACAAACAACCTTCTATAACGGCATAGACACCTTGCTGGAATGGACCCGCTTCCTGATTGAAAACAAAAAACAACAGAAAATTTACTCCTAGAGCTAGTTTAGTTCGAGGTTAGACTCTAACCCGGGGCTAAAACCCTAACCTCGACTATTACATACGGGCCCTGGTTGTTCTGCACGACGGCTGCGGTGGTTAGTGTATGGTTGCGAAGTTGAAGTTCAACATCCCGCACCACAACAGTCCCATCACAACAGACAGAAAAACGGCGAAGGCCCAAACGCCCGTTTTTGTATAGCTCTCAAAACAGTGACGACGTCTTGTAGTTTTTAAAATGACGCATTGTCTGATGCTTTACGTCACAATGAGTACGTCACACCCTACCATCTCGATTTGGCCACAACCTCTCTCTCCGATAGCTTTGGTGTTCTGAGATTTAACCAAGAGACTGCAGAACTTAACATAATCATCGTGATTCATATAGCCTATTTACACAGGTTGTAGAGGACGCCTTACTTGTGATCGGTGGATATGGAGGTCGGCACACCACGGCCCGGGTGGAAATGTTCGACCTGTATGGGGATCGTTGGTGGGTCTGCTTCTTTCAGTTCTGTTCTGTTCTTTATGTTTTGTATTTTGTATTAGATGATGATGATGATGATGATGATGATGAGAGAGAGAGAGAGAGAGAGAGAGAGAGAGAGAGAGAGAGAGAGAGAGAGAGAGAGAGAGAGAGAGAGAGAGAGAGAAACTTTATTTTACAACGGTAGAGGTCATTGATGTAAACAGTTTTCATACGTGCCGTTGCTAATACCACTAAAACAAGAAGAAGAAGAAGAAGAAGAAGAAGAAGAAGAAGAAGAAGAAGAAGAAGAAGAAGAAGAACAACAACAACAACAGGAGAGAACGAACGAACGAAACTTTATTTTACAAGGATAAAAGATTAGGTACGCAGACCTGTCTTAGATCTTGTCCTTGCAAGGTTTCTTATACATGTATATGTACAAAGTAAGCTCCAACTAAGTAGAGCGCGCGCACACACACACACACACACACACACACACACACACACACACACACACACACACACACACACACACGACCATGCTACTACATACATACATGTATATCAAGCAATACTAAAAAAATGACCAAGGACAATAGGGGAAAAACAAAGGATATGATAAGTGAGCAATGCAAATTAACCTTGAGATGTTTTTACAGGTTTAAAAGAAAACAAACAAACAAACAACAACAACAACAACAGCAACAACAACAACACGTGATGTGAATAAGTATTGGAATTTTCTTTGCCCCAAATACAAAATCATACAGAGTACATGTATTGTCAAGCCCGTTACGAGCTGTCCACCAGGCGTTTTAGTCGTTTGGCCTTGAAAGATCCAACCGAATCGCATTTTTACACACGTGAGATATATTCATATGCTTAGAGCTTAGTGAAGGATAATCGTTTCTGTCATCGTTACAGTTCCTTGTTTCTGTTCTACGTTTTCACAGGACAATATCCACTGACCTGAGCTATTCCAGAAGTGCCCTCAGCGCATGCGTGGTCTCAGGTCTCCCCAACGTGGAAATATACACGTCGCGCTTTACTGACTCCACCTTAGATCTGATTCTCTGAAACGCCTTACATCATCTACTGATACTTCTTCAGTGCCATATACCGATACTTCATTCATACCCATTTACAATTTCTTTTTTCTGCGATTCTGACCCGCTGTGCTAATCTCCATTCACTCTAGTTTCTTACTTGCTAGCGTAATATTTATATCGAAGCAGCGTTATCTGCTAATGTGTTCAAAATCCATGGTTTTACATAACACTGTATCAAGCATGCTGGTTCATTTTTACAGTTTTGTCTTGCCGATTTGCACCGGGTTTTGACGGACATTTTTATGATACCAATCGTTTACTGACTAATTCCTAAATGGTAACGAAAGGAAACTGACCAGCCACAGTCTTAAACCTGATAGGCGTTGGGTAGGTCTCACATGTTAATAACATTCTGTAATGAAATTATTCTTTGGAAGCAGAAAGGTACAGACCAGATCTAAGCTTCGTACATGTTGTGCAATAGTTCATATAATATATATAATATTATACAATGTAAACTGTGAGAAACTTATACTAGTTCGTAAGTATTTTATATTTTATAGTTTTTAGCTGACAGTGTCAAAATACTACTATTCACATATCCATGAGCTGTGATAAGATTTTTTCCCCGCTTAGATAGGATACACTTTTTTTTGTTAAACTTTTACCTTGATACCTAGATATGCAATTTTGAATATCGATTTAAAAAAAACAAACCCGGAGATGACATGAGAGACATAGATGTACAAGAGAAGTAAAGGTTGGACAGACGAACTATACAGCATGTCACAGTTTGTTATCGTGTTTATTTCCAGAACTTTCCAAAGTTTCACAATAAAGTTTCAAAAAGACTGTACAAGTTAATTGTTTAATCAAAATAAAAATATTAGCATTATTTTAAAAGTGCAGCATGCATATTAACAAACAAACAAACAAATTAACAAACAAATAAACAAACAAACAAACAAATTGCAGCGAAAAATATGAAGTATGTACAGGGAGACAGCAGAAATGTCTGGGCTGTTCTTTTTTGTGGAAAAATTGTGACGATACTAAACAAATAAACAAACAAACAAACAAATTGCAGCGAAAAATATGAAGTATGTACAGGGATGTTCTTGGGTGGAAAAGTGTGACAAGAATCAAATCCAGTTTTCTATTGGTTGATTGCTTGTTTGAGGGTTTAACCTTGACCTACATTGCCTTTTAACTCAAGGAAAACTCGTAAGTGTGAATTACTTCAAGGCAGATTTCCCCTTAGTTCGGGCAACCCATGAGTGATCGGGGAACTGAAGTCACTGGGTTAGAGTTCCAAGCGAACAAACTTTTTGGTGGCTACATCTTGTGCGTGGTGGCTAAGCAAAGGAAAACGTCAGGCTAATATAAGAAAAATGGCAGCGTACCTAAGCTGTACGATGATGTTTACTAGCAGAGCTTGATTGAAGTTAGAATGGGATCCTCTATGGCGCACAGCGAACCTCACCTCGCAGTGTTAGCGTTGGATATTTTCCACTGAGACATGCACGCACTGTAGCTTGTAGGGTTAAAGTGTCTATTTTCATGGAGCGTTATTCACCGTCAATTGTGTCCTATCATTATATAAATATTGACCCAGCCACCACAGAGATATTAATGTGTTGATTTCTTTTCCTATGGTGGGATCCATGACCCTCGATTACAGGAGAGGGACATCATGACTAATTTCCCCTCAGAATATGGGGCAAGTGAAGGATAAGGCACATTGAACTGTTCTCTCGTTTAGATATAATGGAGTACGTTTCGACGAGTCATGATTTTTTTTTCTGGATTGGCTGGGGGTAGAAACATGAACGCCATGCCGAAGATTGGAAGAGTTCACGAATGATACAGTTAGACGCCGTCTTCCATTGACATGTTTTACGGAGTCACAAGCACATAGCCTACACTGGAGGGTCCGTTCAGCCAGACGAACATAATCATAACAGACGACTCCACTCTTGTCAAAACAGGGCAAAGCCCCAAGAATTTAGGCAATCACCTACCGCGCAAACTTTCTTGCCAGACACTACAAAGAGGGAAGCATATAATATCATAGTATTTCGATATGACTGAAACGTGGAAAGAAAGCAACAAGTCCATTGACGTCATTTGACGAAACGACCATTACATCTGTTGTAGAGATCGCGAAAAGCCACTGCATTTCGATGGAAATTTCTAGACCATCCCAGAACATGCTGGTGCAGTAACGACGTCAGTAGATTACGTAACCTTGGAAAGATTTCGAACTTGTCAGGGAAGTTGGGGAATGTTCTAGATCTGGCCTGTTAGTATATAAGCAGCCCTGTGCAGCGTTCTGGGTTTTTCTTCTTTCGTTAATTTGTTCTCCACACATTTTCTGTTGATAAAGTATTGGAGCTGTATCCTGTTGTATTCCGTGTCTTCTCTGCGAGTGCACCAAAACAGCGACATAGCAGGAGTAAAATGCAACAGAAATACAATCTGTTCTATCTTCCAATCACCCCTTTTCTTCACAAAATGGCGTCATGGACGTACTGTGTTTTGCCGATGCAGGGCAGAGTAAAGGGGGCGGGGTTTTGGTCTCGGAGCTTGCCGAGTGGAGTCGTCTATTGATTCAGACTGCGGCAGAGTCCCAGAAAGAGTCTGGGAAGTCCGGGTCACTCCACATCTCGTGGTCAGTGTCCGAGCTGAACTCTTGCAGCTCTTCGTAAGAAACCTCCGACTTGCCTTTGCCACTGTCACTGCGACAGCTGCTCTCTCCGTCATCACTGGGCAGACCTAATCTCCCTCCAGCCTCACGCCTGACATCGGCAGAACCTGCAATGCCTTGAGGACTCATGCTGACAAACTGGACGTCACGACCGCACGCTTCCTCCTCCTCCTCCTC
>JACVVK020000292.1:775000-802500 GCA_018292915.2 Batillaria attramentaria
CAACGATAAAAAAGCCAGCACAAATATTTAACCCAAGCCGGGATACGAACTCAGGACCCGAGCATTAGAAGTCCAACGCTCTACCATTCGGCCACCCCGGCTCCGCGTCGTCGTTGTTAATATATAGAACGAAATTGCTTAAATTGCTTAATTAAACTGAGAACAGCTTTTGTATAAACCGTTTTTTTTAGCACATGCCTTCACAAGTTCTTTCTTCGAGCTGAACGAAGAGCTAGTGCAATTTATTCAGAAAGATAATCGTTGAACTAGGGACCCAAGAGACGCAACTCCTACGTGATTTCTCTAACAGGCGTTGATTTTAGAAGTTGTTTCCCTTGCTTCTGAAAAAAAAGACAATTCGGCAAAGATGCAGCGTCTCTCAGCTTCGACATTTATTATTGTTCTACATGCTTCTTCTTGTTTCTTCGTGAATAACTCAGCTTTGAACATTATTATTATTATTATTATTATTATTATTGGGTCGTGAGTTGGAATCCCGGCTGGGGCCAAATATTTGTGCTGGCCTTTTTTCTCGTTGCCTCTTCTTGATATCACCCTTATATGGTGGAAAGGACGTTAAACTCCCAGACCCCCACCCCTTATTATTATTATAGTAAGAACAAGCCATTATTATGATTAACTATTGGTTATGATACCTGTTGCTCAGTTGAGTGGATGTGAGATGCGTACTTGTCAGTTCTTGGGTAGGTTCCATAATAATAATTAAAAAAAAGCATCGGTGTAACGCCGATTGTATGCAACGCTCGAAAACAACAATATAGAGAAACAACTTAAAGACCCAAGGGATAAAAAAGAAAGAAGTAATATGTGTATAATGATGATCAAGCTAAATTCGTCGTGAAGCCAATTAAACCATCTTATCTTATCTTAAGCAATCCTTTCCTTAGAAAGTACACATCTAGAGATATACCCTAGGATAAGTGTCAAAAAAAAGTTTCAAATACAAGCTGCCATTCCTGCGTCATTAAGGTCCCCATGATAAAAGGTTAGGTTAGAGCTCTGGGCTCGTGTGTAATAGTCGAGGTTAGGGCTTTTAGCCCTGGGTTAGAGTCTAACCTCGAACTAAAACTAGCTCTAGGGTTAAATTTTCTGTTGTTTTTTGTTTTAAATCACGAAACGGGCCCTGGGCCCGTATGTAAAACTCGATGTTAATTTAACCCACGGCTACGGGCCAAACCCAGACTATGACCAAAAAACCCCAAAACCCCAAAACAAATTAAATACAAAAGGAAGCGAAGAAAGAAAGACAAAAACCCTTCTGTAACGGCATAGGCACCTTGCTGGAATGGACCCGCTTCCTGATTTAAAACAAAAAACAACAGAAATTTTAACCCTAGAGCTAGTTTAGTTCGAGGTTAGACTCTAACCCGAGGCTAAACTCCCTAACTCCGACTTTCACATTCGGGCCCTGTAAGCTTGTAAATCAAACATCGGAGCAATGCGTCTTTTACGACCTGGCCGAAATATGTGATTGAAATAAACGTCTCCACTCCTGTCGGTCCGCAAAAGTCGTGAGCCCCCAGTATTCAGCCAATCGCGTCCTGCGGCATAATGAGCACAACACGAGGAATGGTCTTTTTTTTTTTTTTTTTGTTTTTGCCAGACACTTTACAAAGAGTGAAGCACGTGTAGTTCGATATGAGTGACATAATTATGGAAAGAAAGCAGCAAGTCCAATTGACGTCAGATTTTGAGGAAAAGGACTATTACGTCAGTCTCTTTCATTTTCAAATCACGCACGCACGCACGCACGTACACACGCACGCACGCACGCACGCACACACACACATACGCACACGCGTCCATTCACCACAATATCCTTGTAACTCGAGTAATTTATTTCATGATACATTACAGTACACGTACATACAAGTAACATTATTGCAGTTTTAAGTGCATGTTCTACGCAAGGACTACTTCTGGTTTTCAAGTGTTTGTCGCTGCATGCATGTTTCATGTACATAATTATGTGGTCGTATTACAGTGATTATGAACTCTCGCCACCTCCCTTCCCTCTGAGAACATCAGCGCAAAATATGATTTTACCTATTAAAAACAAAAAGAGGAAACAAGTCTCATGTTTCACAATGAAGACATTGACTATTCAGTAAGCACGGGGGGGGGGGGGGGGGGGGGGGGGGTGGGGGGGGGGAATGTTGGGGGATGGGGGGTTGGGGGGGGGGAGAGGGGCCGTGGGTGTAAGGGACGATGTGGTGGTGGTGGTGGTGGAGGAGGAGGGGGTTGTGGTGTTCATCCAGCTGATTGACCTAGTGGTTTTTGATGATTTGGTGCTGGCTGGATGATGTATCCACAATTTGTCCCGAGGGCTGGTGGAATAGTATTGGGACTATAGACCTGCCCGGCTGGACAGCCATCCACTATCAATGAAAATGAAAATACGCAACAACAATCCCATTAAAAAAAAAATACAAAAAATACACACGTTCTCGTCATACGCGGTGGCACAGACATGCACTAAGCTACATTCTGCGTGCATTTATAAAAGTTAGTATATAAGTGATACTGTTGCGTATAAAAATAATGTTTGTTTTCATTATACGACGTATTGTTCGTGTCAACAGAATCGGAGGTTTTTCTCGCCGTACCGGAAAAAAAAAAGTTAGGATTTCCAGCTCAAACATGGCCTTAAAAACTAGTATGGAATTGTTCAATTCTGTTTTTGATTTTCCAAGATCTTGAGGTAACTTTTGTTAAATGATCTCTTTCGAAAAATTAGACGTTGGTTTTGCCTTTTTCAGAGACATGATCGGAAGTATGGCTGAAATTATCACGGCGAAGCGCTTATAAGCGTCACACAAAATGTACATCTTTCTGTTAATCTGTACGCGGTTACACTATAATTATTTGTATGTATAACAAGATTACAAACATTATAGACATTCCAAACAAAGTGGATGGTGGCAAGGCTGTTCAATAAAAAAGAACAACAACAACAACATTAAAACGACTAAAAAAAAAAAAAAAAAAACTATAAAAAAAAAAAACACACAAACGAAAACAACAACAACAACCATGAAACACCAAAGAAAGTACACAAGATGACTTGATGCATGTAAGTTAACGTCCAAGATCGCAGGGGAGACGTTCAGACGACATCAACAACAACCACGACGACGAGAAACACGACGATGACGAATGAGGGGGAAAAAAAGAAAAAAGCAAAACAAAAACGCTAAGTACTGTGAGGTTAACTGGTAAGGATGAGGGTTTATTGAAAAATAACATACTCAAACATAAACCATGTGTACATAAAACTATGTACGCCCAAACTCCTTCCTCTGGTTTCCGCTCACAAAAATTCAACAAGAAACGGTAGAAATCGAACCGCGAAACTGTACACACTTTTGATCGGTGCAATCTTTGGGATTGTGGCCAGCCGGCCGCCATCTTTCTTTTCACTATCGGTGCGAATACCGGATACGTCACAAGTAAACAGTCACCATCGTTTGTGAAACTTAGTCTGTCCACAACGGATGAAAAAAAAATTAATGTAAGAAAGACTTGTGTACTGAGATGATCATGTACCCCGACTCTACCCAAGACAGTGTGGTGTGTGTGTGTGTGGTGTGTGTGTGTGTATGTGTGTGTGTGTGTGTGTGTGTGTGTGTTGTGTGTGTGTTGTTGTGTGTGTGTGTGTGTGTGTGTGTGTTGTGTGTGTGTGTGTGTGTGTGTGTGTGTGTGTGTGTTCTTGTATCCTGTTTGTGGCTCCGTTTTTTGTTTGTTGTTTTTTTGTTTTTGTTTTGTTTTTTGTTAGCTATTGCTAGTTTTGTTCACTTTTATTTATCTTGGAATTACTTTACCTGCATGTTTACCTTACCTTTTCCGCTTGTGCTTGATGATACATATATATAAGTATATTGTCCAGTCTTGTGCTTGATGATACATATATATAAGTATATTGTCCAGTCTTGTAAGAAAATTGACAAAAACGAAATAAAAAAAAAATGTAAGACGTTGAAAAGTAAGAGTTAACACCTAATAAGTCCCCTAAACTGATCAAAACACGAAACTCAGCACGCTTCCCACGTCTGTTATAATATGTTTAAAGCATGTGGAGCTAGCCAAAAGTGGGCAGAGCGGTTACGAAATCCCCCAAGACACAACATGAAAGCATCGAGTCCGATGTGGCGTCATCGTTGGGTCCACTCTGGAACAATTATGCATCCCAAGACTGCAGTAAGTTCAGCAATTCACGATGGAGACTGAGTTTCACGTTCATTCAATAGCCATAACGTCCCGGCAGTCTCCACACCTGATCTTAAAATAACACAGAAGATGGTCATCTGCACCGGTGGGGGGAGGAGGGGAGGGGGGGATCCGCAGCGACTACTCTGACCTCTAATCCTTGAATTGAAGAATTCACTTGTGATCGTTGGTTTTTACTTTGGCAGTAAGGCTTGCAAACTAAGAGTGAATTATTTTCTACGAATTCAGAAGTGTTGAACTGTATTTCGTAATTTCGTAATATTTTGTTCCAGCAATTAAAAGAAATGCCGATGATAGGATAAAGCACAAATTGCGTTTTCAAACGTCTTCGTTCAAACAGTATAATTGAAACCACAACTGTATATCAAACAGTCCAAGGAAAAACCGGCTGAAGTTTCTGGGGGAAAAAACATAATGTCATGTCATGTGTTCAAGGTCGAGGTCACGGTTCATCCACATTTCAGCCGTCCTCGAGGTCAAGTGACAATGTCAAAGTCAAGGTGAAGGTGAAGGTCACATCAAAGTCACGTTTTCTTCATGCCATTTTCTTCCTGTTCGACAACCATGTTCAGGACGCCGAGAAACTTGCTCCAGGAGGATTTGATGAGAGGCGTGGCAGCGGCTCCTGCCCGGGCTTCCAGGTACTTCGGGAACATGTCTGCCAAATCCTGAAACACATGGACACGCGGTCTGTGAAATAAAGAGAACAGCAGCAACAGAAATGGTACTTTCACATTTCAAGTGGAACCTAAAGACGCATCTCTTGTCTCGTTTCTAATTTTTGTTGTTGCTCTCTCTTTTTATTTCTTCCCCTTCCCAAAGGCGCTGTGAACATGCTATGATATGAAAGGTCTTGCTAGACAAAAAAAAAAAAAAATCAAAACAACAACCGGTGGAATCCACAGAGGGCTCGAAAGTTGGGGCAATTTTTCTTATGCATGATGACGGAGGTGAGGATGATGTTAAGATGATGCTATGGAGGTCCGTGTGGTTTGGGACTGCGGGACAGGGCCGCATTCCACGCTTCCTGTCATAAATATCCCGGCGTTCACCAGGCCCGGGAACTACGGCACCTGCGGTGCCGGCCGTGTAATCATGCACATTATAAGACGTGTATACCAAGGGGAAGCACCCCCAAAGTCGCACCCGTGAAGTGGGTGAATCTCGGTTGTGTGGCAACAGCCTCCCCATTGAGCCCATAGCACACCCGCTCTGGGTAGGAGCCAACCTAGATAGGAAAAATCCCGCTTGGCGAACCCGGGTCTCCCGGTCCATGGTCCGAAGTGCTAACCACTACACTACGGGGGCCGGTGAGAATGGACACTTTAATTCACTTCCTACCAAGTAAAGTTAGAGTTGTACACCCGTGGCCTGACAAAAAACCCCCCACAATTAATTCATTTAATTAACTGGATTTAAATCTGGCGTAGTGGGAGTTTTGCACTGTGATTATATTCGTGTTTACTGCAGTTAGAGCCGCCAAGGAACTGCTAATAATAATAATAATAATAGTGGAGATTTTTAACGCGCCTAACCCAAGTGCTGGCTCTAGGCGCTTTACAATATAACGGGAGGGGTGGGGGGGGGGGGCAGCACAACCCGCGAAAATAAAGACTGATAAAATAAAAAAAACAACCCCGCATTGTCTCCCTGCAGGCAACAGAGACCATGGCAGTAAGAGAGAGGGGACCCCAGCATCCTGCCCAGACACAGGATGTGGGGAACCCAACCCAAATAAACCATCTTACACACACACACACACACACACACACACACACACACACACACACACACACACACACACACACACACACACACAGAGTGCACAAGACAATAAAAAGCTAAGCTGAATTACTGGGAAGAGAAGAGATGCGTTTTCAGTTCAGCTTTGAATGTTGCTGGGGACTGAGCGTGGCGGATGTGAGAGGGAAGACTGTTCCATGTGACTGGGCCTTGCCTGATTTTCGCATCCAGGGCCAAAACCGAAAAAGAGTCAAAACCGTGGGATACTCGTGCGCGGTACGGAATGGTAGAGCGTTAGTCTTTCAATGCTCGGGTCGTGAGTTCGAATTCCGACCGGGGCAAAATATTTGCGCTGGCCTTTGTCTCTTTGCCCCGTATTTGATGTAACCCATACGTGGTGGAAAAGAACGTTAACCCCCCCCCCTCCCCCCACCCTCGTGCGCGGTTAAATGCCGCTAACAGACTGACCTTAAAGTACTTCAGACCGATGTCCCTGGCCAAGTGGTTGTGGGCGATCTTGGTGGCGAGAAGGGTCAGCTGGTCGGCGTCATCGATGTTGTCCACCAGAGACCCGATGCTGTACATGACGGTCAGCGCGTGGGAGTACATTGTGCGGTCCTTGCGCAGCTGCTGTGACGTCATCCCCTTGAAGGCGTTGAACGACGGCTGCATGTAGGGATACTCCTCGAACAACCTGAAATGAAAGGGGAAAGTATGTTGGGATTTGAGTTCAGGCTGAGATCCAGAGGAGAAGATGGCGGCAAGAACACCCGGACTACGACAACAGCGACGGCTACTACCACCTTTCCTGGGAAGACCAGGTGATCATCGTGCGTTTTGAGGACAGGTCACTACAGACTCAACACCACATGTTCACCAAATTCAACATTGGTGACACTGCAGCATGCCCCTGTGGCGCACCGCGGATGACAGTTGATCACCTCCTGCAAAACTGTCCAACGCACTAGAATCAAAGAGCGACAACCTGGCCTATAGACACACCGTTGCGGGAGAAGATCTTCGGCTCAGCTGAGTGTCTCCGACGGACTGCAACCTTTATCAGGACTACTGGCGTGCCTGTCTGAGTGATCGAGGAAGAAGAAGAGTTCGGGCTGTTGTCGCTGGTAGTCCGGACAACGAGGGTAAAGCCTACTCTTAACTGGGCACAGCGCGCGTAACACACATATGCACATCACAGTCGTTGCGCTCGGTGTGTCTACTAACTACAAAACTGAACACAACTGTGCTCGGTGACAAACCGATTGAAGATGCATGTCCGCCATGTTTGCGCGTCGAGTGACGTAGTACAGCCAATCAGAATCTGTTGTGGAAACCACAGTCACAGTTGTGGCTATTTGAAATCCAGATTGCTGTGATGACGCCCCAGCGGCGGAAACCCCCAAAATCACGACTGTGTCACAACTGTGGACAGCAGTGTGGCGCTCCGCAGTGCCCAGTTAAGAGCCGGCTTAAGGGCTCACACCGATATAAACGGTTTGGTGGCTATATGTTTTTTTGTTTTTTTTGTTTTGTTTTGTTTTTTTATTTTTCTTTTTTGGTGGTTAAGCACAGTGAAACGTCAGGCTATCGTAGGAAACTCTGCCATGAAGTTTACTGGCTGAGGAAATGTGCAACGGCCGCAAATTGATGGGATTCCCTATGGGATGTTATCCAGCATAAGGCAGGGTGCCAGCCTAATCCTTCTCCTCCTCATTATTATTATCATTGTTATTATCGGCTTCGCTCGTCACCTATTAACCGTAGCGAGCCCTCCGGTCGTCGTCCGAAAGGCTTCTCAAAATTCCCAAGCGCAACCTGACATCCTTTGGTGAGCGGTCTTTCAGTTTTGTCGCACCAACCTTTTGGAATTCTCTGCCAGCAAATCTAAGAAATGCGCCCACACTGTCTGTTTTTAAGAGCAACCTTAAAACGTTCCTCTTTTGTAAAACCTTCCTGTGTCAGTAACTAGCCAGCTTTCACCGGTGTATGTCTGTTCACCGTTTGTAAAATGTGCGTGAGTGTCGGTGAGTGATTGACGGACTAAGTTTTATCTAAAGTAATGCGCCCTACAAATACCATTTATTATTATTATTATCATTATTATTATCATTATTGGCAGACCGGTGTTGGACATTTTCGACTGACACATGTGTGCATTGTTGCGAATGAGGGGACGATGTATATTTTCATGAAGCGTTATTATTGTTAAATGATACCTGCGGAGCCGGGGTGGCCGAATGGTAGAGCGTTGGACTTCTAATGCTCGTGACGTGAGTTCGTATCCCGGCTGGTGTCAAATATTTGTGCTGGCTTTTTCATCATTGCCCCGTCTTTGATATCACCTGCATGTGGTGGAAAAGGATGTTAAACCCCCAAACACCCACCCACCCCTTATATGATACCCGTATTCAATACAACAACAACAACAACAACAAAACACTCACATGACAAAGAACTCCACCCCGTGTTGGCGAATCGCCTTTTTATCTGCGAGGAGCGCCCAGCTGGCTTTGATCGCCTCCTTCTCCTTCGGGGTCAGGCCTGTAGCCGGGTCAGGCTCCCCATCCTCACCTCCGCCAACGAGGGAAGAGTAGATACTGTAAAGCACTCCCATCACGCCTCTCTATGATGACGTCACTTCCTGTCCTGAAAGACCACGCGCGCGCTGAGTTAGACGAGGTTGTTTTGGAAGCGAATCATCTGCAACAGACAAAGGAAAGATCGAGAGTGTCAGTCAAAACTGCTTGAGTTTGGATGCGGATCACCTTCTCTGCATTTTCACCAGGGAAGGAAGCGTGATGTCGAAGACCCGCAAAACATACGACCAACTGCAAACTGACTCTGCAGACGTTGGACAATAAAACTTTAGGCTAATGTAAGAACATTGCCGCCGTACCTGTACGCTCTGCGATGAAGTGAACTGGATATAAATGTGCAACGGCACTTGATGGGATCCCCTATGGCGCATGTAACAGTGTCAGAGTTGGACATTTTCGACTGACAAACGCACAAATTGTTGCGAGTGAGGGTACGCTGTTTATTTTCACGGAGCGTTGGTCAGTGTCCGAGGTATTTTGTCCTTGGCTCGTATGAATATTCGTCCAGCCACCACCAAAAAGATGATCACATTTCGAATACTTTGCCAGAGAGAGAGAGAGAGAGAGAGAGAGAGAGAGAGAGAGAGAGAGAGGGGGAGTTTAACGTCCTTTTCCATCCCGTGTGGGTGATATCAAAGACGGGGCAGCGAGAAAAAGGCCAGCGAAAAAAAAATTTGGCCCCAGCCGGGATTCGAACTCACGACCCGAGCATTAAAGGGCCCAACGCTCTACCATTCGGCTATCCCGGCTCAGAGAGAGAGAGAGAGAGAGAGAGAGAGAGAGCAACAACAACAACAACGACAACAACCCGCACACAAGCGGGTGCCTCGCAGGCCCGTCACCTGTCCCAAGGACTTAGCTGGCCCTGCAGCATAGAATCAGCGACGCTGCCCCTCAGTTGCCACACAAAAGCCACACAAGCTCTTCCAGACCGAGACGAAATAATTGGACCGCAGCTTTAAAACGCGGACAAGCACAGACAAGACAGGATCGAGACTTTCCCCAGCCCTCTGGCACTCGACAAAGCTCTGGCAAAATTTCTCCATCACGCTCTTTGACGGTTTCTCCCCCTACACTCGTCGGGTTTCCCAAACCGTCATCCGATAAGACGGGATGATGTCTAGCGCTGTTTGGTGAAAGGGTCTACTTACTATCGGCGTTGGCGACCACTTAAGCCTTTTCATCGTTCGACGGTAGAGGCCTGTCGATGCCACACATTGATTATCGGGATTCCCCGAAGACCACCAAGTCCAGACCAGATCGTTACGTTGAAGATAATGGGACAGATACGTATACACGGTGAAGTCTTGGTGAAGGATTAGACTTTGCGTCGTAGGAAACATTACTGTAAACGTTGCAAAACGTCGCTCGGTGGTCTAGTGGTTACGACTTAGCCACCAATGCGAGAGGTCAGGTTCGAGTCCCACTCGGGGCGAAGAATTTATCTTTCTCGTATCTCTCCCGTTCATTCGGGCCGACCGTCGGGGGTTCTCTCCGGGTACTCCGGCTTCCTCACCCTCTGCCTTGGAAATGGTCAGCCCACAAAAAAAAAAAAAAAAAAAAAAAATCAGTTCTAAAATTCCGAAACTTAAATTGCTGAGCTGGCCCTGGCCGCACCACGTGATTGTAATGTGTTCATGTCCAGTGTGTAAGAGAAGGGGTGTGATTCACGTGAGCGTGCGTGTTGGGTTTAGCTCGCGGCGCTTTGAGATAAAGCGCCTATATTAATGCGCTTACTATCATTATTATTATTTATTACCACGCGTTCAACAAGCGGAGGTTTCTTAAATTGTGAAGGTCTTGTACGACTAACGCTGAACATAAAAGTAACTGTACGTAGTAGAGATCTCTTCTACTACGAAGGGGATTTGGCCCAGCGGTTAATGCGCCCACCCTCGGATTCCTGGGTACAGTGTTCAAATCCACTGGTGGGCAGGACTTTGTAACAAAACGGCAAGTGTGCAAGTATAAAAATCCCAGTCCGAACGTGATTGAGGGGAGGAAGAGGGAAGGGGGCGGGAGGTGGAGGGACTCTGAGCTGCCAAGATTACAAACAAACAAACAAACAAACAAACAAACAAACAAACAAACAAAACAGTAGCAACAAACTTAAAAAGGGGGTGGGGGGGGGGGGAGAAAAACGAAAAAGCCTTCTAAAACGGTTTCTGTACCCGGCACAGTAAACCCGCTTTCTGCTTCCCTTAAAAAAAGAAGAAAAAGAAGAAGAAGAAGAAGAGAAAATAAAAAAAGCAACGAACCTAACCGAGATAATATATCCATCTATTCACAAAGACATTTCCGCCATCGCCAGACAGCAGCTGCTGATCAAGAGACGTGAAGGCGGTGTAGTCGAAGTTCTCGTGTATTGATAGCAAGCAAATTATAAATCAAGAGACATCTGACACAAATTTAATGATCGTGTGTGAAAGGCCGCGCGACTGATGTTGTTTGCACATCAACCTCACTCAGACATGCCCTAGTTTTCATAAACAGGTCATCCCCGGCATACATGTGTGCTACTAATAACTGATGAGGTCAGACAAACAGACAAAACATCACGTGATGTTGGAATGTGACGCATTAGTAAGGCTCTGTTGGTACAGTTTGTCCTTTAGGGGGTGTAAATGTATACCAGTCATGCGCAGGAGGGGCAAATAAACTCCTGTCGTTTACTAACGGGGGCGACTGTATCCCTGCAACGCGGGAGGGGGTGCAAATGTACTCCGGGGTCTGGCGAGGGGAAGTCACGTGGCCGCTGACTTCGTTCTACGACTTTACTTTATGCGAAATACCGACGGAATTGACTGGTATACATTTGCACCCACTTACGGGCGAACTATACCGACTGAGCGTTAGCAAGGACACGATTGTACTGGAGCAAGTTCTTAGGTCCTACATGTACTGTGAAACTCGGTGACTCGGAGAGCGAAGGATATGGTGATGGCCGCGCGCGCCGCTTCGAAGAAGACAAATCTTGTTTGGGACATTTAAGACGGCTCTAAACTGGGCACTGCGGAGCGCAACAGTGCTGTCCACAGTTGTGACACAGTCGTAATTTTGGGGGGTTTCCGCCGTTGTGGCCGGCGTCATCACAGCAACCTGGATTTCAAATAGCCAGAACCGTGACTGTGGTTTCCACAACAGATTCTGACTCAGTGGCTGTACTACGTCACTCGGCGCGGAAACATGGCGGTCAGTGCATCTGAAATCGGTTTGTCACCGAGCACAGCCGTGTTCAGTTTTGTAGTTAGTAGACACACGGAGCGCAATGACTGTGTGTGATGTGCACGTGTGTTTCGCGCGCTGTGCCCAGTTAAGAGCAGGCTTTACGCTTGTGCGCGTGTACGCGCGAAAGAATCTATCCTAATACAATGGGTGGGTGGATGTTTGGGAGCTGAACGTCCCGGCTTCTCCACCACATATGGCTGATATCAAAGACGGGGCAACGAGGGAACTGGAATCAGCACAAAAATATTTTTTATAGTCCTTATATTAAATCGGCAATGATCTACGCAAGCTTTTTAGCGACTTCTTACGTACCCACTAAAGCAACCTATCAGTTGTGTTTTCAGGCACGTTTGGGTTAAACAAGTTTATTACAGTAATGGGTAAAATGAAATTGCAAGTTTGAGGTGGACACACAATAGAAATCAGGCGTCGTTGCGTCAGTGGGGGAAGCATCGATTACTTGTACTTTCTTCAGTTTTCCGCCGATAAAAATCGACCACTGAACTTTTTTTTGGTTTATTTTGTTTGCGTTGAGTGCACCGTTGATTATTGACGCAATGGCGTACATGATCAGTCAAGCAAGCTTGCTTTTCAACGAAGCGGGTTTGTCACTGTATCATATAATCTGCCGAGCGTAGGGTAGCCGGGGCAGCCGAATGGTAGAGCGTTGGACTCCCAATGCTCGGGTCGTGAGTTCGAATCCCGGCTGGGGCCAAATAATATTTGTACTGGTCTTTTTCTCGTTGCCCCGTCTTTGCTATCACCCATTTGTCCTTTAGGGGGTGTAAAAGGACGTTAAACTCCCACACACACACACCGATGCACACACGCACGCACACCGATGCATGCGCACACACACACACACACACACACACACACACACACACACACACACACACACACACCTCGAGCATAGTTCTTGTTTCGTCAGTTCAAAAGGTAGCTTTTTTTTTTGGCGCTCATATTTGTCGTTCTAAAATTTACGGGTACAGAATCTTAGCACATACTGCCTATTTTAAAACATTATAAGGCTTATAGTTTATTGAAGTACGTAGCACCCGTAATGGGAATGATTCTCAGCTGTGTGGTAACAGCGAGGCGACCGACTTTGCCCAACGCAAATTCTGACCACGTAATTTGGCTACAGCCGCGTCCCGGCGGAGTCAAATCGTCGTGCAAACTGGCCTCGGTTAAAAGTCATCGCATGGTTTAACATTTAACTTCTTCAGTATACCACTGTTACCATTCACTAGTTTAGCCTGCGTCGACAGGCAAGCATTCATCACCAGTTGCTCTCTCTCTCTCTCCCAGTGGGTCACACACACACACACACACACACACACACACACACACAGACACACACACACACCGGCCGCACACACACACACACACACACACACACACACACACACACACACACACACACACACACACACACACACCCTACAGCGCCATTGCTGCATTCCTCGTCCAAATTGGCGTCATTAGGCTCATGCTCCACAATGAGGCCCCAGAAAACACCGACCAGAATGGTCACAGGGTGTCGTCCATTTACACCTGATGGCCAGCGATCATGGGCAATTTATGGGCAGGGCACAGTCAGTTATGATGGCCCGCTGTGAAAACCGGAATCTAAGGTCCAATTTTGACGTCGTTGAGCCATCACGGAAACCAATTTTCTCAGCAGAGGTCGGAGGGTTGGTAGCCCAACGCCTCATAATGATTATGGTAACTCTCTAATATGTTTACACGGTTTGTGATCCGTGCAGGAAGACAGACACGTGTACGTACAGTAAATGGTTTGTGACTGATGTGTTTTCAGCTGAATTGCGCCGGGCTGAGCACCGCTAAACATCATTGTGTTAAAACCCTGTTGCCGATCCAGGGTCACTTGAATCAGTCAGTAAATCAATTTTGGTCAAATTATATATATATAAAAAAAAAAATCAAGTAGTACGGCCGATGGTGTCACAGTGCTGACGAGGTTGCCACGACTGAAACAGCTGTCCACACTGGCCATCACACAACCTGGAACCCTTTTCAGCAGACCAATATCAAAATTCCATTGCACCACGGAACTGTGAGGGACATGCTGGGTGGTACGGCCTTTCTTGGGGAGGGGGGGGGGGGGGCTTGACCAGGCTTGCCTCCGCTCAGTGTTCCCCTTAGTCCCCCGCCCCTCCCTCTCCGTCCCCCTTTCCTATCAGGGTTTTTTGTGCTGGGAACTAAGTTACTCAAATGACCACAATTGCTCAAAGCGAACGAATACGTAAGTAGACGCTGCAAAGGAGAGAACTTCCTGTATGGGATGAGTGATCACTATATAGATCTAGCGGTACCCAGCACAGAGAGAGAGAGAGAGAGAGAGAGAGAGAACAATCCAGTTCCAGCAACTTCCCTTGACCAAAACTCTCCCAGCTCCCCCCGCCCTTCTTCCCCTCCTCAACCGGAAGTCACACCCCACCACGAACCGTTCACTGCTAGCGTCCATTCCCTCGCCACCAGCACACGTGATAATGTAACCTGCACCTCAGTCCCACTAATTGCTGTGCCTCCAGGACCTGCAGGTTTGTTATAAATTCCACCGTCAGCTGACGACAGCCTGGCCACGTGGGAACGGCATGTGCTACCTGCTGCTCAGTCCGACTGAACAGTTAGTGCTAGTTTATGATTATACAGCGGAGAAGTGGTGTCTGTAGTTATGGGTGAGAGGTAGGTACAACGTTGAGGGTCATATAATTACACAGTGTTTGGTTGTAGCAGGCGGATGTCAGGTTCAGTTCACGGCAGGGACCGTCTGTCACGTGTCAGTGTTTTCCACTACAATACTGCGGAGTTGCCCTTGCTCTAGCAACAGTTTGGGAAAGCGAGTGGGACTGTATCGTTAGTTAGTTAGTTATTAGTAGTGTGTGTGTGTGTGTGTGTGTGTGTGTGTGTGTGTGTGTGTGTGTGTGTGAGAAAGCTGTTGTTCCTTAGAATTGCCAGCGGTTTCATGTATGGTTGCGCTTTCCTCTGTGTGTGTGTGTGTGTGTGTGTGTGTGTGTGAAAGCTGTTGTTCCTTAGAATTGCCAGCGGTTTCATGTGTGGTTGCGCTTTCCTCTGTGTGTGTGTGTGTGTGTGCCACTCTGTGTGTGTGTGCCACTCTGTGTGTGTGTGTGTGTGTGTGTGTGTGTGTGTGTGTGTGACATAATCTGTTGTCGAACTTGACTCAGTACCTTCTCGTCTATATGTGATCTTGGTTTGTTTGTTGTCTGCTTGTATTTTTTTTTTATCAGTTGTATCATCCATACCCCAAAAGGAGAAACGGGGAAAAAAATCTTGAATCTTGGAACACATTGTTTTGCGTGTTCTACAGTTAGTGGCGTAATTACATCGCCAAAACAAGAATTGCTTCAGAGTCAGATTCTCAGTTCTTCTGCGTTCAAATCCAGCATGATCACAAATATTTTTGAGTCAATATCGTCTCTCTACCCCCCCCCCCCACCTCACACACACACACACACACACACACACACACACACACACATACACACACACACACACACACCTCCCCACACCCCCCTCGCTCGCCCACTCAAGTCGGCCTCCCCCATCCCCAACCCCATCGCATCTGTCATCACGAACCTCTCCGTCCTTGCATTTCGGTAAACCGCCAGGACGTTACTATACCGCAAAAGCTGTCTTCAGAGAAACAATAAACACAGTGCAGTTCTGCGGCATTGTCTATGGCCTACAGGAAAGCAGAGAATGTCCAATTTTACGCTCGAACGATCTGAGACAGATTGGCTTGCAGCCTCTGACATTAAAGAATGCCATTAGCTGACGGAGGTTTGCCCGTTTTCACTCCAGCACAGTCGGATGCATCAGTGTAACTGATGACAAAGCTGGGACATTGTTCTACCGTCGTCTGAGCGCCGAGTTATATTGTCAGAAACGACAGGCGTTATCAGACATAATTCTGACAGCAGCCAGGCGGGTGAATTCCTTGTAAAGGGTGTGGCAAGCCAACAAACGAAGCTAGCGAGATTACAACAGCTGCGATGGCCTTCGGGGTCTCAGCGCTTTGAAGATGAGATGCACTTGTCATGACACATATAGAATAATACACGCTGATGCATAATTATGTATTTATTGATAGCAATAACAAGAGGGAAGAAAGGCAAGGTTTGGCACTTTGCTATATTGAATTGCTATAGGCTCTCTCTCTCTCACACACACACACACACACACACACACACACACACACACACACACACACACACACACACACACACACACACACACACACACACACACTCTCTCTCTCTCTCACACACACACACACACACACACACACACAAACTCTCTCTCTCTCTCTCTCTCTCTCACACACACACACACACACACACACACACACACACACACACACACACACACACACACACACACACGCACGCACGCACGCACGCACACACACAGAGTGAGACACACACACACACACACACACACACACACACACACACACACACACACACATTCTCCACACCACGAAAAGGGCGAATGCAAGGTTACTTTGAACTAACACCCTTCAACTTTCAATTTCATCATGATTCAAGCATCTGACTAGAGGCCGTCTAGAGGTACATATTCATATTCACTGTCTATTCTCCAAACACTGACCAAACGGCAAACTTTCACGTACACACCCACGCATAAACATCAAACGTGCACCCTAAAAATCCAACGTCTATCTTTCGAAGAAGTGTCGGGGAGCCTGGGTGGCCGGCGGAATGATAGAGCGTGGGACTTTCAATGCTGGAGTCGTGAGTTCGAATCCCGGCTGGGCCCAAATATTTGTGCTGGCCTTTACCTTGTTGCCTCGTCTTTGATATCATCCTTATTTGGTGGAACAGGACGTTAAACTCCCAGACACCCTCCCACCCACTCGAAGAAGTGCCGTGGGCTTTGCGCACGAGATGCTGTCAGTCAACGCGCTTATGTCTGTGAGTGGCCGTACAACTTGATGACAGATATCACTACAACTCGCTGTAAACCGATTTGTGAGCCTTGCTATGATATCATACACTTGGTATATATTGGCTTAATATAACTACACTTGATATATCCGAAGATGATTTCAGTCCACACAACAGCCAACTATTCAACTAACCAACATGGTCATTGTAGCCGGCAAGTAATACAGCAAGACACACTGACACTACATAGCTACGTCGCCCAATACACGCTCTTACGTTATCACAACAAGAAAAGATAACCCAGTGTACTTACAAGTCCAGACGGTAACTGAGCAGATAGTTCACCCCTGTAACCCCAACATCACGAAGAACGACTGTGTGTGTGTCTGGTACGTACGTCCCGCCTGGCTCAGTGGTAGCAGGGAAACTGACAGAGTCTAATTAGGCCGGACTGATGTGGACGTTCGGTCGCAGTTGGACCCGACAGTGCTAGCCGCGTCTCGCGCGATGTTGCGTTGTTGCGGGCCAGCTTCGGCCTGACCTCACAAACTTTGCTTGCCTGGTGCGTGCATGCAATGAGGAGAGACTGAGACCTTTTGCCTGTTACATTTGGAGCGACTCAGTGAAGGTCTGGACAAATTGTTCTAGATAGCAATGCAAACGGACAAGGCATGCACACATTTTCGTGTGGGCCAACGCCGCGCCGATTTTGTGCTGTTGACTGACAGCAACGTCAGTCTAGTGCATTTTTTTGGTTCGTTGACGGCTGCCTATGGGTTGACCCAGATGATATCTTACCTCCTACCTACATAAAGAAACAAACAAACAAACACTCCTAATGAATTCAGTTAACATGCCACGCGAACTGCATAATGATGTGGTGATGATTACAGTTGATCAAGTTTGAGACTAACGTACCTCGGCGCATCTATGAAAAAGTCTTATTGAACGCCTCATCACTGAAATCCGGCCATAACGCTTCCAATCTAAGCGGGACCTTTTCACTGAGTCCAGACATGACACGATGACGGTAGCCTCAGAACTATTTCGGTCTTCCACACTGATTATTGAAATCGCAACTGAATGCGACCGAGGGTGGGTGGGTGTTTGGGGGTTTAACGTCCTTTTCCACCACATATTGGTGATATCAAAGACGGGGTAACGGATGAAGAAGCGAGTGCGACCGAACTAAATCATTCAGCAAATCTTAACTTTGAACTTGAAGCGGAACTTTGCCCGACTATGCCCGCTGAAAAGGGAAACCCAGGCGGCGCCGGAGGGGCTGTTTTTGTTATCTGATGTGTCAGCAGTTGGCAATGCCGGGTGGCTCCAGAAGTAGAAGACTACTGACGTGTAACCATACTTGTTCGGACACGGAACATCCATTACACCAGCAGCTGCAGGCAGAGTGGACGGACTGACCGACTGAGAGATTAGACACGAACGACTCGCTTACGCCGCGGGGTCACTGACAAGCCAAACCTGGGCCACACTGCAGTGAGAGCGGCGGCACACACACACACACACACACACACACAGAGTAAGCACACACGCACCCACACACACTGACACTGACACACCGGCACACCGCACACACACACACACACACACACACACACACACACACACACACACACACACACACACACACACACACACACCAAACCTCTGAACGAGATACAGTACAACTAGAAACTGGCTGCGAGACTATGATAATTAGAGCACACGAGAAGCCTCGGAATAATTATCTCCCTCACCTTCGTAAGACAGGACAGAGAAAGCCGGCCCGGCACCTGTCAGTGTAACTGTAACGTGATTCTAGCCGGCAAGGTTTTAGCTCACCGCCGGCAGTCAGGATTCGAACTCACGACCCAAGCACTTTCGTTGCACAGGACGCATACAGCCAAACCTTTCTGCGCACCACCTGAACACCCTCTCTGTCAGATTACAATCGATTTCTCGCGGCTCAAGTCAGTTGTAATCTTCATGTGCGTGTTCCAAAGCTGAGTATAGTTCACACCCTTGGGCCGTATTGGGCGAACTATACCGGCAACACAGTCACGCTCGTTTAGTGGAATTCACCTGCTTAGATCGGTCAGTTTGGACTTAGACTCAGAGTTCGGATTAGGTTTAGATTTACAGTTGGGGTTACCTTGTTGTAAGGCGTAATCGCTGTTGTTTACTAGTAGACGGCGGCCTAGTACATTTACAGGCAGGTGCAACTTGAATAGCTCTAGCCGCTATGGTCGAACTATACTGACAGGACCAGCTCTGCGTTATTAATGGCCCTGCATAAGACCGTCATCTCTCTTGGCCGGCCCGGGCCTCTGCGATGGCCACCTTCCATAAAAAAGATCTTCCACTAACAACTGCAACCGAATCTGCACTGATCTCTCAGACCTGACCCGGGGAGCCGGGGTGGTCGAATGGTAGAGCGTTGGACTTCTAATGCTCGGGTCGTGAGTTCGATCTCGGCTGGGGCCAAATATTTGTGCCGGCTTTTTCATCGTTGCCCCGCCTTTGAAAAAGGACGTTAAACCCCCAAACACCCACCCACCCACCCTCAGACCTGACCGCCATTTTCCGCCTTTGATCTGCCTCACTGAAACCGACAGGAGATGCGTGACCACTGACCAGACGATACTTTTCACACGGCTATTGGCACTGACTGACAAGACTCACACCATGATCAGCGTGCAACGTGTTTGTCCAGCTGCCTAATGGCCTACTGCTCGTCAACAGACAGAAGGGTGAAGACAGGCCGGTCGTGAGGAATGATGCATGCCCCCTTTGAAGAGATACGGCAGTTCTGATTAGCTGCACACACAGCCTAGTCTTCAAGGCAACCTCAGTACCTGTCCCTTTGTCCCTTCAATATACGAGGGGTGGGTAGGTGTTTGGGGGTTTAACGTCCTTTTCCACCAAATACGGGGGATATCAAAGACTGACGGGGCAACGATGAAAAAGGCCAGCACAAATATTTGGTCCCAGCCGGGATACGAACTCACGACCTGAGCGGCATCAGAAGTCCAGCGCTCTACCATTCGGCCACCCCGGCTCCCCCGTCAGTATACGAGTTACATTTCGGTCTAGGTATAGCACATACCAGTACTATGCTATACTGACTCTGGGCAGTGAGTTGTACTTAGGACAGGATTGGTATGATTGAGTCACACGCGACACACTCGAATCCGACTCTAACGCACTGAACAGGTAAAATCCTTAATCTTTACTCGACATTAAGCAGTACTCATTGTTCCTAACTCAATTCTTACCAAATAAAAACGACATAAAAGGGAAATTGTTTGTGTCCTGAGGAAGGCGAAAGCGGCCGAAACCGGCGTTGACCCGTACCGTCCCTTGTGAAAGTGGTTTCTGTCCCTTTTATGTCGCTTTTCAGTATTTGCTTAACTTGTAACCACTCCGCAGTCATTACCGTTTCCTTTTCAATTCTTACCAAATGAGTAAGTTTGGGCCGGTAGTGCACTTTGATTATACTCGTGTTTGCTGTAGTAAAAACCGCCACTGAAGGAACCGTTCATGTTGCCTGATTCGGCATACAGGGCCCAAACCGGAAAAAGAGTAAAACACGTGGGATACTCGTGCGCGGTACGTTAATCTTTAACCGCCTTTAAGGTTTCTTAAATGTCTTTGCTAATTTTCTCATGGGCTGAACCGAATATAGGTAGTAAATCAATCAGTCTGTGAAAAATCAGTCAATTATGGTCAGTCACGTCAACGACAGGCATACTCGTTTCAGTTAGCCGAAACAGAGGACAACCAATACAGATATTAGAAATGTGCCCATATGGGTTTCACCATCTTTTCCCTGTTTCTCCTCCGCACTCTGCATGACCTCGTACAGCCAGTCTTTGGCGGCGCGAAATGACGTTTACTGATGTGAAGCGTGCTAAACGTGGACGTGACGATGGAGGAATGAGTTGATTACGACCCTCGGACCACCTACTACAGGCGTGAAGAACGAAAACCTTGTGGGCGTATACAGTCCAAAGGACACGCGTGAAAAACTCCGTAAAAAGACCAAATGTCATGCCTTGGACTAAAACCATGGCTACCGAGTTTGGTGGGTATGTCGTCTTCTTCAGTCAGTGTAGCTGTGTCAGTGTTGTGAAAGGTTCCATTTAGACCAAGGTTTCAATCTTTACAACACGTCCATTTAGTCAAGGTTACGAGGGGTGGGTGAGTATTTGAAGGTTTAACGTCCTTTTCCATCAAATATGAGTGACTGATACCAAAGACGGGGCAACGAGAAAAAAGCCAACACAAACATTCGCCGGGGCCCCAGCCGGGATTTGACACTAGAGAGGCCTGGAGACTATAGACTTTGCACTGAGCACACTATTGGGAAAACACATTTGGAAATCTTCAGTCCGTGGCACATCCAACTAAGTTCATCAGTGCAGCAGGGAGCAACACAGCAAAACTGAAACGAAGAAGAACCTGAAAAGGAATACGTCACACTCTTAAGAAGTTGTTTACGCGAGGGTAGATGAGTGGTTCAAGCGTTGAGTTTCACACACAACCTTGCGTTGAAAACCGATTTGTACCAGCCGTCATCAGTAAAAGTACAGTCCCCTTTCTCAGTATGTCCTGGATGTCCCACACCTATAATTTCAGTCTTTGCGGACCTGTCGGGCGACACAGAAAATAGGTGGGGGCGGGAGCTGCGGGGGGGGGGGGGGGGGGGGGGGGGGGGGGGGGCAAAAAAAAAAAAAAAAAAAAACGAATGACGCGGCCTTCCTTTTTGTTCTACACTAGCCGCCCCGGCTCCGTTGCCGCTCACTACCAGCCTGTTAAAGGTTGTAACTGTGGCATAAACCTAAATCTAAATAGTGCGGTGTGCGTTAAGCCGGCTCTTAACTGGGCTCTCAGTGCGGAGCGCCACAGTGCTGTCCACAGTTGTGACACAGTCAGTTGTGGGGGTTTCACAGCAACCTGGATTTCAAATAGCTACAACTGATGCTGCGACTGTGGTTTCCACAACAGATTCTGATTGGCTGTACTGCGTCACTCGGCGCGCAAACATGGCGAACAGTGCATCTTCAATCGGTTTCAATGTCAGTCGCCAGCCGAGCACAGCTGTGTTCAGTTTTGTAGTTAGTAGACACACCGAGCGCAACCGGCGACTGTGATGTGTACATGTGTGTTTCGCGCGCTGTGCCCAGTTCAGAGCAGGCCTTAGTAAGTTAAACACCACCACTGAAAACAAACAGTCTGTGAACTTGACTTTGATATGTTTCGGACAGAAGGTTTTTCAATAAAGGGGGGAGCCGGGGTGGTCGAATGGTAGAGCGTTGGACTTCTGATGCTCGGGTCGTGAGTTCGATCCCGGCTGGGGCCAAATATTTGTGCTGGCTTTTTCATCGTTGCCCCGTCTTTGATATCACCCTATGTGGTGGAAAAGGACGTTAAACCCCCAAACACCCACCCACCCACTCTTTCAATAAAGCCCGGGCAAGTTGGTGTGGTGGGTGTTACATGCACAGTGTAGGATTGAATTTACTTCAGCGGGTCAGGTTTTCCTTTTAAGATTTGCTCAGACGGAATGCGGACAAAGTGAAAAGGCTGTATAAATATCAGGTTTTGGGGTGCATGGAAAACTTTTCTTTCTGTGTCGTGTCTTGTATCATGCCATTTATCACAGAATGACAGGAGTAAGTGTTATGTTTGAAATTATATACACTCTGTATTGTTTACGTGCGCGCGCGCGCGCGCGCGTGTGTGTGTGTGTGTGTGTGTGTGTGTGTGTGTGTGTGTGTGCGGTTTTTTTTTGTTGTTGTGGTTGTTGTTTGGTTTTTCTTGTCCCTTCGAGTACCCATACACCGCCCGTTTCGAGGGCAAAATTACCACTGATACGCATTCTCGTGGATAATTATACCTTATGGAGCAGCCCGGTGACGTGTCAACATGACACCTGGAGAATAAGCTTTTGAAGCAGAGCAGGGCCCGGTCCCAAAGAACATTGACTGTAACACAAAACTTTCAGCACCGCCCACTGCCAACAGTATCTTAATTATGCAGGTTAAAATGTTGACGTAAATATTGTCCCACTGTATCTACAACGCAGGTGGGTGGGTGGGTGTTTGGGTGTTTAACGTCCTTTTCCACCACATACGGGCGATATCAAAGACGGGGCGACGATGAAAAAGCCAGCACAAATATTTGGCCTCAGCCGGGATGCGAACTCACGACCAGAGCATTAGAAGTCCAACGCTCTACCATTCGGCCACCCCGGCTCCCCGGTATCTACAACGCAGTCTGTTTCTTAGGCAGTGAGTCACTGACATGTTTACTATACAGTAGAGTATCCTTCCCAAGAAAACATTTTTGTACGCATTTCTTCTCCGAACAAGCAAAACAACAACAACAACAACAACAACAACAACAACCAAACAAACAAAACCACACAACAAAAAAGAAAAAAAAACCCAACAACAACACAAGAACAACAACAACAAAAAGAAGAAGAAAAAGGAAATTGTCCTCGAGGAAATGTAGGTTAACGGAATTTTAGGAAACGTTTTCTTGGTTTTGCACACGTACACCAATTATCTTTTATACACAGGTAGTAACAGTTACTGTCCTCGACGAAACGTAGATGGACGGAAATACGTGTTGAGGAAACGTTTTCTTGTTTTTGCACACGTACACCAATTATCTTTTACAGACAGATAATTACATTATCTTTTATGATAACGAAGGAAGACACGAGAAATCGGGACAGAGAAGAAAACATCAATGAAAGCCCCAAGAAATACGGAGAACATGAGAAGGGCAGAAAATACGAGAAATTCGATATAACAACTTCCAGGAATAGTGTTGGAAGGAAGAACAACCGATGCAATCACTCGGAAAGCCTGCCATTTCCGGGATCACCAGACAACTCCATTCCATTCCTGTTCCAGGGGCCGCGCTTCTCTAGCCCCTGCAACGACGACGCCCAGAACGGGCTAACCGAGACCGGGCTGAGCTTAGTAATGCCGAAGAAGGATAAAATCAAAACACTCGGTGACAAGGAAAGTGGACAGTTGACAACAACTTTGAGGTCCTCATGTTATTTCATAGTGTGCACAGAAGCGGTGGAACCTGTCGCATTGACCAGCACAGTACATTTTCAGCCTGCTTAGAGATTATTGCCTGCATGAGTTGTTCCCCGTGCATATACACACCCGCAGCATGATTGCATTTTTCGTACCATGCCACGAAAAATGTGTGCTTGTTGCGGCAAGGGAGACAACTCATATGGGCAACAATCTCTAAACAGGATGAAAATGTACTGTGCTGGGGAATGCGACAGTTTTCACCGCATCTGTGCAGACTGTGAAATAAAACGGGGACCTCAAAGTTGTTGGCAACTGTCCAATTTCCTTGTCACCGAGTGTTTTGATTTTATTCCTTCTTAGGCATTACTAAGCTCAGCCGCCCGGTCTCGGTTAGCCCGATTTGGGCGTCGTTGCAGGGGACGGAGAAGCGCTGCCCATGGAACAGGAATGACTCCATTCCGAAATCTTTTCTCCTTTCACGTTATGAGGCCAAATTTCCGGATGTGACTTTGTTTAAAAGTTTTTTTTCCCCCGTCCATACCCCGTGCACACAAAGATCGGTTAGAAGAAACGATCTGAAAGGCGGATGTTTCCCCCCCCCCCTCCCCAACGGAGGAAATGTCAAAGTTTCAACTCAATCGATGGGTTATCGACCTTGTGCGCACTCTTCAGTTTTCAAAGTCTTGAAAAAGAGCTCTGGGTTCGATGGGGTTTCTGGTTTGTGACGTGAAATCGTCTGAGTGGAGTGGCCATCAAAGGATTGAAAGTGAGCGGAGGCAGACGATAAAACTTGTTTACTTTGAAACTAGCTCAGTATGATTAGAAGCAGAGGTGGACGATATATAGTAAAAGGCTTCTCTGTTGTTTGAGATTTGACTGAAGCCACGTGCATCTTCCAGCTTCACTTCCCTCAAACCCTCAAAGTAAAAACGATACCCTTGATATCTGACAGATCTTATTAAAAGCAAGCAGAGGTGATGCGTAGGCTCGAGTTTGAAAACGAGAGGGTAGCGTGATCTGATGCTGATCACCTGAACATTCTGACACCCACTCGCTCAGTCGCCTACATTCCAAACTACAATATCGCGCGCGCGCGCGCGCACACACACACACACACACACACACACACACACACACACACACACACACACACACACACACACACACACTCACATACACACCCCACCACCACCACCAACAACAACGACAGCAACAACAACAACAAAAACAATAACGACGACTATCATGGTGATGATGATGATAATGATGATGATGATGATGATGATGATAATATTAATAATAATAATACTACCAACAAGAACAATAACAACAACAACAATAATAATAAGTGCATATTGTATAGGTGCGCTCTACCCAGTTTGTTAAGTTGGTTCAAACAGCAGCAAACTGAACCCACACACGCAAGCTCACGTAAATCACACGCATTCTCTCACACACTGGATATGGACATATTACGATCACGTGTTGAAAAGTGTCAGCTCAGCAATTTAAGCTTCGGAATTTAGAATTGCATTTAATTTCATATTTTGTGGACTCGAACGTGACCCCTCGCACAGGTGACGAGGTTAACCACTATACCACCGACTGCCCCGGCCTAAGGCTGAGAGAGAGAGAGAGAGAGAGAGAGAGAGAGAGAGAGAGAGAGAGAGAGAGAGAGAGAGAGACTGTCTGACTAAAACTTTATTTTTCAAGAGACGGTGGGTGGGTGTTTGGGGGTTTAACGTTTTTTTCCACCACATAGGGTGATATCGAAGACGGGGCAACGATGAAAAAGCCAGCACAAATATTTGGCCCCAGCCGGGATCGAACTCACGACCCGAGCATTAGAAGTCCAACGCTCTACCATTCGACCACCCCGGCTCCCCGAGAGAGAGAGAGAGAGAGGAACTCACCTATTCAATTCCCTGGCAAGGAGACATCTTCACCCCTAACGTCTACCGAGCCAAGTCCACACAGCCTAACGTGAAACTAATCACCACGATATCCCTACAAACCACAACTAATGTTGAAGAACGGCCGGTAAGCCCCAGGAAACACAGCCCAAGTGAAGTATTTCCCACTTGTAAACCGCTCAACGCCGGCTATATCAGCAATAACAGCTAGGTCAATAAAACTAAAAGCTTGCAGCAGTGCGATAGCCTACATGAAGCAATTTCTCAACATCTGTTGTGGACATAAAAGTCCAGGGCCCGTATGTAATAGTCGAGGTTAGGGCTTTTAGAGTCTAAACTAAACTACCTCTAGGGTTAATTTTTTTTTCTTAAAGAAGCGGGTCCATTTCAGCTTCTTCTTCTTCTTTTGCGTTCCCTGTTCTGGGCTCCGCCTCAGATGATTAGGTTTGTGGTCTTTATATAGGCAGTGGTCTTCAAGAGGTCTGTTTTGCTGCCCCAGAGTTTCTCTGCCAGTGTGGCTCCGTTCGGCCAGTGTTGTGTCCTTGCTTCTTTGAAGAGGGGGCAGGACTGCAGAATGTGTTCCGGGGTTTGAGGGGCTGTTCCGCACGGACAGTCTGGTGAGTGTGACAGCCCAAGGCGGCACAGGTGGGCACGCAGTCTGCAGTGTCCAGTTCGTAGTCTGAAGATGGTGGTCTGTTCATAGTCCATTTCAGCAAGGTGCCTAAGCCGTTATAGAATGATTTTTCTTCCTTTCTTCGCTTCCTTTTTTAAAATTTAATTTTGCTTTTAGGTTTCTTCTGTCCTAGTCTGGGTTAGGCCCGTAGCCGTGGGTTAAATTAACCTCGACTTTTACTTACGGGCCCAGCCCTACAATCAATACAATGGCCCCACACACTAAGGCAGGTACTACGTAATAGGAATGCTTAGGAAAACAACAAAAAAAGAAAGTCGAAACAGAAGAAAGGCTGTTGGAGAATGAGCTTGGATAACAGGTCTTTGTTTGGGCGTACTTAAACTGGTCAGTAATCACCCGTGTTACGTCGCCAATAGTCGGTTGTGCATTTCACCCAAGGATAAACGAAGCCATAAATAAACGTACACGTCGAAGGTGGCGGCTCCGTGTACTGAACGAAGTGTAGAGTTCAGCCCGAAGAATCACGTGCTCTCTGTTGCAAAGGGACAGTGCGCAATCTCCTCAGGTTTGAGGAGATCGTCCGGGCTGAAGCTGAAGCTGAACGCGAAGCAGACACACGCCTAGTTCGGGCAAACCGTGAGTGATCGGGGAAGCCACATCCTCGATTAGAGGGAAAAGCCCTGCCTAACACACGCCCTGCTTCGAATACCACCGTTGAAAAAGGACGACGGCGGAGCTTGAAAAGGACGATGTCAAAGCTTGAAAAAGGCGACACCAAAGCTTGAAAAAAAGAAAAGAAAAAGGGACGACACCAAAGCTTCAAAAAAAAAAAAAAAAGAAAAAAGGACGACACCAAAGCTTGAAAAAAGAAAAAAAAGAAAGAAAAAAAAGGACAACACCAAAGCTTGAAAAAAGAAAGGAAAAAAGAAAAGAAAAGAAAAGAACCCCCCCCCCCAAAAAAAAAAAAAAACAAAAACAAAAAAACAAAAGACGACACCAAAGCTTGTAAAAGGACGACACCAGAGCTTGAAAACACCAAATCTTGAAAAAAGGACGACACCAAATCTTGAAAAAAGGACGACACCAAAGATCGAAAAAATCACGACACTAAATCTGGA
>JACVVK020000292.1:807500-840000 GCA_018292915.2 Batillaria attramentaria
TTCTCTTCCTGTACGTGCTGCTGAGGGGCTCCAGTTTACCATCAATGATTTTTTCACTCAGTGCGACCACCCTGTTTAGTCTTTTCAAGTTCCTGTCGCTAAGACCGCCGAACCAACAGACAAATGAGAAAGTTAAAAGACTTTCAATAAAACAACTGTAAAATGTTTTCAGGATCTCGCTGCCGACGCCGAAAGAGCGTAGCTTCCGCAACATGTACAACCTGCTCTGTGCCTTCTTGTAGATGTTCTCAGTGTTCTGTGTGAATGTCAGCTTGGAGTCAATGTATGTACCGAGGTATTTGTACACTTCAGTGCGCTCAACATTCTGGCCGTCAATCACAAGTGACTGAGAGGTAGACTGCTGGCCTGTACCTGTCTTTCGGAAGTCAATAACCATCTCCCGAGTTTTACTGACATTGAGTTTGAGACAGTTGTCCTGACACCACAACACAAACCGATCGACCTCCTGCTGGTACTCAGAGTCTGAGTTGGTAAGGTCCACGAGCGCCGTATCGTCCGCGAACTTGATGGTGAACTGGTTCTCTCCTGAACTGGAGCAGTCGTTGGTGAACAGGACGTAGAGGAAGGGGGAGATCACGCTTCCTTGGGGCGTGCCCACGGATGTAGAGACGGTGGAGGATAGGATGTCGGCCACACGGACACTCTGTTAATCGCGCTTTTTCCATGTTCACCACGGCTCACAGAAGCCAACTTATTTTTGGAACAGTTTCGCTTGTGAGTGTCCTTGTACGCTGGAGATCGCGTACCTTAATGATCTGTAGAGCTCTCAATGCTAGATAGTGCCGTGTACAGGCTCTGTGAACCGGCGAAAAATCATAGTCTCCGGCCAACGCGGTGATTGACCGTGCCGCAAGTCTTATGGCTGACTCCTTCAGTCCTTGCTATTTGCGTCGCGGAATGAGGCCTTCTGTTGGCTAAGTGTCTGCCTTTGAGATGCTGTCACTGTGCAGGTGTTTAAGTGGTACGTACGATGTCTGACACAGCAAAAACAGCTCAGGCCCAGAACGATCTGTGACTACTACCTAAAAAACTTTTGCCACTTTTGTCTGTAACTGCTCCAAGCTCACAGACGAACCTGGGTTGCTTACGATCACAAAAGCATTATACCATGAAGATGTGCAAAATGTAGAGCCTTCTTCAAGCCGTCGTTGCTATGATATGAACTTAAACTCTCAGCTACTGCTGGCTCAGCTGGAACGCAGGAGGCAGGGACAACTCTGCGCTTAGTCGCTTTGCAGTCAGCAGGCAGGCTGTAGACGTAACATGGGGTCGATTGCAGAATTACAAGTTTAAAGAGCTCAGAAACAGACTTTGGGAAGACCTCTGACCCAGTAGTGTCAGTGTTTGTGTGACACTCTTTTTGACACTTTTTGGGTTGCATTGGACTGGGTGGGCGGGTGCCTGAGAGCTCAACCTCCTTTTCCACCACATGAGTGATACCGAAGTCGGGGCAACGAGAAAAATGCCAGCACAAATATTTGGCCCCAACCAGGATTCGAACACACACACAAGACCAGCGCTCTACCATTCGGCTATCCCGGCTCCTCTCATTTGTGAAGCAGGCTGCTTTAACTCATCTGTCCCTCGATCTCCACACACATTACAATGAAATTCCTCTCGTACCTACCGCTTCATTCAGCCCGGTTATCTATGACCAGTTCACGAACTGTACTGGGCTGAAATCAACTGCAGCACCTGCTGTTATTAAAAGGTTATAACTCTTACTTACCTCGTGTGATAAGCTGAACTTCGATCTGTCGAGGTGTCAATGGCTTGGCGGTATCGTTGGGAGGTTGATAACTTTGCACCTGGGAGATTAGCGAAGTCAGTCTAGGTATTTCTGGCGATATGATGTATTGGGTCGCGTTAAAGTCTCATAAGTAAGACTGGGCGGTGGTGTACAGGTGCTGCAGTTGATTTCAACCCGGTCAAGTTCGTGAGCTGGTTATAGATAACCAGGTTGAATGAAGCTGTTGTGTATAGTGTGAATGAGTACACCCAGCCAACCAGTTTCGGGCTGCCCATATGGGGGCCCACATGGTCTAAGCCCATGGGCAACTCTTGGAAAAACTGGTAGGCGCCCCTTGGATTTGCACCCGGGCACGACGTGGGGCCCTCATGGTATGCCGCTGGGCAAATGACGGTAAACTCAGGGGTAACTACTGGGTTTCCCCATGAGTGTGCGTATAACTCGCGGTAAACTCAGGGGTACCTGCTGGGCAACCCATGAGATTTTGGTCAGCCCATGGGGGCCCCATGCTGGTACCATAAGGTTTATCGGATTCACGTTGGCGGGAATGTGTGCGTGTGGATTTGAACTTCGAGGGTGGTCATTTACGTTAGAACACGAGCCGAGTATCAACCCAAAGCGTGTATTTACAGACAAATCCTCCACAAATACAATTCTTCAATGTTAAATTTGAATGAAAAGTCTCTCCAGCAGGTGTGGTGGGGGGGGGGGAGGGTATATGGGAGTTTTACGTCCTTCTCCACCACATATAGGTGATGTCAAAGACGGGGCAACGAGAAAAAGGCCAGTACAGTACAAATATGTGGCCAAAGCCGGGATTCGAACTCACGACCTCAGCACTGGGAGTCCAACGCTCTACCATTCGGCTATCCCAGCTCCCCCCACCAGGTGCGATACAAACTGCAGGCTCGTGCTTTTGAAACAACTAGGCTAAAAATAAATAAATAAAATAAAAAAAATTAAAACACTCAAAGCTCTTCTTGTGACGTTTAGCACAGTTACAGCAGCACACGGGAGGGCACCGCGCTAAACAAGAGCCGAAACGCAGCCGACACGGTTGACTAGGACAGCTTCATGGCGTTGCATTTCTCGTTCGCACGGCAAGCAGACGTCGGTGTATTGCATTAGATAAAAGCTTCACGCATCAGAAAGATTTAAAAAAAAATCGATCGCACTGGCGCAAGTGCAGCTGCTGGCTATTGCAGTTCTCGTTCGCACGACCAGCAGGCGTCAGTGTATTGCATTCAGAGCTCTACATGTCAGTAAGGGAGACTATTTCAGTAAGGGGGACTATTTCAATAAGGGAAACTATTTCGACATTTCGATCGTACAAGCACACTCACTGTGACATGTGCAGCTATTTCAAAACAAAAGCGGATTTCTGTGTGGCCCAACAATCTTAAAACTGGCGCCTTGAACGTTGAACTTGAACACACACACACACACACACACACACACACACACACACACACACACACACACACACACACACACACACACACACACACACACACACACACACACACACACACACACACACACACACACACACACACACACTGCACAACGTGAAATCACCTTTCTCTCAGGGCTAAAAATAACTCTCCTAAATCATACGAAACATCCAACTCTTGAAAGTTTAGAGAGTTTGAAAAGTTCAGCTGGAAATCGTTCGACCATTAGACACATGTGTGGGTGTTCTTGTGCTGATAAAACAGTCTTCTTCCCACGCAGGCGAAAATAACTTGAAACGAACTATCCTAGGACAACACACCTGAAAGTTTCACCCACAAATGAGTTACTGGATCGGCTGGGGGTCGAGATAAAATAGTTTTACTAACCTCCTGCCAGGAAGACCGGTGTACAATTTCGGACGTTGAGATATAGGACGATAAAGGGAGACAAACGACCCTCGCAGGGGAGGCAATTAGCAGGGGGAGACTACGCAAGCGAAGCTTCAGTAACCGCTGTAGAGGCAGGGGACATAAATTGTGCGATTATGCAAGCCGCTAGTAAACTGACAGAACTAATGTGATTTACATCTGTGCCTGACAGGACACTGCCGTAAACACAGAGATAAAATTGAAGATAAGACAATAGTGATGTACGGTCTTCAGCCCCTAGGATGCAAAGACCGACTGGGTAATTTATTGCTTTTGTACAACTTGACGAGTAAGTGAAAGTTCATGTCACTCATCATTTTCAGCTGCGATGCGCCATATATTTCGTAGACATTGCAAACGCATCGATCCACTGTTCAAAGCCTATGCATGGAAATTGTGGCTTGCTTGAACTTGCCGCCATGAACCAGTCTCGTGTTTTGGCGAATAATGGTTGGATTACAGAAGGAGGGGAGAAGGGAGGGGAAAGGGGCAGTGCCGTTAAAATCAGCAGATTCACTTGGCAGAAGATACAGACACAGGACCAGTGGTCGGATTGCTCTCTCTCTCTCTCTCCTGTTGCTTGCGCGGCTTTAAACCCTTAAAAACTCACTCGCCGCCCCCCCCCCCCCCCTCCCCCGCCCCTCTCTCTCTTCTCAGTGTTGCTTGCGTGGCTTAAAAACTCACTCATCTCCTCCCCCCCCCCCTCTCTCTCTCTTCTCAGTGTTGCTTGCGTGGATTTAAACCCCTAAAAACTCACTCACCCCGTCTCTCTCTCCGAGGCTCTGTGCGTCTGTTATCTCATCCTTGAAAAATAAAGTTTTAGTCAGTCTCTCTCTCTCTCTCTCTCTTGCTTACGCGGCTTTAAACCCCTGACTCACTCACCTTCTCTCTCTCTCTCTGTGCGAGCGCACGGGAAGCTTCTCATGTTCTTCGGTTGTTGTTGCTGTTGTTGAAATTGGTTTTGTAGTATGGTTACAATAAATCAAAACCTGAAGGGAACTCAAACAAAAAAGCAAACGAACAGCAGACATAACACCACTCAAAACAAACTTAACGAAACTAAAATGAAACGAAAAATCTAATCAAGAACTGAACTGAAACGGCACGAACTAAAGGTAACCAAACAGCTAGACACGATGAGCACTGAGACAGGACAGCTGTTGATCACGAACCTTCAGACATTCCTGAAGGTGATAGAGTTCTCTTACGCTATTTGCATACAAATCGCGACCATAACCGTACTTCACGCTTCAACGATTCTGAATCGACGCCCAACATCCTGTGAAACCACCCTGGCCCCCCTACACCGACTTTGGCAACAACATCCCTAAAGTGCAAGCCGGCTTTCTTCAAACGAACCATGACCCAAAAGAAACAAGCTCCCTCAGTGGCTCATCAACGACCTTTCAATTTGTGAAGAGGTTTTTGTATGGGGAAAGATACGGGAAGTATCTTGTGTACACACAGGAGCTGTGTTGGCAGGGGGAGCCGGGGTGGCCGAATGGTAGAGCGTTGGACCTTCAATGCCTGGGTCGTGAGTTCGAATCCCGGCTGGGGCCAAACATTCGTGCTGGCTTTTTCATCGTTGCCCCGTCTTTGATATCACCCGTATGTGGTGGAAAAGGACGTTAAACCCCCAATCACCCACCCACCACTGTGTTGGCAGACTTGAGTAAGACAGTTGTTGACTACAGTCAAAGCGGCTGATGCTACCAATTTTTATGCCAACATATCATTCTGACCTGTTCTCGTGGTATGTATCACCACATCACTTAGACGCCTGCACAGTGACAGCGTCTGTAAGGCTGGCACTGAGCCAACAGAAGCGCCAGTACTCGATGACGAGGCGACCACTTTGAGCCGCTCCAGTAGTGTAGAATTTGAATGTTCGACCGCTCGCGCAAAGTGTAAACAACATCGTAAGAGCTGTACCAATCATCAAGATAGAGTATTTCGAACGCACAGGCGCAATCACGAAGGAAACTGATCCAAAATATAAGTTCGCTTAGCAAAGATGGAAATAGCCCGTTCAAACAAGAGAATCGACGTTGGCTGCAGTGACTGAAAATACTGGTAATCTGTCCCATAATGATTTTGTGTGTAGACATACAGGAGCATCGTGTGTCCATATATATATATTTTTTTAAAAATATATTTTATTACTTTATTGTCCCTTTCGGGAAATTCGGGCTGCTTCCCCTAGGGGGAGCTCGTCGCCGCGGTGCTGCGTCACCCAATACATATCCTATATTTTTTTAGAATTTTGCTGGGGGAGGAAAGCCGGATAACCCGGAGAGAAACCCCCGATGAGCAGCCCGGTAGCCAGGAAAACCCGGTATCCTGCGTGTATAGTCTTTGATCACATGTCACAAGCTCGACCTGGGCTCGAACCCACGCTTCATCGCCATGACATTGGTGACGGCTAAATCCGACGCGCTACCTGTCAGACCACCGCTCACCCAGAACATTCCTTTTTTGCGATATTTCTGCAGAAAACGATGGTTGTTGGCCTAGCGGCGGGTACTCTGAACAGGGTGGTGGGTGGGTAGGTGTTTGGGGGTTTAACGTCCTTTTCCACCACATAGGGTGATATCAAAGACGGGGCAACGATGAAAAAGCCAGCACAAATATTTGGGACCAGCCGGGATCGAACTCACGACCCGAGCATTAGAAGTCCAACGCTCTGCCATTCGACCACCCCGTCTCCCCCTGAACAGGGTGGGGAAGAAGAATGACAACTAACGATGTAACTCGAGTACCTCAGAATCTGTCAGCTGTGACCGCGTCTTCTCAGTCTCACAACACGTCGGTCCATTAATGACCTCTAAATGGATTCCCTCTACTTGTCCCACCGCTGATTATCACATCGCCCGTTGTGAGTGCCGTAATTCATTGCTGTCTATTTCCATAATAGACGACTCCACACTGACGGCACGCCCCGAGGCCGGAGCCCTGCCCCGTTACCGTCTGCCGTGTATTTGCAAAACCGAGCATGTCAATGACGTCATTTTGTGGGAAAAGGGTGACTTCAAGTTGAAAAAGATCGCCATAATGTTTTTTGTTCGGCCCCCATCAAATGACGTCAATGAACATACTGCTTTAATAATAATAATAATAATAATGAGTATTGTATAGGCGCTTTACCCAATTTATGAATCGGCTCAAAGCGCCGCGAACTGAACCCAACACGCACGCTCACGTGAATCACACGCATTCTCTCACACACCGGACATAAACACATTACAATCACGTGGTGCGAAGGGTCAGCTCAGCTATTTAAATTTCGGAATTTAGGATTGCATTTATTTTTCAAATTTGGTGGGCTGTCCACGTTGTCAGTCACATCAAACTACATGTGCTTCCCTCGTTGTAGTGTCTGGCAACAAAGTTTGCCACACCATGCCATGTGTTGTGCTCATTATACCACGGCCCGCGACTGGCTGAATCCTGGAGACTCGCTCCCCTTTGACTGAACAGCAGCGGAGTCGTCCGTTACGAACCGGCGAGACAACTCGCTACTGCTGTGTCGTCGGTGAAGCCTTGTCAATGTCACGACATACCACACTGTCCACAGTCTGTTGTGGAACTACGTGACAGGGGGAACGTAAACACAACGCCGCCTGAGGGGACGAGTAACCAGGGTGGACAAAACATGGACTGTGCCCAGAAGACTTTTTTTTTTTAAAGGGGGGGGGGGGAGGGGGGAGGAGGGGAAGGGTGAGCGTATTTCCTTACCATTCAAATGTGGCATCAACGACGGTGGTGGTCGAGGTGCGGGGTGGAGAAAAATTGAAAGCCCAGCACAAACTTCTGCCTCCCAGCATATCAGTATTCACAGATGACGGATTCATACGCGGTGAATTGTCACAGCTACCTGCGCAAATGTATTTGCATCGCTAATGTCCCCTCCACCCCCCCCCCCCCGAAAAGCGTGTTTCAAAGGGAGGGAGTGCAGGTACATTCTCTGTGTACAGATAGTAAGAAATGAAGGCTGTAACCATTTCTCGCAGTTAACTTTGTATGCTGTTATTTTACACGAGCCCAACGTCCGAGGAGAGTGTGCAAATAACAATGTAAAGTGTGTGTGTGTGTGTGTGTGTGTGTGTGTGTGTGTGTGTGTGTGTGTGTGTGTGTGTGTGCGTGCGCGCGTGCGCGGGCGCACGGCTAGAGAGAGAGAGAGAGAGAGAGAGAGAGAGAGAGAGAGAGAGAGAGAGAGAGAGAGAGAGTAAATTTCAAACTCAAAGTTTACACAGTTTGCAAGACAACGACGCACTTTACTCAAGTTTGAGCTTTTTGACTTTACACTCGATGTAGAAGTCGAACAGTCCAAGTACAGTGGGTGTTAAACAAGGTATTAATTGAAAATTGTTAAATTGAAGCACGAGGGGGGGGGGGGAGAGACAGACAGACAGACAGACAGACAGGAGAGATTTATCAAACGGCGGACCGGATCAGCCAGAGAACAAACTACAATAAACTAAACGACAGAGCTAACACAGGAGTAAAAAACAAAACAAAACCAACCAACCAAAAACTCCAAACAAAAAAACCAACAACAACCCAAAACCCAACAACAGCAAAGAAAAAAGAAAAAGAAAAAAAACAACAACAACAAAAAACCTGCCTTAGTATCCACACACTTTGCCGGTGTTGGAAGCCGTGTATAGCATTATAAGAGGATTAAGCCAGTAGTTCTTGCATTTGTCGATGTAATCCGAATCTTCCAGACTGTCAGCCCTCGCGAAACCCGACGCTGGCGCCTTAGAAATCTCACATAATGACAGTTTTTGCTGATCATCAGAGCAGTGGGATCTGTGCTGCAGACACCTGGACAAGGGGCTTAAGCGTCATGGAGTTGAAAAGAGTTTAGTCCCCTTTTTGCAGATGACTATAGTGAGCATTTGGAGGATGGTTTGCTTGCAGCACTACACGCTAGCTACATCTGCCAAATGTAGTGATAACAAACGCGACAAACACGTGACTGTACTCGTCACTCAGCCCAATATGCATTCAGCTGAAGAGAATGTAGCGGTTTATCACACGCAGTCCAACTGACATGTTAAGCCGCACTGCTGGGGCGGAATCAATCTGCGCTTCAGAACCAGTTACAGTATTGGGACGAGCCCGAAAAATCACGTGCTCTGGTGCACAACACGGGTTAAGGCGATGTCACACTGAAAACATGTTTTCCTAAAAGGCAAAACGCCCGAAACATGCTTTCCGAAACAATACATGACACACGTGAAAACAAGCAAGCGCGCGTCTAAGGCGAGAGAGAGAGAGAGAGGGTCCCGCTACGGACATGTTGACTGAGCGGATACGGGAAGGTGTCACTTGACACTCCGCACGGCGGCTTTCATTGGTTGAAACACAAAACATGTTTTCGGATTTTAGGACAGGCTCTAAAACTGAAAACACGATCAAAACTTGTTTTGAAAACATTGTTGTGAAGTATGTCACACGACAAAACACGTTGTTTCGCAGCGAAACATCTGAAAACAATGTTTTCAAGTGTTTTTGCCCTCTCGTGTGACATGGCCATTAGAGGAAGCAACACAGATTACCTCACGGTTACCTCCGAATTTTCCAGACTGTCAGCCCTCGCGAAACCCGACGCTGGCGCCTTAGAAATCTCACATAATGACAGTTTCTTTCTGATCATCAGAGCAGTGGGATCTGTGCTGCAGACACCTGGAAAAGGGGGTAGGTAGATTTTTCGAGAGGTGTGACACAAATGAGGCAAGCGGATTCGCGTGAACTGCCTCTCTGGCCTAAAGAGAAAGTAGACGTGCATTACTCCAGTGAGGCCTGAGCGGAAAGGAGACATTCATTTAAAAAAAACAAAAAAACTTCTGTCAGATGCGTGCCTTTGAATGGTCTGTTGAATGGTAGTGATTGTTTCTATTGAAACATTTTTAGGGGTGACTATGATGCCTGAGGCTAATAGGGAATATATAGGCATTTTGAGGCAATATGTATAGGCTGTGTCCTTCGCCCAACACTCTCAAAGACGACACTGCGGGATTACTGAGAGATAGAGCGGAGCGTGTATAGGCTTTGCCGAGCGCAGAGATATCACATCTTGAACTGAACTTTATTGGGGTTGATTGTCCGCAGAGACAGTTTGCAGAGTGGGACATTGGCTGTGCAAGCTCAGAATGAGATCATCTCAAGGAAGGCGTGTCAAAAAGTTTTTTTGTTGTTGTTGTTTTTTTGCCCTGGATATGACACCGAGGCTGAGAAATATGTAACAACATATCCGTGTGCGCAGTATCTTTGTTTACGGTTGGCTTGCGATGCGCTACGCATACAAACAGCGCCGCTGACGCTACAAATCTGACATACATCTCGACATACGTCATTATTTTTCTGTGTCGACGTCTCTCTCTCTCTCTCTCTCTCTCTCTGAGTTCTGAGTGTTTTTCTCGTAGCAACGGCAGACTGAAAATTGATAAGTGTATGGCCAAATCTTTACTGTTGAAGAATAAAGTTATTTCGTTCCTCTCTCTCTCTCTCTCTCCGAGTTCTGAGTTTTTTTCTCGTAGCAACGGCAGACTGAAAATTGATAAGTGTATGGCCAAATCTTTACTGTTGAAGTTACTTCGTTCCTCTCTCTCTCTCTCTCTCTCTCTTGTCCGCCCAGGACGATCGAATTGGTAGAGAAATGGACCGTTTAGTCAAAGCTGAGTTTGTGAGTTCGAGTCCCAGTTTTCGCGAAAGATTCGTGCTGGTTTGACCCTATTGTCAAATCTATGAGACCTTTTTAAAGAATATTTTCAATGAGACTAATCTTGAATACCTGTTTCTTCACTGGAAGGTCTACTTCGACTGCTGTGGCTTTTAAACCGGCGCTATCCAGACTGATTTACTCACATGACATCGGCCAACAGCAGACTACAAGTACAAGGACAATACGAGTAAATCAAACCGAATGACGTGCACAAACAGGTTTGTTTCGAGAGTAATTGCTGTCATAGTAACAGCAAATGAACTTGAATCCATCAAACCACCGGTAACAAGGATTTTTTCTGGACAAGCCAATGGACAGATGCAACCATTACAGTGATATATTGTCAGTAAATGCAGCCATCGAAAGCCAAACGTATCCTTCTGACCTTTTAGACAGAGAGAGAGACAATTACGAAACCATGCCACGGGACGGAGAAAAAGAAAGAGTCAAAAGTTACAACGCGTATTTATAGCTCTGATCAATTCGTTTTCAGACTGTTGGTAGACGATCCAAACAGGCTTAGCCGGATACAAGAAAATCTCTTAGACAGGCTGTGATTATGCCTTTTCAAGGAATGTTTTTAGCAATTTGGGTATCAAGAGTTGGACAACTACCGACTCAGTTACTATTTAACTACAAAGTAAGAAACACAAAACCCTCCGCTCCCTCACTCCCCCCCCCCCCTACACACACCCTCGCCCCTTCTCTCCGCACCCGCCGAAAATAAAATCCACAGTGTCTACGCACAGAAGCGAAGAAGAAGAAGAAGAAGAACAACAACAACAACAACTTGACAACAAGAGCAACAACAAGAACAACAACAACAACAACAACAACAAGAATTAAATAATAGTAATACATGTGTAATAATAAGCGCATTAATACAGGTGGATATCCCAATTATCCCAAATATGCACGCTCACGTGAATCACACGCATTCTCTCACACACTGGACATGAACACATTATAATCACGTGGTGCGAAGGGCCAGCTCAGCAATTTAAGTTTCGTAATTTTAGAATTGCATCTATTTTTTGATTTTGTGGGCTGAACATTTCCAAAGCAGAGAGAGAAGAGAGAGAGAGAGAGGGGGAGAGAGAGAGAGAGAGAGAGAGAGAGAGAGAGAGAGAGAGAGAGAGAGAGAGAGAGAGAACAACACTTTATCGCAAATTCCTATAGTTCGGGGCACAGTTTTTCACTCCAGAAATCTACCGGACCTAATCTGTTCTAAAAGAACCAAACGATTACTAACCATAAAAAAGAAAAAGAGATTTTCTCACCCACTGAACAGCTGAAGCAAAAACCAGAATACACCCGTTCTGAATCGTTACAGGGACTGAACGTATCTTCCTCACAACAGTAACGCCGGACGGACTGACGACTCACACAGCCGGTAAATAGTGAGACTTAGTAGGATTTCGTACGGAGGACTTCGTTGAGCAGCGTAACCCATTTACATGTAAATTAGGCTCACACGACAGATGCCGCGAGCTGCTAACGCGCTGCGATTAGCTAATGGTACCCGTAACGTGCCTAATTTACATGCAAGTGGGTTACGCTGCTCAGCGAAGTTCTCCGTACGAAGCCCTACTAAGTCTCACTAATGTCTTCATATAGCCCTCGTTAGCGGTTAAGTACCGTCCAAAGTCTAGCAGCTTCTAACAAGGTCGGTAAGCTTGGACAAAACCCGTCCTATAATCTCCCTCTAGAACGGGCAGATCTCTATTCATTTTCACCCGACAGTCTGGAGCGACAAAACAATCTTTTCAAAACTCGGACACTCGCTTCGCCCAATAAACCGATTTTGTGTCTGGAGAGGGAGGTAACCTCCTTTCTAAAGGGCGACAATTACCCTCAAGGGGGGTAACCTTTTCTTTAGCGAGAACTGCCACTGGAGTGTCCTGTCCTAAGGTTATGAAAAGTGTTTGATTACTAATGACCTCTAGGACGTGAGGGATAGCTTAAGCAGTCCACTAGTGTTGGAAGACTGGTACAATGGGTTCGTTACGGACGGGATAGTTGGGGTTTGTTACAGTTTCACAGTCATTCATCTGCTGTAACATTGCTACGGTACTGTTTTCTCGTCTTCACGGCCCACCTCTTCTCAACAAACCAACTCATCTCAACAACCCATCACACGTCAGCAACTCTTCATGACACTGGTACACTTATCTCAATTGATCTGATCTCAAAGTTCTATTATATCATTTGAATAAAATCTAATCTCAACAACCCATCTCATCTCAACCACCTTTTTCCCCCTCAAGAACCCATTTTTCCTCAATAACCCATTTTTCCCCTCAACAATCCATCTCATTTCAACCGCCCATCTCATCTCAGCGGCCCGCCTCACCTGAACAACTCATCTCAACCAGCAACTCGTCGTATCTCAAAAACCCATCTCACCTCAACAACTCGACTGATCTCAACAACCAAACTCATCTACACTAATATAACAAATCAGTTCAAGCCATTTCATTCATCTCATCAAACCCGCTTATTCAGTAGCAGTGACGGTAGAGCATTTGGGAAGTCGTAATGATAAGCATCCATATTAATCAGGCAACTTACGTGGAAAGGAGGAAACACTAAACATACGAGAGCTGGTTCAAACGTTCGTAGTCTACACATGAAAAAGGATAGACTACACTTGAAAAAGGATAGCTAGAGCTAGGAAGCTTGGCGCATATTTGCACGTGCCAAGCGTCACGTCTTTCGTAATAATGATGACGCCATCAGCGATCAAAGCGGTCTACAGGTCACTGCCTCACATGTGTGTTGATTCACCAACAAAATAGACGACTCCACTCGACACGCCCCCGAGGCCAAAGCCCCGCCCCTTCACCTTGCCGTGAATGGGCAAAACAGAATACGTCATGACGTCATTTTATAGAAAAAAGGGGCGATTTATAGATGGAAGAGTTTGACGTAAGGGCCTTTTTTCCTCAAATGACTTCAAGAAACTTACTGTTTTCTTTCAACGTTTTGAACAGTCATATCGAACTACACGTGCTTCCATTGTTGTAGTGCTGTGCTCATTATGCAACGGCACGCGACTGGCTGAAATCTTGGGGTCGTGCCTTTTGAGTGACAGGAGTGGAGTCGTCAAGTCGCCTGCGGCACACTAGTCAGCTGTTGCCACTGCTGTCAACAATTCAACTGTGGTTTTAAACTCCTCGATCACTCACCATATTCTCCAGATCTGGCACCCTCTGACTACCACCTCTTTCCAAATCTGAAAACGCACCAGTCTGGGAGACCTTTTGCATGTGATACCGATGTCACGGCAGCGGCAGAGGTGTTCCTGGGCATGCAAAATGCGAATTCTTTCCATACAGAGGTGTTCCTGGGCATGCAAAATGCGACTTCTTTCCATACAGAGGTGTTCCTGGGCATGCAAAATGCGACTTCTTTCCATACAGAGGTGTTCCTGGGCATGCAAAATGCGAATTCTTTCCATACAGAGGTGTTCCTGGGCATGCAAAATGCGACTTCTTTCCATACAGAGGTGTTCCTGGGCATGCAAAATGCGACTTCTTTCCAGACAGGGGGATCCGGGGAGCCGGGGTCGCCGAATGGTAGAGCGTTGGACTTCCAATGTTCGGGTCGTGAGTTCGAATCTCGGCTGGGGCCAAATACTTGTGCTGCCCTTTTCAGTCCTCGTTTCCTAGTCTTTGATATCATCCATACGCGGCGGAAAAGGACGTTAAACTCCAAACACCCACCCCAACCCATACAGGGATCCAGGCACCGACTGCAGCGCCGTTGGGCGACGTGCGTTGGAAAGTTGGGAGGCGACAATGTTGAAAGATAACAGGTAAAAATTGCTGGTGGCAGTCCTTTCATACGGAAGGCTGCAAACTTTTGGAACAACCCTCGTAAATTGCTGGCTGCCAGCCCGGAATACAACGCACGTCCAAAGAAATGACAGTCTACGCTCTGCCAGTTCCACTCAATATCACTGCCCCTCGCTTTACGTAACGGCGCAGAACGGACCGAAATGGAGGCGTAAGGACACAAATTGACCGGGAGGTCATGTCTGGTGTTTATTTGATGTACCCTGTTTGGCGAACGTGCTAGTCTGTAGTGATTTTGTTGTCATGAAAAAGCGTGATTTTCGTGATTTTTGTGTTATGTAGGTCAAGGTGCATGCCAGGCGGTCACAAAAAGGCAAGCTGCCAGTGAAGCTGGGACTTTTTGCACAGAGGTGGGACACAAGTGAGGCAAGCGGATTTGTGCGAACTGCCTATCTGGCGTAAAGAGAAAGTAGACGTGCATTACTCCAGCGAGGCCTGAGCGGAAAGGAGACATTCAATTTTTTTTTAAAACCCCTGTCAGGTGCGTGCCTTTGAATGGTCTGTTCATGGTAGTAATTGTTTCTAGATTGAAGCATTTTTAGGGGTGACTATGATGCCTGAGGCTAATAGGGAAAATAGGCATTTTGAGGCCCTGTGTATTTGTGTCCTTCGCCATACTTGTTTATCCGCTAGATATCCATTTCGTTATTTTCCCATAAAATGTAGGTGGGCTGACATAAGACGCGTGCAGTAACAAGACATTCTGGAGCCGTTTGTAATTTACCAGAGAACGCTTACTTGATGAGAACATAATCATGAAAGTCAGCAATTAGAAATGTTAGCATCTTAAAACCACTTACACTAATGTTCAGCCCCTTAAATGAGGAGGCCCTTAATGCACGCATGAACATTAGGAATACCAGAATATTTCCTGGGGGGGGGGGGGGGGGGGAGAGAGAGAGAGAGAGAGAGAGAGAGAGTTCTTTATTTTACAAGGATATAAGTGTTAAGCACAAGTGCTTATCTTACAACTGGTCAAAAAACGAGAGAGAGAGAGAGAGAGAGAGAGAGAGAGAGAGAGAGGAGAGCACAACATGCAAAGACGTTCGAGTGTTTGATAACAATCAGCATAGCCCACGCGCAGAAAGAAGCTACACTGCGGGGAAAAAAAACAAACAGTAAGAATAACAAACAACAGACTCTGCTAGAGTACTTACCTAACGGAATTCTCGGTCCCAAATCCCAGATACCGACAGTCACACAGCGAAAACACCTCCCAAGACGCAGGTTAACAACCTTCTATTCTCCAAAAAACAGCGACGTCCGAACTGAACGAAGGTTCCAGAGGCACAAACTGACACAAATACTTCTTTTAGGAAGACGAAAAAATTACCGCGACAAGATAATGAAAAATGTAGTTTATCAAGGAAACAAACTGTAGGCAGCTAGCGATACAAACACATACATATACGACGAAATAACACACAAATCCGAAGTTTCACAGGCAGCCGAGCTGACACAAACGCTTATTTCAGGAAGAAAAAAAATGTCACCGCGCCGAAATCATACCAGAAAGGCAGTTTATCACCGCGGCAACAAGCTGTTCGGATATAGCCTCGGTCTACAAATACACACACGCGACGAAATAAGACAGTAGTGGGAACGAAGTCTCCAGAGGCACTGAGGCTGAGATATTTCTAAATAATCGCGACGGTATGATACAAAGTGTAGTTTTAGCAAGGAAACAAAATGCAAGGTAGCCTACAAATACACATACATACACGCGACAAAATGATACAAAAGTCCAGTTTCCAGAGGAAGTCGAGCTTAGACAAGTATTTCTTTCAGTAAACAAAAAACGCACGACAAAACGCGACAAAAAACTGTTTATCAAGGAAACAAACTGTGAGGTAGTTTGTCTAAAAACACAGACACACGCGGACAAAATAAAGAAAAACGCAGTTTACCAGAGAAACAAACTGCGAGGTGCCTAGCCTACAAATACACACACGCGCGGACGAAATGATAAAAAATACCGCAATTTATCAAAGAAACAAACTGCAACATACCAAGTCTTAAAAAACACACTAAGGACAACTTGAAATACTGCACGTTCCTGTTGGGACTACTCTGTAACACAACCGAGGCTAAACGAGGTTCCGCGTGCTATACAGACTGTCACAGTTACCAAGACGAGATGAGGACAGCTGATAATTCACACTGGCGCAACCCGTCCCACGCTGGCTGAGTTCAGGCTCATCTTCCGCCCAACGAGTCCTCTGTGTGCGTACGCCCACTTTCTATAGGGCCACTGGCCCACTCTGCCTAACACACAGCTGGCTGAGAACGCGTGGGACAGGCGGGCAGACTATGCGGGCAAGTAGATTGTCGACCAGTGTAGAGTATCAGTGTAGACTTCACGGCAGTACCTGTTTACGTTTAGTTGTGAGGAGTACATGACTGAGAGCTTTCAGCCTTTTTTGTCTGATTTGGATGGTGAAATTTTGAACCGCATTTCCTTTTATTTTCATGGGCTGAACGAGTCCAAAGAAAGAAGACAGGAAGCCGGAGTGCCCGGAGAGAACTCCTGACAATCAACCCGAATGGACGGTGCCACCTACTGGGGGTGAAAAACCCTATGATCGACTCAGGACACGAACCACCAGACTCTCGATTTAGTGGCAGGAATTGTTACCGCCATCCCACAAGCTGGCGCATGGGTCTGTACAAATGGTCTTCCTGTCGGCATTCAAACCCTCAACCTTCTGACCGAGAAACCCGATTACGCGGCTTTAAGCCCTAAAAACTCACTCACTCACTCACTACACCGCTGTGGCATGAAAGGCAACGAACGATAGGGAGAAACTGGCAAAACTTCGAACGTCTTAACAAGACCTGTTCTCCGACTGGGTCGAAACTCAGTCGCCCGGGGCCGATTTGTCTTGGACGAATTGTTTACCGTGAAAGATCTAATCTCAAGATTCACCGCACTAGACTTTCCAGCGTTGGCACTAGAGCATTCTCCTACGCTGGTTCTTTAGTCTGGAATTCTCTCCCCCGTTTACTCCGCCAAGCACCCTCACTTGAAACCTTCAAGAAAAACTTCAAAACCCACCTGTTTTCTGCCCATAACAACATTTGACTGCTCTGGTTTGCATCGTGTGTGTGTGTGTGTGTGTGTGTGTGTGTGTGTGTGTGTGTGTGTGTGTGTGTGTGTGTGTGTGTGTGTGGTTGCGCCCTGACCTGACGTTGTAAATTTTTGCATATATGTTTCTTCCTATTAACTTTTTTTAAACGCTTAGAAATGCGGGAAGCCGGGGTGGCCGAATGGTAGAGCGTTGGACTTCTAATGCTCGGGTCGTGAGTGCTTATCCCGGCTGGGGTCAAATGTTAAATTTTGTGCTGGCCTTTTCATCGTTGCCCCGTCTTTGATATCACCCGTATGTGGTGGAAAAGGACGTTACACCCCCAAACACCCACCCCACCCGCTTAGAACTGCTATTAACGGATAAGTACTGTCATTATTATTTTTGTTAAAGACGATCAAAGACAACTGGTCAATATTCAAATGGCTTGCAGATAATACCTTACGGGACAGTCACTCGCAGAACGTTTCTCAGTTCTCGGCTAGGAAATGTTCTGATCTACTTTTGCTCATGGAACTCTTGTGCATGTGCTCTCACTATGTTGTGAACGTGTGGATATCTGCGTGTATATATTCAGGTAGATACAGTTCTCAATGACCCTGCGTGTGGTGAGCTCTCTGTGTTGACGGTCAGATAGTAGAGCCAAGTACGTCTGTCAGCGGCGCTCGCCATGGGATGTTTTGGTCCGCTAAGTACGGTTAATTAAAGGCCCTAATTTTAATTGTACTGTATTGCCGGAGAGCTCTGTCAAATTTAAAGACTATTTTAAACGTAAGGCGCGCCCACAAACGCAATGTTCCAAAACAAAAGCTGTCGTTTGTAAAGTCTAGAAACATCGGACGACGGGCCTTTAAGCCTTAAAGGTCTTCATCGCCATATTTTTAAAAATTATTCTTTCTACACGTCGTGCCGGCTCTGAAAAACGCCGAAGCTGTTCACTATCTACAATCAGTTCTGCTGGCTGGCTGGGGAATTCAACTTCCAGCTTTTGTATAGTTTGCTAGACATCGATTACAAACCGCAGCTGTTTGCTTTTACTTTCTTCTAGCACAATGGACAGCCTAGCAAAACCAACAGGCACGATCCTATCTGCTCGACTTTCATACTGTATTGTCCAGTCTCCAAAAGACTACTTTAAAAAGTTTTTTTTTTTTTTTTTGGTCGTGCCTTAGGCCAGCAGAAAATTTTCCAGCCGAACTACACCCTCTCAACACCTTCCCCACCCCCTTTTCTGAAGTGTCTTATCATTTCGCCTCTGCGTAAGAATTGGAATTGCACCTCCTTGCTACTCGGTTCGTGCGACCTTCCGTGACTTCTCGCCCGGCGCACTTCGTTTCCCACGAACCAAGAAATGGGGGGAAAGCTATACAATTATTTGTATTTCAAAACAAGATTTATATATGGTAGAGTTGAAACAGGACTGACAAAAAGAGCTCGCTCTGTCGTTTCAAGACTGTGGGTGCATTTCTGGAACAACTTGCCAGCTCACCTCGTCAGGTTCTGCAACAACCCAGACTTGCAACCTCAGGATGCATCTCTTCTCTCGTTTTTTTTTTTTTTTTTTTTTTTTAAACTTTGCTTCTCTTTATTTCTTTACCCTCACCAGTTAGCATTGATGTTTTACTGCGCCCTACGGCAAATGGCCAGTTATCATCATCATCATCATCATCATCATACGCTGATTCCGCTCTAGAAGCCAAGAAAATGACTAAGACACACAAAGGCTTGCAAGACAAGCAGCGTGGATGGCCTGCGCCCAAGGAAAGGATGTAGTCCATACAATCAACGAAACAACTGTATGACAGTTTGCTAAAGGGAATAACCCACCACAGCAACTCACCGTGCTCCGTTGTTTACTCAAATAATTGTAACCGGGGACACACACACACACACACACACACACACACACACACACACACACACACACACACACACACACACACACACGCGCGCGCGCGCGCGTGCACACGAGAGAAAGAGAGAGAGAGAGAGACAGACAGACAGACAGAGACACAGAGACACAGACAGACAGCAGACAGACAGTATACCACGGCCACCATAGAAGACATACATGTATTTGACATTTGTGAGGTCACCACCTGTAACATGACATACGACACCAGAGTTGCTGACCTATATTTCAGTAACATCTGCTGACCTCAGTCCGTGTACCCCAGTGATCTACAATAGTGAGGGCTGATTGCCCCAGGGCGTTTCTTTGGTGTACTCGTGAACTCAGCAAATACTTCAGTAGTGCAAATTTACACGGTGTGCACCAAAGGGGAGAAAGCCCTGGAGTATAGCACCCCCCCCCCCCCAAAAAAAAAAAAAAAAAAAAAAAGCGAAGAGGGCAGACGAAGAACGGTACACAGTAATATCTTCTTTCGTCTACTATTCCAAGCCTGCTCATGTTTAGTCTTTAAAAACTGCTTGAACTGCATCATACAGTAAACGTTCTTCGACAGCATCAGCATCAGCATCAGCAGCAGCAGCAACAACAACAACAACAACAACAGCAGCAGCATCAGCAACAACAACAACAACAACAACAACAAGGGGATTTGGTGTAGTAGTTAAGGTATCCGACTTCAGATCCATAGCTGCTGGGTTCGAGTCGTGGCAGGCAGGGTGGGTGAGGTGGTTGTTTGGGAGTTTAACGTCCTTTTCCACTACATAAGGGTGATGTCAAAGACGGGGCAACGAGAAAAACGTGGTAGGCAGGAATTTCGCTGGATTATTTCTTTCCAAATAGAGTCAAAATCACGCGCATTTACGGTGCTGGTCACGCTCTCGTGTACACACGCACGCACAAACATCAAGTGTGCAAGCTAACAACCCCACGTCCATATTTCGAGGAAGAGCAGGCTGTGGCCGGTGGCGTGGTAAACAGAAATACTGTCGCACGCACCAGAGTGAATAGCAGGGTGGTGGTTTGCACATAAGGTAGCGCATAGCGGCAGCAGGCTTTCACGGCTTCGTCCTCCAACCCTGCGGCGCCACGAGCATCTCAGAAGAGATGGATATGTGCGCCTAGGAGAGGTTTACCATACCGTACCTTACCAACGTCACTACCACCACTAGCAGCAACAAAAGTTGCAACAACAGAAACATATACACCAAAGCACAACTCACACACAGGACGTAAATACCAACTCTTTTTCACGGCTGGTAACGATCACAGACCTAAAAAAAGATAGGCCCACCGCCGCACCCTGCCACCGCTGCTTGCGAGTGTCTCTATCGCGGCCATCTTGTGAATACCAGAACTCAGATGCTCTGTGTACAGGACCCCTCGTTCGAAATACAAAGTTCTTTAGAAAGACTTCATCAGAAATGTGACGTAAGATAAAGCGGACCAATGCTATGCGCGCTATGTAAACAGCTGACAGCGTCTGGCACTTCCAGGTACTCGCAACATGGCGCGCGGCGGCGTCACACTTCCAGCACCGCAGGGGGTCTATCTTTTTTAGGTCTGTGATAACAATCCATAAACACGTCAACCAGCGAATGAGCGAAGGTGATTCTCTGAGCAATCAAATTCCAATTATACATCTTACGATTAAAGAACTACTTTATATGATTCATCATAGTACGCCAACAATGACGGTAGGGTGGGGTGGGTGGGTGTTTGGGGGTTTAACGTCCTTTTTTACCACATAGGGTGATATCAAAGACGGGGCAACGATGAAAAAGCCAGCACAAATATTTGGCCCCAGCCGGGATCGAACTCACGACCCGAGCATTAGAAGTCCAGCGCTCTACCATTCGACCACCCCGGCTCCCCCAACAATGACGGTAACTAAAATCTCAAAATTAACAAAAACAAACAGCCTTTACCTGAATAAAATCTTTGCCCAAGATCGTCTGTGCACATGCACAAGCAAGGAACCAGTGCCGAGTCTTGTCAGGAAGGGCTTGGCTAAATAACTGAAACTATCTTTTGGCAGATTAGATGTATCCGTCAGACAGCACACATGGCAGCACCCTGCTATGAATACCTACGTGATGGAATGCAGAACAATCATATTACTGAAAATGTCAGCCTTGAGTACGCGTGATAAAGATTAACCTGGTCGGATTGACCCACAATCTTTATCTTATTTTCCAAACGGCATACTACATAATAATAATAATAGCATTAATATAGGCGCTTTACCCCAAATGTTGGCTCAAACCGCCGAGAGTTAAACCCAACACGCACGCTCACGTGAATCACACGCATTATTTTTCTCACACACTGGACATGAACACATTACAATCACGTGGTGCGAGGCAATTTCAGTTTAGGAATTTTAGAACTGCATTCTTTTTTTTTCTTAAATTTTGTGGGCTGAACATTTCCAGAGCAGAGGGGGGAGGAAGCCGAAGTACCAGGAGAGAACCCCCGACAGTCGGCCCGAATGATTATTGTCTTTTTTTTTCCTTTTTTTCTTCTTTTTGGTTGGGCACATGGCTGCACAGCATCAAAATATACGACTATACGACTGTACCAATATAGGCAAATTTATCTACTCTTAACATATGGATGTATGTTTACACTGGCACCTGTAAGGACACAGACAAATGTATACCTATCTATATGCATACATACAGCACATACGCATTCACACACATCTATACATTCACACACATACACAGACGTGCATACACATGTATACATTTATGTCTAGCATAAGTGGTCTAATTCTCTATTTTATTTATACGAATGATTATTGTCTTAGAAAACCGTGAGTGTAACACGGTATGCTGCAATTCCGTTTAACTCTCTTATTCCATCGTTTACAAGTACAAGGCTTCCATACAGCAAGTTTGTCAGCGCGACTGTACGCTCGAAATGGTCTATATTAATGACTAGTAGAGATCTGAATGCGACAACGCTGCCGTCTGTAGGCCATTTTGGGGCGGTCGGTGGTCTAGTGGTTAAGAGACTTGTCACCGATGCGAGAGATCAGGGGTTCGAGTCCCACTCGGGGCAAAGAATTTTTCCTTCTCCTATGTGGCACCGTTCATTCCGGCCGATCGTCGGGGGTTCTCTCCGGGTGCTCCGGCTTCCTCCCCCTCTGGAAATGGTCAGCCCACCAAATTTGAAAACTAAATACAATTCTAAATTCCGAAATTTAAATAGCTGAGCTGACCCTTCGCACCACGTGACCATGTTGTAATAATTATTTGTTTTTGTCCAGTGTGTGAGAGAATGCGTGTGATTCACATGAGCGGCGCTTTGAGCCGATTCATGAAATTGGGTAAAGTGCCTATACAATACTCATTATTATCATGTTGTTGTTGTTGTTGTTGTTGTTTTGCAAATGAGCTCTGAGTGAAGTATACAGCCTCCTCCGAAACTCTGAATGCTGTTAGGTAAATGGCACGTCTTCGTCGCAAAAGCATGTCACCTAACGATACGTGGTCCGTGCACGCTAACCGACCCCAGTGGGGACAGGCACTACAGCGGAGACAACATGACAATACGGCATTCAGTGGATCGATAGTAATCTCAGCTTTCGTTTCAGCGCATGTCAAAAAGTAGACCTATCCCCCCCCCCCCCTCCTCCCCGGCCCCACCCCACCCCAAGAAAATGACGTGACGTAGTTCGGACACGGTCGAAGTTCAAACTCTTCAAACTAAACAGCACCATAGGTAAAGTCAACAAAGAGCCAAAGGGGTTCTTTCAAGGGGCGGGACCACCTACTGTGCATGTTTAGTCTGTCAATGACGCAGGTCTGAAGAGGGGGAGTAAAAATAAAATAATATATAGGGCTTATTCCTTCTGGACTATCTATCTAGGCGTTCGGCAGAGATTTATGGTCATTGCCTCTTAACTTGAGATAGAAAGAAAATATAACGTGTCCTCGTGGCGATAGCTCTTGTTGCTGGTGAATAAAACGGACGAACTGAAATACTTCCTGCTTTAAAGGATCACCTTTTAAAAAAAGATTTTTTAGGATGGGGTGGGTGGGTGCTTGGGAGTTTAACGTCCTTTTCCACCACATGAGGGTGATATGAAAGACAGGGCGGCGAGAAAAAGGCCTGCACAAATATTTGGCCCCAGCCGGGATTCGAACTCACGATCCGAGTATTTGAAGTCCAACGCTCTACCATTCGGCCACCCCTGGCTCCCCCAAAATATTTTTAGGCTCAAAGATGGTTTTGATATGTTATGTTTTGGTGGTGTTTTAGCATCACACCACTTTCGCAACAGCCGCTGACAGCGTTGCGGACATACTCGACCACCATTTTCGTGCAGGTGTAAGGACACTAATTGACCATGGGGTCATGTTTGGTGTTTATTTTGGGAACCCTGTATGGCGAGTGTGCTAGTTTGTAGTGATTTTTGTTGTCATGAATAAGCTTGATTTTCGTGATTTTTGTGTTATATAGGTCAAGGTGCATGGCAGGTGGTCACAACAAGAGGCAAGCTGCCTGTGAAGCTGGGACTTTTTACACAGAGGTCGGGCTACAAGTGACGCAAGCGGATTTATGTAGACTGCCTCTCTGGCCTAAAGAGAAAGTAGACGTTCATTACTCCAGTGAGGCCTGAGCGGAAAGGAGACATTCAATTTTATTAACTCATGTCAGGTGCGTGCCCTTGAATGGTCTGTGCATGGTAATTTCTGTTTCTAGATTGAAACATTTTTAGGGGTGGCAATGATGCCTGAGGCTAATAAGGGAATATTGAGTCATTTTGACACCTCGTGCATTTGTGGCCTTTGGCCGACAAGGATCAAATTGCGGACGTCGTTTAAGGACAGTTGAGTTTTCCTCGTTCACACGGCCATCAAACATCGGTGTGTTGCATTCGGAGCCTTACTAATCTCTAAGAATATTTTGAGCGCACAGGCGCTAAAACAATCACTGGCCGAACAAACCATTCGTTATCGCCGGAGAAGAAACTAGAGAATTTATCACTAACGGTACAGAAACCAAAACGCTTCGTACAGTTCGTTACTCAGCCCGAAAAATCCATCTCAAACCTAAGATGGTTGGCGTGTTACGAACCAGACAGCACATGATATGTCGCCGGGCTGAGTCCTGAACTGTGTAACCCTTTTACAGGTGTCACTATAGCGTGTCCAGTCGCAGTGTACGAAACCGAGTTAACGATAGTAAATACCTTAGTGAACTGTCTCCCCGCCGCCCCCCTCCCTCTCCTCTCTCACAGAAACACGCACCACCCTCCTCCCACCACGAGGGGAGCCAGGGTGGTCGAATGGTAGAGGGTTGGACTTCTAATGCTCGGGTCGTGAATTCGATCCCGGCTGAGGCCAAATATTGTGCTGGCTTTTTCATCGTTGCCCCGTCTTTGATATCACCCTATGTGGTGGAAAAGGACGTTAAACCCCTAAACACCCACCCACCTCCCACCACGAACTACAGACAGCTTGGAGAGTGCTCACTATCTAATCCTTTTGTCCTGTAACGGTAAGTAACGTGAGTTCTCGCAACTTTGGGCGAGACAGCATACGCCATACGGAGGCCATTTTTGAAGGATACGCAAATAAATGGACACCATTCTTGGTGATGATGCATCTTAATCGCCGCCCCGTCGCTAGCAAGATTCAAGATTTTATTTTCCTTTTTCCCCTGTTGGGGTATGGAGGATACAAAAAAAAAAAAAAAAAAATCAACAAACCAAGACCACATAATTATACACAGAACGATACGACAGAAGATATACGTACAACATACACATAATCTATACACAGGAAAGCGCAACCATCTGTGAAATCTCTGAAACAGCTCTCTCTCTCTCTCTCTCTCTCTCTCTCACACACACACACACACACACACACACACACACACACACACACACACACACACACACACACACACACGCACGCACGCACGCACGCACTGGCACGTATTGTCTAGCCTAGTCTCTCTTTCATGGGAGGCCTAAATGTTCTAAATGTTAGTAAAAGTTGATTGACCCTTGTCTTGTGCTTGGGGAAGTAAGGGGGAGGGGGGGGGGGCACACTCTTGGGCGTGTTGCCACAAATCAGAATAAGTTCTAAATCGTTCTAGGGTTGAAGTGTGTTTAAAGTTTTTTTTTTTTCTTTTTTTCTTCTCTTCTTCATTCTTCTTTTTTTTTTTCTCTTTCTCTTTTTTCTTCTTTTTTTTTTTTTTTTGCTCTTTCTTTTCTTTTTCTTTCTTCTTTCTTACGTCACGTGTCTAATCCTCAGTTCAGTTTCAAACAGTGTTTTTAAATCAGTACGGGTTCCATATTTATACTTGCTGATGGACAACTGATGCATAATAAAAAATGCCCCAGCTTCCGAGCCCTCCGTGGATTCCACCCATTATCTGGGAGGAACACCACTGGAACTGGCAAAGAGCTGGGGCAGCAAAAAAAAAAAAAAAAAAAAAATACATGGTCAGCGACAACAACAGTCAAAAGGCTCCCCTGGGGGAATGGAACTACACGACCCCGATCAACGACAGTCCAGTTTAACGCTCTAATGATTCTGTTCACTCGAGCCCTCCACACTAGAAAATGATAAACACGCACACAAATGCCACGCAGTCAATCTAGTGTCCCGCTGAAGGCAAACCAGACATCAGTGGCATGTTGATGTCCCTCAGAATAAACGAAAAGATGCGTAAGGACGAGGCAGTGAAGACTTTCCACCGTGTTCCTATTCATAGGCCAGATGCCCCCAAAAGTCGCATTTGAAAAGACCTATCTTGGACGCCTTTGTGGGCATCTACGGGGGATCTTTCATTGACTATACACGCGTGCTACCTGCTTCTTATTCATGTAAACAGGATTTCAAGGATGTCGCTGCGAGTAAGAATCTGTTTTGTCAACCAGTGAACCTGATTTAATGACGAGATTCAGCCGGCGCTCTCTCATTCTGCCCCTGCACAGCCAGTAACTATATTTAACTTGTTCTGCAAACTGTCTCTGCGGGTTGTCAACCCAAATCCAACGCCGGACCTGCAAGCCCAAGGACACAAATACACAGGGCCTCAAAATGCCTATATATTTCCTGTTAGCCTCAGGCATCATAGTCCCCCCTCCTCTCCCCCCCCCCAAAAAAAAAATAATAAATAAATAAATAAAATAAAAAAAAAAAAATAAATAAATTTAAAAAAAATCTAGAAACAATTACTACCATGAATTTCAGACCATTCAAAGGCACGCACCTGACAGGGGTTTTAGCAAAATTGAATGTCTCCTTTCCGCTCAGGCCGCACTGGAGTAATGCACGTCTACTTTCTCTTTACGCCAGAGAGGCAGTTCGCACAAATCCGCTTGCCTCACTTGTGTCCCACCTCTGTGCAAAAAGTCCCAGCTTCCCTGGCAGTTTGCCTCTTTGTGTGACCGCCTGGCATGCACCTTGACCTACATAACACAAAAATCACGAAAATCACGCTTTTCCATGACAACAAAAATCACTACAGACTAGCACACTCGCCAAACAGGGTACCTCGAATTAACACCAAACATACCGCGAAGTTTGCCCACTAGACGAATCAGGCTTGTTTCACTGGCACAAAAGCAGATCAATCGCATTGCTGCCCTTTGGTGGCTCCTACCAGTTCACTCCCCTTAATATCCGACTCTGAAGTCGAATGGTTCATCCCCTAGTCCCTGACAAAGAATTCCTGCATAATTCTTGACGCTTATTGTTTAACTGCACTAAAAGTACTCACAGAAGACCAGCAAAAGCGTTAGTTTGAGTAAAATGACAAAACAGGTGCCTACAATGTTGAGTGGTGGTATTTGAGAGCACTTTTGTCCAAAATGGCTGAACTGGTAAGAGTTAAGGGTTTAACGTCCTTTTTCATCATATGTAAGGTGGAGCCACACAGCTCGCTCTGACTGTGATGTCACAACCATTTAATCTTAGTCACAGTTTGGCCGGAAAAAAATTGACGGAAAAGCGTCATTTATTTCCAGATATCTTTTTCCATGTCTTTGGCAATATAGATGTCTAAGCTGCTATGAAATTTGTTAACAACACGCTAAAGATGTACGACTAAACCGCTGATAATCAAACTAGGTTCACGTCTCCCGGGAACTACTTTGCGGATGCGATCAGTTGTTGACGTAGTGTTTCGGTTCCAGTTTGATTGTTTCGTGCGTGTCGCGCGGCAGAGAGGTTTGGGTTGCTTGCGAGTCACTAACACGATCGCAGTGCACGGATGCGGATCGATCGACTTGCGCGTAATGATTATCAATTGTGGCAGAGATGACATGAGAGGCGAAATCGTGCCAACAAGGACTCAAACGTCAACACAAATTTTTGTCCCCCCCCCCCCCCCCTGCCAGGATTCGACCTCACAACTCGAGCACTGAAACGTCAACGCCCTCTCGCTCAGCCGTTCAGGCTCTACGTCATTTGAGGCGCTACACTACGCTTCACTCGAATCTATAGAACAAAGGTGTGATCTGATTGCTGCAGGGTGGGTGGGGTGGGTGTTTGGGTGTTTAACGTCCTTTTCCACCACATAGGGTGATATCAAAGACGGGGCAACGATGAAAAAGCCAGCACAAATATTTGGCCCCAGCCGGGATCGAACTCACGACCCGAGCATTCTGATTGCTGCAGGTTTTACGTCGGATGTTACAGGTCACAGAGCATGTGTGTGCTGGATTATGCTTGGATGTCCGCAGAGTCAGTTCGAAGAGCTTGAAAAGTTAATAGTAACTGGGTTTGCAGCGCAGAATGGTGATCTCTGTAAAACTGACGACCTTATAAATAAATGTTTTTCTTCTTCCAGCTGAGTATGCATTCCTTTCTCAGTGTGTAGCGGTAGATAATCCTTATCTAGGCATTTTCTGTTTCTCTCCCCCCCCCCCTCCCCCCCCCAACACACACCGCACTCCTTCCAGCCCCCTTAATCTTGCACTGAGAAGCATCTGTTTCCTTTCACCGGAGCATGGTCGCACGGAAAGCCGTTTTCACGGGGGCTAAACAAGACGGCAGCGGACAAACAAAATACCACTCTCGATTCAAAAGTTTCGACAAACGATTTCTCTTATATTTTCAGAAATCTGTGCACGGTTAAGTCCGGTCTTGTGATGTGTTTGCAAAGACAGTTGGTTGTGCGATAAACTGTCCCTTTGTATCGAAAGGAGAAATCGAAATCCGTTGGACAAACGAAGTGCCACTCATCTTTAAAAATGGACAAACGAAGTCCCAGTGTTGAGATAAACTAAGTGCCATTAGCAGCGAATCGGAATCGAAGAATCTTGGGTCTCTGTCTGTCTGTCTGTCTGTCTCTCTCTCTCTCTCTCTCTCTCACGGCTCTCTCTCCCCCCTCCCTCCCCGTGCCTTTCACATTGTTTAAATTAGCACCCACCGTACTTCGTTTGCTCGCCTTCAACATCCAGTGTAAAGTCAAATAGCCCCAAAATGACTTCCTATGTTTTTAAAATATCACTCACGAAACTTAGGTTTTAAACTAAAGCGCATTTTGTAATTCTAGACTTCGAGTTTAAAAATTCACACTGCACCATCCAAGAGGCTTAACACCAGGCAGCGAAACAGCCTGTAAGGTCAAACCCTTTGGCATTCCGCGGGTGGTGTGTTACAAAACACATGCGCGCGGAATAAGTGTAGAGTTCCCGTGCTGTAGGAAGATAATCGGTCTTGGCGAAATTGCGGTATAAAGATAATAAAGTCAGGCGGAGTAATGTGGCCTGCGTAAATACTAGAGTGGTGTGAAATGTCGCGAAAAGGCAATAAATAAGAGTGTGACACTACGATCGCCGTCGCAGCTTTGTTTAAATTGAAACGCAAGAGAAGGGAACGATTGCAGGCAAACGCTCAGGCTGTTACGAACGTTTTTTGCAAAGTCAAGTGAAAAATCGTTTTCTCTGGCTTAAAAAGAGGTGTTCTGGTGTCAGAATTTCGTGAGACAGCCGCAGGTGGACAATTTTCTTCTGACCTTCAGTTAACAAAATAATTAAAATCTCTGGTACGAAAGCCGGAAGCCTCGGAATTCATTTGCTTCACTGGGTACATTTTCGTACTTGAGACACGGATGGACATTAGTAAGAAGGGGGGAGAGGGAGAGAGGAGCGGTAAGGGTTGTGAGTAGAGTTGTATGTGTGTGTGTGTGTGTGTGTGTGTGTGTGTGTGTGTGTGTGTGTGTGTGTGTGTGTGTGTGTGTGTGTGGCTGGGGGAGGGGGGTATGGGGAGTGGATGTGAGGGAGGGTGGGTGGATGGGTGGTTGTTTTTTTTTTGAGGGGGGGGGGGTGCTGTTGGGAACGCTATACAATTCCATGTACCTGTTTGGGCGGCCACTTTTCTTAGGAAGCACCCTGATTAAACAGGCCACAAGTTTCACCTAAACTTACCGTTCGACACTGAGTGGCCGCCGTGAACAGGAGGTCACCTTGGCTTCTTCATTAAAGGTTGGTTGGTTATTTAATTGTTGGAGTTTAACATCCTTTTTCCACATATTGGTGATATCAAAGACTGAAACAGCAGCCTAATTAAAAAAAAAATCAATGAAATTTATATCTACACGTGCACTCACTAGCATAATTATCCGTTTCGCTCATGCCATGCAAAAATGGCAATTGTAATTGAAATCTTCAGATCAGTAAGAACCACTTTGGGTCACTATCGTGCAATCTACAACGGGCTCGGATCTAGCGGGGAAGGCCCACGACTTGCATAATAGTGGCTTGAAGTGGCTCCTACTGGTGTGCAGTGGCTTGTTCTTTCTAACCAGTCGTATCATAATAATAATAATAATAATAATAATAATAATAATGAGTATTGTATAGGCGCTTTACCCAATTTATGAATCGGCTCAAAGCGCCGCGAACTGAACCCAACACGCACGCTCACTTGAATCACACGCATTCTCTCACACACTGGACATAAACACATTACAATCACGTGGTGCGAAGGGTCAGCTCAGCTATTGAAATTTCGGAATTTAGAATTGCATTTATTTTTTCAAATTTGCTGGGCTGAACATTTCCAAAGCAGAGGGGGAGGAAGCCGGAGTACCCGGAGAGAACCCCCGACGATCGGCCTGAATGAACGGTGCCACATACGAGAAGGAAAAATTCTTTGCCCCGAGTGGGACTCGAACCCCTGACCTCTCGCATTGGTGACAGGTCTCCTAACCACTAGACCACCGACCGCCCCATCATATAGTGGGCAGCAGTGGTCAGGCTTGGGCTGTAAAAACGGAACACTGTGCAGAGTCTGGTAATATTCAGCTGCATGGCTTTAACGCTTGAAGCAGACAGAATATATCGCAAAGTCTTATCATACTGCGCCAATTTAACGAGCTTTGGATATAACTCCCGCATTTCGTCTCAAGCCGTTGGAGGAGGCACAAATCTCTCATCAAACGAGGCCTAAATTACCTTTGTAACCTGCAAATTGATCGGTCAGTGCTTCAGGAGGTTTGAATGGACTTAGGCTCCGAAGTAATTACAAGAACGTTATTACACTTCAGTAAAGCCTGCCACCATGACAAGAAGCACAGGGTCTGAGTGGACCCACGCTAATATAACGCTTTAGAAGAGACAACTTCGAATCCTTCAGATTTGTCTGATCGAGGAGGCTCAAAGCCTTGTTATTTTGCGCTTAATACTGTGCCGAGTTCACGGGGGTGTAGCGTGGTGGTTTGAAGGCGTCCCATGAGACAACGATTTACAATGAGAAAGCATATATGGTTGGCAAAATCTGCAGAAAAAAATGGACAATCCTGATTTTCTTCAGGAAAACAGTTTTTTTTTTCTGCAGAAAATGATACTATTCATCAGATAAACTGGTTTTCTGTAGAAATATTTACACCTCTGTTTTTTTCTTTTCTTACTGAAACAGTTTTTCTGCAGAAAATGGCAAAGAAAAACTGGGGTTTTATTTTGCAACAAAAATTGCACAATATCTATATTCCTGAAGAAAAATGGAAAAAAGCATATATTGGTGATTTCCAACCGTGTGTTCCCAGTAGTGTGCTACAAACGCTAGTCCATAGAGTTTGTAGTCTACGAACGAATACAGTACATTCCCACCCCACCGTCCGGGATGTCTTGACTTCAAAAAAAGACACCATTTTGTTTTGGAACACTTGCGCTTCTGGGTGCGTCTTATGTCAAAATACTCCGTCTTAAGTTAACAGGGCTCTAAATGCAATAGTTTGAGGTTTACTGGTCGTGCGAACGAGAACTTCAACGGCTCGAAGCTCTCCTAGTCAGTCGTGTGACAAGACTGTGGTAGACGCTGTGCATTTCGGCTTGCCCGTGTGAGGCTGTCTGTGCATGAGTCTAGGCTGTGCAATGCTAGACACCCCCAGTCGACGTGTATTTGTGCAGCCGCAAATTACAATGTGCCCTCAGTCTGTGTTTGAAGTGAAACCGCACCTTGCAATGGGAGAATAGCTACTTCACACATCAAAGAAATACATCTGATATCAGCAAAGCTTTCTTACTCGCCAGCAAAATATAAGGCCATGTTTTTTTTCGGTACAAGCCTGAAATATAACACGTACTTCGGCGGTTTCTCGCCTGGCCACAGAGACGGGCACATCAGCTGTTTTAATTTTGCATGCTCCTTCAAAACTGCAGTCAAACCACCCTTGTTTTCAGTCCATCAGCAGCAATGAGGGATTCAGTGACCGAACTCTGTGTGTGTGTGTGTGTGTGTGGTGTGTGTGTGTGTGTGTGTGTGTGTGTGTGTGCGTGCGTGCGTGCGTGCGTGCGTGCGTGCGTGCGTGCGTGCGTGCGTGCGTGCGTGTGTGTGTGTGTGTGTGTGCGTGCGTGCGTGCGTGCGTGCGTGTGTGTGTGTGTGTGTGTGTGTGTGTGTGTGTGTGTGTGTGTGTGTGTGTGTGTGTGTGTGTGTGTGTCTCTCTCTCTCTCTCTCTCTCTTTTCATACCTGCCGTTGCTAACACTACTAAAATTGCATAACACTACAACATTAAAAGTACAAAACGTGTGTGTGCGTGCGTGCTCGCGCGCGTAATTTTGTGTGTGTGTGTGTGTGTGTGTGTGTGTGTGTGTGTGTGTGTGTGTGTGTGTGTGTGTGTGTGTGTGTGTGTGTGTGTGTGTGTGTGTGTGTGTGTGTGTGTGTGTGTGTGTGTGTGTGTGTGTGTGTGTGTGTGTGTCTCTCTCTCTCTCTCTCTCTCTCTCTCTGTTCTCTCTCTAGAAAAGTTATTTCAATCTCTCCCTTTCTCTCTCTATCTCTCTCTCTCTCTCTC
>JACVVK020000292.1:845000-872500 GCA_018292915.2 Batillaria attramentaria
GAGCGAGATAGAGCGAGACTTTAAAAAAAAAAAAAAAAAAAGTCTGTGGCGACACACTTACTACCCAAAGCCCACTGCTACGGGTTGTCAATAGGCAAAAAGCAGGCACTTGTATTGAACGGTCGACGTTTAAAGGGCGGGCTAGGGGCAGAAATTACAGGACCGCTATTCCTCGTCCTTAAAAGCGTGGGAAGTTAAAGGTCGGGTGGCTAGATCAGAGGAACAATGATCTGCAGCCCATGTTTTGCATTTCGCTAGGGCTGTCAGTCACAGTGCATCGGGACGGGGGATTGAGAGAGAGAGAGAGAGAGAGAGAGAGAGAGAAGAGAGAGAGAGAGAGACACTTTATTTTCCAAGGATAGAAGATTAGGTGCGCAGACCTGTCTTACATCTTGTCTTGCTACTCTACACACACACACACACACCACACACCACACACACGGTGGCTAAACTACTATCAGTTGCTACAGTAATAAGGTGAACTCATAATCAGTAATATATAAACAAGGCAAACACGTTTCAAAATTCAAAAAACACACCATCCACACACTAATACATGTAGTACAAACACATAATTACATAACTCGTAATGAAGAGAAGAAAATAAAGGAAGAAAATAAAAATAAAGGAAGAGAGAGAGAGAGAGAGAGAGAGAGAGACACACACACACACACACACACACACACACACACACACACACACACAACACACACACACACACACACACACACACACACACACATACTGTGAGTATATCCGAAACAAATTCACAACGGAGTCCTTCGACACTCACACAACGAGTGGACGCTCTGGCCCGCACGTTCAAGAGGTTGAGCACGGACATAATATATTAATACATATGCAAACACTGCCTCACAGTATCGTCCCACATTCCCAGTCACCATTGACGTCATAGGATGAATGAGACACGACGATCTAGATCGCAGACCGCCTCGTTGGCGAACCACAGTGTGTACATTGACGATAATCGGGACATTTATGCTCTTTAACCGTGAACCCCTATCACATGGGTATTGACTGAAACAGAAAGGGAAGTCTGGCTTGCGGTGGTTATAAGGAGTCGTCCATTTGCGGCACAGGGTTCGGATCGCACGGTGGGCAGAAATTCGGTTTAGAATTTTCTCGGGTCAAAATTCACGTGCAGACTCGTGCACACCGGTAAGAGTATTGACTGAGGTCAATTTGACCTGATGGGAGAAACATCATTTAGTGGTTAAGACGGCGGCGTCGGCCTGCGGATCCCGAGGTCCAAATCGCATGGTGAGCAGGAATTTGGTTGGGTGTTTTCCTCGCTAAATCGGACGTGCAGACTCGTGCGTACAAGGTTACTGGCTGAAACAAACAAAGGGATACACGGCGGAGTCAGCCTGCGGACCCCGAGGTTCGAATGGCTTGGTGGGGGACAGGAACCTGATTGGGATTTTCCTCCCGAAAATCGAGTCAGAATTAGCGTGCAGACTCGTTTATACTCTTTCCGCAAACCCAAATGGTGATTTAGAGTATAGCGGAACTTCTGGCCCTTGGGTCAAACACCCTGGTGGACAAGAATTTGGTTGTATTTTCCCTCAGCTAAACCGACTCAAATTTCACGTGCAGACTCGTACACGGTGCGTATCTTGCCTTCGGAGCCCAACAGAAATTGGTTCCACGGGAATTGTATTCGAGTACTTCCGGTGTTACCAACAGTTTCCCACCGGACTGATATTACCGCAACTGGTGTAGTCGCCATTAAGTGAAAGGGCAGAACGGGAGGGACAGTCACAGTTCAAATGCCGTTCTCATCACACATTTCAGCATTAGAGTTACTGGGTCGACTCAGTGCGTAACTGTCAAGCTACGGGGTGGGGTGAGGGGGGGGGGGTATGGCCGTTTTGATGCTTAAAGTTATTTGACATGGGGACAGTGGTCAAAGTATCCGCCTGCTGATTTTTAGCTACTAGGTTTGATTCAGCTGGTGGGCAGGAAATAGGTTTGGGATTTTCCCTCACCAGTTCGAGTACATATGCGTGCAGACCCGTTTACGGTGAATGTATCGCCTTTGTGTGTGTGCGCGCGCGCGCACACACACACACACACACACACACACACACACACACACACACACACACACACACACACACACACACACACACACACACACACACACACACACACACACGCACGCACGCACGCACGCACGCACGCACGCACGCACGCACGCACACACACACACACACACACACACACTCTCTCTCTCTCTCTCTCTCTCTCTCTCTATCAGTCTGTCTGTTTGTCTGTCTCTCTCTGAGTCTCTCTGTCTCCCCCCCCCCCTCTCTCTCTCTCTCTCTCTCTCTCACACACACACACACACACACACACACACACACACACACACACACACACACACACACACACACACACACACACACACACACACACACACACACACCACATTCCAAAGAGTGGGGCTTTAGAATGAAAAACAGACAACTGACATGCACAACTGCTTTGACGTTCGTCCTCAGCAGGCGGATGATGGTCTACAAATCGAAAGAAGAATTCCAGGAAGAAGAGAAATAATGAATATTTAGATATTCACCATTCCAAGTTTTGTGACCTCCGGTGACCTTTCAAGGACATTCGGTGACCTTGCCATTGCAACAGAAATATTTCAGAAATGCGGCGTGCACCAAGCCAAGATACTATACTCCCTCTTCAGCCCTCGGTGTCAATCAAAATCAGTTTCTGAAGATATTGACGTGTTCGGTCTAAAAATAACCTTGCCAATATCAAGCCCGAGAAAAAAGAGCGATTATATACAGAGTGAAAGGATTTACGGGGACTATTCAGCGGAGCTGTCAGTGGCTATTCATGCCTCGTCACGGTGTCTTTTCCAGAATAACCAACCATGCAATGGTTTTGTTCGAGGACTGACGACTTACCAGCGTAGAGGAATGCGTCTGCCGGCATGCGGCCTTAAAACGATCATGACCCCTGTGCTGTTGAAAAGTACGTAGATATGCTGTATGCCGGTGTAGTGCATTGCTTTCCTTATGCTGTAGTGTTCGGGGGAAAGGGAGTAAAGTGGCTGATGAATATCGCTGAATAATAAGCAAATCACTGAACAACTATCAGAAGAGAGAGAGAGAGAGAGAGGATGGGTTGGTGGGTGTTTGGGAGTTTAACGTCCTTGTCCACCACGCAAGGGTGATACCAAAGACGGGGCAACGAAGAAACAGGGCAGCAGAAATATTTGACCCCAGCCGGGATTCGAACTCACGACCCGAGCATGAAAGTCCAACGCTCTGCCATTTGACTTTCCCATCCCGGCTTGCCAGAGAGAGTGAGAGAGAGAGAGAGAGAGAGAGAGAGAGAGAGAGAGAGAGAGAGAGAGAGAGAGAGAGGAAAACACAGAAAAACAAATGCACATATCAAATAAACTGTGAAATAAATGAGTCAATAGACAGACAAACTGACAGACAGACAGAGTTAAAGTGGCGGCGGAAAATGGCATTTCGCGGGAGAGGGGAAGGTTCCCCCCCCCAAACACACACACACACACACACACACACACACACACACACACACACACACACACACCACACACACACACACACACACACACACACACACACACACACACACACACACACAACAGGGGGAGGGGGGGGGGGTTGGAGGTTTGATGTTCAACTGAGTGCTCTTCAAGACAAAAACCACCAGCTTCTCTTTTCTTCTTTTTCTTCTTTTTCGACAGATAGATAGACATAAAGAGATAGATAGATAGACATAAAAGATAGATAGATAGACATAAAGAGATAGATAGATCGACTGATAGATAGATAGATAGATAGATAGATAGATAGATAGATAGATAGATAGATAGAACTTTATTTTTCAACGGAAAGGGTTTAGCCTTACAATGGTTCATTTTCAGTCTGCTGTTGCTTTAAAAAAATACAAAAAACAAACAAACAAACAAACAAACAAACAAACAAACAAACAAACAAACAAACAAACAAACACACAAACAAACAAACAAACTACTGGCAAAAAAAAAAGAAAAAAAAAAGAAAAGGAACAGTTACAACACTGAGCAACAAAACAAACAAACAACAAACACACAACAACAACAACAAAAGCAAAGACATGTTGATAAATAGATAGAGAAGTACAAGAATACACCCATAAATAAATAAAAATAATAAATGACTAGACAAATTTGACCGGATGATTTATAAGGTGTGATTTATAGGGCAGACCGCCGTTCACGCCCGGACCTCAAGCGCAGTGCACAAACGAAACATTCTTTGAACCGACAACAGCGAAGTAAGTTCATACAGGGCCAACTCTGTACCATGGAGCTGCACTACGCTTATCCTCTGCACTGACCCGAAATCGGTTAGCCGAGACCTGCGCTGAGACGGGGGAGGCTATTATGGAGGGAACTCGTACAGGTCTATTTTTAGACGGTTAGGGTTAGGTTTAGGGTTAGGCTTAGGGTTAGGGTTTGGTTAGGGTTTGAACGCGCTATCGTGCATACACAGACCCGCAGCATGCATGCATTTTTTGTGACAACTTTGTGCTCTGCCACGAAAAATGCGTGCGCTTTTGGGGGCACGGGGGACAACTCAGGCAGGCAATAACTTGAATCTCTGAAACAGGCTGAAAATGTACTGTGCTGGTGAATGCGACAGAACTCACCGCTTCTGTGCACACTGTGAAATACCACGTTGACCACAAAGTTGTTCAGAACTGTCCACCTTCCTTGTCACTGAGTATTTTTTTTTTCCTTCTTAGGCTACGTAGCAGAGAAGCAAATTTGGAGGAAAACGCTATATATTCCTCTTACACATAACGTTGCAGATGACACCCTAGAAATGCTTTAAAATTCACCCCAAAAATCACAAAAATCTGGCAGCCATAGACTCATGTGTAGAGTAAATTTCAACAAATTCCAATGTTCCGTTTTTTTGGCAATGTTGGCAGCGACCACACACCCTCCACGGTCGTCTGCTGGCTCCTGTGCCAGCCGCGCTTGGAACCAAATAGTCCACAAGCCAGGCTCAGTTTTCCCTAATTTTACTATTACATGTACCTGGCATGAAACTTGTTTACAAAGCCAACAAAAAGCACCAGATTGCCATTCTGTACTCTGCACACAAATTTTAAAAGGGGCATAGATGTTCTACCATATTTAGCCGAGTTCTTACTACATGACCCTGAAGCTAATACCGATCTGTAACCTGTTAGGTATCACTTGTCACGGCGCAGGTCTTGGCCAGCCGATTTCGGGTCAGTGTAGTGAAGCCCGATGGTACAGGATTGGTTGAAGCCTTGCCACTATACTGCAGTGACCGCTCCATTGTCTGAGTGACAAGAGTGACCCATGTTTCGCTTCGCCGCGCTGCCGTCTTCTCACTGTCCGGCCCAAGACACTTTAGTGTTGGGGACATTGTAGGTTGACAGGTACTCAGAGTAACTGGTCGTATCACTTGTCGACACAATTTAGTCATGCGCTCCAACCATCTGGGGCAAGCTGTTTCGTTATGTAATACTTGTATCGGTCGATTACGTGCAGGCTATGAGAGAGAGAGAGAGAGAGAGAGAGAGGCGGGCGCATACGCACAGACACACACACGCACACACTGACACGCACACACACACACACACACACACACACACACACACACACACACACACACACACACACACACACACACACACGCGCACACACAGAGTCAATGATCGTGGAAGAGAGAGAGAAGAGAGAGGGGGGGGGGGGGCGGCGCATACAGACAGACAGACAGACAGACAGACAGACACACCACACACACACACACACACACACACACACACACACACACACACACACACACACACACATGTAATACTTGTATCGGTCGAATACGTGCAGGCTATGTGTGAGAGAGAGAGAGCGAGAGGCGGGCGCATACGCACAGACAGACAGACAGACAGACAGACAGACACACACACACACACACACACACACACACACACACACACACACACACACACACACACACACATGCCTCTTAGTTCAGCACTGAAGACACAAAAAGGGAGAGAAATCTGCACGACCACCGACATGTTTTACTGGTAGCATCACTGACAGGACATGCGTGCGTGTGCTCTTTGTTGTGTTTTGTTCTGTCTGTGTGTTTTTACTTTTGATCACTTCCACACCTAGTCCGACTATGTGTCACATGATGAAGCTTCAGAATTTTCACACAGCACTGATCACGTACACCAACATTGTTAACGTTCCTAAAGTTGAAAGCATTACAACCTGAAACATCTTCAAGAGGTCATTAACGACAGCGAGGCAGTGGCACCGATCACGAAAACAAACCACTCCACACTGTCACCGTCCGACAAAACTCACAAGCAGGCAGAAATAATGAACTGTACGCAAAGCTCTTCACAGCTTGTGCTGAGAAATGACAGACTACAATCAAACACTGCTGACGATAAATTGTTTCCGGCCGGTTTTGGCACACAACGCGACAGACGGATACAACTTTAATGGCTTCGACGATCAGAGTGGTGTATGGCTGATAACGTTTAACTCTTAAAGATCTAAGCTCCCCCCCCCCCAAAAAAAAAGAAAAAAAAAAAAAAAAAAGTTTTTTCGAAGTGTGAAAAACATTTACAGGGTCGACCGTGCAAGCACAGTCAAATCTGTCACATTTACAGAGTTTTCAGCGTCCCTGAAATTCCAATAAAAGCCAAGAGCAGCCTGATATCACAGTTCAGTTTGCGTTTTGACACTGTGCGAGGAAGATCGTGCAGCACTCAACATCCACTAGACATTGTAGCGATGTGTCTCACTCACTGACCAAAAGCCAAATAACGTCACGGCAAACTCGTGCTCTGGTTTTATAAGGGTCCCCAAAGCGCTGAAAACTCTGCAGCTGTGACATAGTTGCCTGGATTATGCATAGTCGAAGGAGTCGCAGTTTAAAAAAACGCAATGATTGCAGACCTTTAAAAGCCAATGGAAAAATCGCAATAAATATTACTTGAAATCTTCGATCAGTAAGAGCCGCCACAAACCACTATCGTGTATTAAGCAGCGATCTTGGGCTTAGTGAGGATGGTGGCTCACGCCTTGCGTAATAGTGGCTCCTACTGGTGTGCAGTGGCTTGTTCTTTTTAATCATCTTATCATATATCGGGCAGGGTGTTGTCGGGCTCGGTTTCTTAAGAGTTAACTGCTTGCGTTAGGACACAAAATGACCGTGGGGTCATGTTTAGTGTTTGTTTGCGGTACCCTGTGTGGCGAGTATGCTAGTCTGTAGTGATTTTTGTTGTCATGAAAAAGCGTGATTTTCGTGATTTTTGTGTTATGTAGGTGAAGGTGCATGGCAGGCGGTCACAAAAAGAAGCAAGCTGCCAGTGAAGCTGGGACTTTTTGCACAGAGGCGGGACACTAGTGAGGCTAGCGGATTTGTGTGAACTGCCTCTCTTGCCTAAAGAGAAAGTAGACGTGCATTACTCCAGTGAGGGCTGAGCGGAAAGGAGACATTCAAATTTTTAAACCCCTGTCAGGTGCATGCCTATGAATGGTCTGTTCATGGCAGTAATTGTTTCTATTGAAGCATTTTTAGGGGTGACTATCGTGCCTGAGCCGGGGTGGCCGAATGGTAGAGCGTTGGACTTCCAATGCTCGGGTCGCGAGTTCGAATCCCGGCTGGGGCCAAACATTTGTGCTGGCATTTTCAGCATTTTCATCGTTGATATCACCCGTATGTGGTGGAAAAGGACGTTAAATTCCCAAACACACACACACCCACCCCTGAGCTCTCTCTCTCTCTCTCTCTCTCTCTCTCTCACACACACACACACACACACACACACAGAGAGTTGAACACGGACAAATGCCTGATCAGTACAAAGAAACAAACAAACAAACAAACGAGTGGCTGGTATAGTGGGACTAAGACCCTACCGTGGTGAGGACATTGCAACGCGACGGGTCTAACGTGCGGAAGGGGAGAGAACGACTGCTAGAAAAAAGGCAACACGCAACAGTGTGCTCTCCCTTGTATTGGGAAGCGTCCTACACCCACAGTTGCAACAAAACCAGATAAGTCTCGGCAAGGCCATGATCTCAGAAAACAACCACAACAACAACAAGAACAACAACGACGACGACAAAAACAACAACAACAACACCAACAACAAAGGACCAGAAAACTAAGCAAACAACAAATGACCCTTTAGATAAAGGAGATTTGTATGAAAATAGAAAACTGGACGCTGTGCGGCGTCAGTCGAAACTGACACGTTGGTCAGAATAGGGTGGAGGTGGGTGTTTGGGAGTTTAACGTCTTTTTCCAACACGTATGGGTGACATCAAAGACGGGGCAACGAGAAAAAGGTCAGCAGAAATATTTAGTCTTGGCCAGGATTCGAACTCACGACCCGACCATTGAAAGTCCAAAGCTTTACCATTCGTCTATCTCGGTTCCCCAAGCCACAGAGTAAAGACGGTATAGTGTTACACTAAGAGTACATGTGCGTTTGATTTAATTCTGCAGAGGGGGAACACACACACACACACACACACACACACACACACACACACACACACATTCTCTCTCTCTCTCTGTCTCTCTCTCTCTCTCTCTCACACACACACACACACACACACACACACACACACACACACACACACACACGCACACACATTCTCTCTCTCTCTCTGTCTCTCTCTCTCTCTCTCACACACACACACACACACACACACACACACACACACACACACACACACACATTCTCTCTCTCTCTCTGTCTCTCTCTCTCTCTCTCACACACACACACACACACACACACAGAGACAGACACAGACAGACAGACAGACAGACAGACAGACACACACACACACACACACACACACACCACACACTCTGTCTGTCTGTCTGTCTGTCTGTCTCTCTCTCTCTCTCACACACACACACACACACACACACACACACACACACACACACACGCACACACACACACACACATTCTCTCTCTCTCTCTCTCACACACAGACACACAGACAGACAGACACAGACAGACAGACACAGACACACACACACACACACACACACACACACACACACACACACACACACACACACACACACACACACACCACACACTCTGTCTGTCTGTCTCTCTCTCTCTCTCTCTCTCTCTCTCTCTCACACACACACACACACACACACACACACACACACACACACACACACGCACACCACACACACACACACCACACACCACACACACACACACACACACACACACACACACACACCACACACTCTGTCTGTCTGTCTGTCTGTCTGTCTGTCTCTCTCTCTCTCTCTCTCACACACACACACACACACACACACACACACACACACACACACACACACACACACACACACACACACACACATGTAATAATTGGAATACTGCATTGTGCATTGGTTTACTCTTGGCTGAAGTGGATTTCCTGACTTGGTTCCTGTACTGTATAGTAACATCTTTGTAATCTTAGATAAAAACGTGGTAGAAATTCACAATGTTATGTCACTTACTCAAGGCTTACCTTTGGGAACTGCCACAACATCAAATATCTCACTAGCCAAGTCAAGCCAAGTCAAGTCAAGTTTATTGAATGGCCATAGGCCTACATCAAGGGGCTGAGAATAACCTGCAAAAACACACGGACTCAATCACAAACAGAACGCCAAGATTAAACAACTACACGGGATTTCTCTCATACGGAGGGCACGAAGTACAAATAGAGCCGTATTTCTTCACAACATAGATTTCCTGGTGGACAATAATACTTTTAAATGCTGTAGGGTTGTTTCAATGCTTATGCTTATACCTCTGGCTCCGCTCAGGAACAAAGGGCCACAACAGCACTCCAACGAACACGGTTTTGGGAGATCCTCTTCAGCTCGGCCCATGTCATTCCGGCTGCCTTCACTTCAGCGTCCCGTGCTTCTTCTCCATGTCTGCCTGAGTCCGCCAACTTTTCGTTTTCCTTGGGGGGTTCCAGTCCAGTGCCTACCGGGTGACGTGTGAAGGTGATTTGCGCATTGTGTGGCCAATCCACCCCCATTTAATTTCCTCCTCTTGATGTCTTCTCCGTTCAATACTTACTTGGAATACAACTTGACCGTAATCCATTATAGAAGGGACGGAGCAGAAGAAAGTGTTTCTCGTCCTCAACATAAGCATGACAGAGAGGGCATGACAAGTCATCAGCTCCTGTTTGACAATATCTATATCCACGAACAGCGATGGGTGAAGTTCCGTATCTTATCCAAAGCAACGGACCTATTACAGCGTTACTGACGTCTAGTGTTACAAACTGTTCTACACAATATCTCACTAAGATACTAAAGGAATCAAAGAGACACGCACTCCATATACCAATATTCGGACAAATGTTTATTACAGAAGCAAGCCCATTACAATTTTCATTAAATCTTAAAAAGAGAAAATGTCCCTCCCCTCCCTCCCCCCCTTCCGTCCACAATTACCATCCCAAAAAATTATCATTGCATATGATGTGAAACCAAACGCAATAAATGAATTCGTATATGTATTGCCGAAACAATAGTGTGTGTGTGTGTGTGTGTGTGTGTGTGTGTGGTCAGGTCATACCAACTTACCGCCGCTGTTGGACCTTTACCTGCTACCTGTATGTGTGTCAGTCTCTTAGAGTGTGACAGATGCTTAAAGTATGATCTACAGACATACTTCGTGAGCTACGAGTCAATATAGCGAGCTAGTGTGTTTTTACCTGCATACCACTACTTGCACAGCGCACCAAAAGCAAAGCACGTTTACCCACCCTGCTGAACTTGAGGTCATCAGTGACAGTATCGCAAGAGCCCAACAAGCGAGTCCTCCGTTTCCAGCCCAAGGGTCAGACACACGCTCATGAACTTTGCACGAGTCTCTTCTACCGTAGCACCGCGCACTACCAACGTGGCGAATGGTGACTCGTACTCGTGGGGCCCTCCATCCACTTCCTCTTCACTCTGCATAAACACGACCGTACCTTGGTCGTGCAGTTTCTGCAGTCGTTCCGGCGTGGCCGTGGTAGCTAAAGCGTTGCCATGACGACCTGGGTACAGCAAGAGACCGATCAGCTGTCCGCTGTTGTCCCGAGTGCTGCTGGTGCTGTAGCCACCGACCAGACTGTTGCTGGCCACTGGTCGTATTCCACAGGTGGCCATCAGAGACAGGTGAAACAGGTCGACGTCGTAGATGGTGCGGATGAAGTCCCGCGTGTACAGACCGCCCATGCGGGCGTTGATCTCCAGCAGTTTGGGTCCGCGTCGTGTAAGCATCATCCCTACACTGAACACGCCTGTAGTGAAACCCAAAGCTCTGCAGCAAGCCACTGACGCTGCGATCAGCTGTCGCTGAGATTCTGTAGAATGGAGACGTTCTGTTCAGATGCGCATGAAAACAGTCGGTGACTGTCATTTTGTGACGTATACATAAGGTTACAAACGTGTGTGTGTGTGTGTGTGTGTGTGTGTGTGTGTGTGTGTGTGTGTGTGTGTGTGTGAGAGAGAGAGAGAGAGAGAGAGGTAACAAGAATAGGCCGGGTGCCTCACACAAACTTACTAAAGTGAAGAATTTCCTTCTACTTAGAATATCGAAAGATAACTTAAGCTAAGTACTCCTAAGTAGAGTGAGTACTTCTGTCGTACAAGGTTTTCACTCCTCCGGAGTAAGAATTTTCTTTGCAATACCGGTACTCCGAGGTATTTTGCAAGGGGGAGTAAGTTTGTTTTCTTACACCGGAACGCACCGTCACAAAGGACCGACGGAAAAACAGCAAGGGTCTGAAGACACAGCGGGTAGTGGGTGGGTCCCATATCCACCACGTAGGCGGCAGTCAGCTGATCCTCGAACATGACCACCTCAATATGGTGTTCGGAGCCGGTCAAACGAGGCATCAGCACGAGAGAATCGCCGAAACCCAAACCGTCAGCCGCCACCAACATCTTAGGGATGTTGGTCACGTGCTCTGCAGCCTCGTTGTAGGTTGTCACGTGACGTATGCCCACGCTTCCGCATCCAAATTCAAATTTCAGGACAGCTGGCAGCGGGATCTAAACGACATTTGGTTCATGAGTGGAGTTCATTGTCATTAAATCTTCTCTGTACACGAAGGTGCTTCCCGTTTGTCGGAATCGGGAGACAACTCTGACAAAACAAATTGACAAGGGGGATAAAAGACTGCATCAATGTTGGAAAAAATAAAGAAAATCACATTACCCATATTATCACACGTCTATAGCAAGATAACTAGGCCTTACAGATAGGTTGGATAAGTTGTGATTGTGAGTGTAAAGGTACGTTTGAAATAGTCTGTCCATGCCACTACATTGTTCACGTACTGCCGGTGATGGCTCTGCGCCACGAGTCGATACTTGTGTAGGATCTATTTGTAAGACATGTGTGTTTATGTGTATGTATACAGTATAGGTATCATGTACATATGTGTTTGTCTATACGTGTTTGTGTAACCTCTGTATGTGTATTTGTAATATGCAACAAACAAACAAACAACAACAACAACAACAACCACACCAAAAACAAAACAAAACAAAACAAAAACCGCCGTACTGCATAGATGTTAGTTTAATTTTAAACATGTTCCTGCCCCCACCCTCCCCCTTTAAACCACTTAAAATCACACCAAAATGACCTAACTGCACACATTTTAGCCATTTTTTTATTTTAAACTTCTGGGAAAAAAGTCTGTCCTAGGGATATGCTTAAAAAGGTCCACATCCAAAAGAATGGCCAAGTTTCTAGCATCTGGTGACGAAGTAACAAAGCCACAAGCGCACGTCTGCAAAGCAGATGCGTTATGCTAGGGATGTTCGGGAGCATTCTTCCCAGAAGTTTAAAATAAAAAAAATGGCTAAAATGTGTGCAGTTAGGTGCATTTTGGTATGATTTTAAGTGGTTTAAAGGAGGAGGGTGGGGGCAGGATCATGTTTAAAATTAAACTAACATCTATGCAGTACGGCGGTTTTTTTTTTTTTTTTTTTTTTTGGCATGATCTTCAGCGCTTAAGAGGAGGGTGGGTGGGTGTTTGGGAGTTTAACGTCCTTTTCCACCACCTAAGGGTGATATCAAAGACGGGGCAGCGAGAAAAAGGCCAGCACAAATATTTGGCCCCAACCGGGATTCGAACTCACGACCCGAGCATTGGAAGTCCAACGCTCTACCATTCGGCCACCCCGGCTCCCCCGCTTAAGAGGAGGAAACAATTGTTTGGTGGAGAAAATGTTTTAGTCAAAGGTGAAAATCCACCAGAAAATGAAAGATTCTAAACCCCAGAACCTAGATATGGAACTTTACAACCGCACCTTGTTCACTGCCTCTGCCAGATCTTCCAAACACGTGACACGAGCCACGTGACTGGCGTAGACACGAACAGCCATAGCGTGCGCCGGATCCCGCTTGGCGTCCCGAGCTGCCATCTCGAGAGTCAACGTCTTAGACTTGGCGGCAGACGAGGCTTGATAGGATGGGGTGTGGGTCAGCCCCAACCCTTCAGCCACCAGTGACGTCAGAGGGACGCAGTCCTCCCAGAAGGTCACGCATCCGTCCACGCGACCGACCTCGGACCTGACCCGCTTCACGATGACGTCAGCATGCTCCTGGTCACGTGTGTGGTCGTCGGTGTCGACGTGGAGAAAGTGATGCACTTGATTTCTGGCCAGATGGTTTGGGTTTGAATCTACCATCACGATCTGAGGCAGGAATGCACGAGAGGCAATTCATGAAACGTGAAATAAAATCGCGACTGCAAACTGAATAATTATTACATTATTTTATTATTATATATGCATTATTTTCATGCTGTTTAGTTAGCTGGCTGGTTGGTTAGTCCAAAAGAAAACAAATACATGTGCTTACGGTTACCCAGCTGACCCTGCTGTTTTGCCGCTAACCATAAACTTTTTTTTTGATAGATAAAGAAAAACCCCACGAACAGACATCTCGATCATCCTCTTCGCTGCAGCCTCTTAGGTGGTTGGCTTGCCAAGATAGATTTTCTTTTGCCAAGAAAGATTTTATTTTGCCTTTTGCCAAGAAAGATTTTCTTCTTTTGCCAAGAAAGATTTTCTTTTGCAAAGAAAGACTTTCATTTACCCAGAAAGATTTTTTTTTTTGCCGGCTCTGAGTCCAAGGCGCTTTTAAAGCCATGATACAATCAAAATTATATCACCACGGGCGGCTATGTCAATATGTACATACATTATAATCAACATCGCCCTCACTACACATTTCTCACACATATACACAAACATTGAGAACTGGTATGGTGCATAGTACAGCAGCTGGGCCCGCATGTAAAAGTCGAGGTTAATTTAACCCAAGGCTACGGGCTTAACCAAGACTAGGACAAAAGAAACCCAAAAGCAAAATTAAATAAGAAAGGAGGCGAAGAAAGGAAGGAAAATCCTTCTATAACGGCATAGGCACCTTGCTGGAATGGGCCCACTTCTTGATTTAAAACAAAAAACAACAGAAAATTTAACCCTAGAGCTAGTTTAGTTCAAGGTTAGACTCTAACACAGAGCTAAAAGCCCTAACCTCGACTATTACATACGGGCCCTGGAAAATATGCCCAAGTTACGAGTAACGTAGACATGCTACAAACAATATTAAATTGTACAATATGAGTTGACTGACAAGAGTAAAGAAAGTCACAAATCAAAACAATGAGAATGTTACTGTTATAAAGCGTGGCTGGTTTGTTATTGTGTTAGCTGCCAGTTTGGGGCGTTTTTGAAGTCCTCTTCCAACACTGCAGTGTGATATAATACATATAAAAATGAGATTTAAAGAAAAAAGCAACACCAACGAGGACAATAATGACGACAACAACAACACAAACCACACAGATTCTGTATTCCGAACTTGTGGGAACTTGTACATTACCAGTTCAACTTTCAACCAGCTCAGTTAGTCTGTCTCCTCCAGTTCATTATAAGGTTGTGAAGAGTGGCTGTGTCTGTGTGTGGAGGGTGATTTGTGTTTGATAGTGTTTGAAACTGTATTTGTCTGTTTGTATTATTGTAACTTCATCCCCCCCCTTCCCTTTCATCAAACCTTCATCCCCCCCCCCCACCCCCCTTGATTTTTCCCGCAAAGTAGTCTTTGCTGATTGTGCGGCTCTACTACCTCTGCCTAGCTGCAAGATGATCCCTGTTGCTTGTGCGTCTCTGTCGATCTGTCTGTCTGTCTCTCTCTCTCTCTCTCTGTCTCTCTGTCTCTCTCTCTTCTCTCTCTCTCTCTCTCCTGGAACAAGTTAGAGAAACGTGTTCGAGATGTTTTTCTACAACTGTGTGCCAGTATATCTGGGAGTATCTGTGTCTGATTTCGTTGATACCTTAACTCCAAAGTCTTTAGCGTCCTGCCACAAGTTCCTCTTGGAGTATTGGCCTCCTCCCACCACTAGCACCGTCTTGTCCTGCATGAGGAAGCGCTGTGACCTTGACACCATGGTCTGTACCCACACGCACGCCGCCTCTCCCTGTCGGCTGGGGTTCGTCGTTTCGTAGGCAAACGATAAGTCGATACAGCCTTGACCGTTGACCTCGATAACCACAGGGGTAATGACACCGTGCAGCTTCGTCAGAACAACGTCCAGGCCTTGAGGAAAGAAAGTCTCGAGTCAGATTGACAGATCAGGGCCCGCATGTAAAAGTAATAATAATAATAATAGTACTGTATAGGCGCTTTTCCCAATTTCATGAATCGGCTCAAAGCGCCGCGAACTGAACCCAACACGCATTCTCTCACACACCGGACATAAACACATTACAATCACGTGGTGCGGAGGGTCAGCTCAGCTATTTAAATTTCGCATTATAGAATTGCATTTACTTTTTCAAATTTGGTGGGCTGAACATTTCCAAAGCAGAGGGGGAGGAAGCCGGAGTACCCGGAGAGAACCCCCGACGATCGGCCCGAATGAACGGTGCCACGTACCAGAAGGAAAAATTCTTTACCTCGAATGGGACAGCCTCTGACCTCTCGCATTGGTGACAAGTCTCTTAACCACTAGACCACCAACCGCCCAGGGTTAGTCGGGGTTAGGGAGTTTAGCCTCGGGTTAGAGTCTAACCTCGAACTAAACTAACTCTAGGGTTAATTTTTTTTTTTAAATCAGGAAGCGGGTCCGGTTCCAGCAAGGTGCCTATACCGTTATAGAAGGATTTTTGTCTATCTTTGTTCGTTTCCTTTCAGTTTTTAAAATTTAATTTCGTTTTGGTGTTTCTTTTGTTCTAGTCTGGGTTAAGCCCGTAGCCGTGGATTAAATTAACCTCGAGTTTTACATACGGGCCCAGAACACCTAAGGTTTATAGCCAAGTTAAGACAAATTCATTGCCACAAACTGATCGTGAGTTCAAGCTGAAATGGGAGGCCCAGATAAATGCCTTCTGTAATACTCTTTCGAAAAACGTATATTTACTTTCTCAGCTAAGGCATATAACTGATATCCATAGCCGAAAGCTGTTTTTAACGCACACATAACCTCTCATGTTAATTGTGCCTCCACTGTATGGGACGGGTGCAGCGATGTCCATATCGCCAACAATAACACCTAAGAACCGACGGTCTGTAATTTGCTCAGTTAGCTGGGCGTTCAAATTCAGCTTTAACCTTCCGGCTACGTCGCTAAAAAACTTCTTAGTCCTACATCGTGTGAAACAACTTACCCATGGTTTTTAAATAGGTAATTTTCGACTTATTCCTAGTCCTACGTTGTGGGAAACAAATTACCAATGGTTTCTATATAGGCAGATTGCAGCTTATTGCTAGTCCTACATCGTGGGAAACAAATTACCCATGGTTTTTATATAGGCAATTCACAACTTATTCTTTAATTACTCTGCTAATTACAAGTTAAACAACACAATTTTTGGCATGAACAAAGACAAACCATTTATTGACAAAGTCATGAAATTTCAAAGGTGTGACCTAAATATTGACCGAGATACGTTCATCTAAAGCAATGTGTGTGCAACTTTTTACCCACGACGTCGTCCGAAGGTTAATGGGGGCAGATGGCGCTGATGTTTTTGTCGCGTTGTGACTAGCATACTTTGTGTTTTACTTGGATGTAAGATCATGTGGTTATCGTGACACCATGTTACTAATTCATTTATGCCATCTTGTAAAAACATGTTTATGCCTGACACGTGTTTGTCGGCAGCATGCAGACTAGTATCATCGGCAAACGTATCGCAGTTTACATGTGTGTTAGTATGTGTGTGTGGCATAATTATGTCTGTGTGTGAGTGTGACTTACCGACCATCTCAAGCTGAGAGCCCACCCCTCCCCGCTCCTCCACCGTCACTTTTCTCTCCTGCTCAAACAGCTCCAGTAGCAGCCTCTCTGACTTCTGCTTGATGACGTCATGGATCTCTCTCTGCTGAGTGGTGTCACGAACGCCCCAGAGTTGCAGCATCAGCTCCAGAGACATAGAAACGGAGTTGTCTCCGTTAACTGGTGTGTGGATGTCGTTTATTCCGCACACAATCTGGACGATATGATGAAGTCGTGAAACTCATGTGTATCATTCAAAAACATATTCAACACAAACATAAACATAAACAAAACGTATATGTACACCCCACTGAGTGAGCACGTGATTGTTGTTTTGTATGTGTAAGTGTGTATTGCTGTATGTGTGTGTTGGGAGGGAGGGGGAGAGAGGGAAGAGAGAGAGAGAGAGAGAGAGAGAGAGAGAGAGAGAGAGAGAGAGAGAGGATTTTTTAAAAATGTATGTGTACTTTTTATTCATTTTACGTATTGTTATTTGTTAATATGTACATGTCCTTTTAAAAAAGTGTCTCTATAAAGATTCTGTAATTTTCTTTGAGACGAAAATAAACATGAAGGAGCATAAACAAAACCTTATTACCATATGCGCAAACATTAGGAATTGGTTTTGGTTTAATATGAGAGCTGCTTTGCAGTCACTCACAGAGTCGTGCATTCTGCAACTCACCAAATTTGTGTCACTTGCACATACATACTCAGGGGCGCCGGAAGATGTTGGAGGGAGGGTGGGTAGAATCTCAGAGGGGGGAAACGCCAGAGCCAGTGAAAGGAAGGACGTTGCCAGGGGAAAGTGCCCCCCGGTTCCGGCGCCCCTGATACTAACTCGGTCACATGAAACCTCACTGATGAGAATTCCTAAAACAATAAATACAATACATGAGACTGAAAAAATACTTTGAGTAAGATACAGAGTGAACGGCAGGGTGGGTGGGTGGGTGTCTGGGGTTTAACGTCCTTTTCCACCACATACGGGTGATATCAAAGACGTGGCAACGATGAAAAAGCCAGCACAAATATTTGGCCCCAGCCGGGATCGAACTCATGACCCGAGCATTGGAAGTCCAACGCTCTACTAATCTGCCATCTCGGCTCCCCGACTAAACAGCAGAAATAGGTCAAACTGAAGAATTGCAAAGTAAGACATCATGTTATCACATATCTTTTTCTTCTCTTAAGTGCCCCCCCCCCCCCCCCCATCTCTCTATCCATCTCTCTATCTCTCTGTCTATCTCTCCATCTATGTATCTATCTCAGTATCTATCTATCGACGAGGACGAAGAAGAAGAAGAAGAAAAAAAGAAAAGAGAAGTCGATGGTTTTTGTCTCAAAGAGCACTCAGTTGAACAACAACACCCCCAATCTCCCGCCCCGCCCCGCCCCGCCTCGCCCCGCCCCGTCTCGCACCGCCCCACGCCGCCCCGCCCCAACCCCGTGGTCCCCCACCAGTGTGCTGCCCCAGCACCCCACTCCAGGTTTCAGTCTTTGTTTTCGCACCAGCACCCCGGCCTGATGGCCGTTTTCTGTTGCATGATAAGTGTATACGTACCGTGGTCATCTGCGCACGATTAGACGGGGTTCTGCACACAATGACTCGCAGTCTGCACTGCAGGTCTTCTCCTGTGAAACATCGGCCAAAGAAACCAACTAGATAGTCACTCACGCACTCGGAGGCCGTGTATGATGCTGCACATCATGTGGTTGTAGTTAAATGTATGTGTGGAGGAATGTTGCGTGTGTTTCTGTTTCTGTGTGAGTGAGTGCGTGTTGACTGTAAGGCGCCCTGAGCTCCTGAGGGAGGGAGGGCGTCCCTTAAATACCCATTATTATTATTATTATTATTAAAATACCAAAATTGCCACGGAGATTCAGTGACATGTCAGTTTTCACGGGCATGTTTAATATAGTTAATTCTAGCAGTAAGCTCGTAATGACCAGGTGAAATTAACTGTCAGTTTCCAAACAGATTCGAGGGGGGGGGGGGGGGTGAAATGGTCAGCTCGCTTAACTTGAAGCCCCCTTCGAAATTGGACAGTATTCGGCGTCCACAGATAACTCAAAGTTCGGGTACATCCGTTTGCCCTGCGCATTCCACTTAAAGATCTAAGCTCCCAACAAAAAGCTTTCCGAAGTGTGAAAACAAATTTACAGAGTCGACCGTGCAAGCACAGTCAACTCTGTCACTGTTGCAGAGTTTTCAGCGTCCCTGAAACCCCAATAAAAGCCAAGGGCAGCCTGATTTCACAGCTCAGTCTGCGTTTTGACACTGAGCGAGAAAGATCGTGCAGCACTCAACATCCGCTAGACACTGTAGCGATGTGTCTCGCTCACTGACCAAAAGCCAAATAATGTCACGGCAAACCCGTGCTCTGCTTTTGTAAGGCCCCCCAAAGCGCTGAAAACTCTGCAACTGTGACAAAGTTGACTGTGCTTGCACGGTCGACTCTGTAAAAAAAATTTCACACTTCGGAAAGCTTTTTGTTTGGAGCTTAGATCTTTAATCGTGTTCGACCGTGTTACATAACACAATTGGTTTCTGGCTCAAACGAATACCTTTCGTGATTGTATCAGGGCGGCCGGGAACAGACACCGCCAACGGGTCAAAGGTCGCGTAGAACGACTCCACCAAAACCCCCTCCCCAGTCTTTATTTGACCCATGAGGTCAAGGACGGCGGTGACGATGGCCTTGACCTCCGAAACTGGATGGAAGGAAACACCTCTAGACCCAAACCAGTCGAAGCCGTACGGTTTCACAACCACCTGTGAAAAACAGAATATCATAATGTTGATCGTTTATCACCAGGAACTGGTGAATATGACTAAAATAATCTGGGGCGGTCGGTGACTTGTCACCAATGCGAGAGGTTAGGAGTTGGAGTCCCATTCGGGGCAAAGAATTTTTCCTTTTGGTATTCATTCGGGCCGTTCATTCGGGCCGATCGTCGGGGGTTCTCTCCGGGTACTCCGGCTTCCTCCCCCTCTGCTTTGGAAATATTCAGCCCACTAAACCTGAAAAATAAATGCAATTCTAAATTTCCTAAATTTAAGTAAATTCATGAAATTAGGCAAAGCTCCTATACAATACTCATTATTATTATTATTATTGATGCAAAATGTTTCCATTTTAATTCTTTCATAAACTGTGGAAAAAAAAACAATGTTACGTCAGAGTCGATAATTATATCGGCTTTTACTTCCCTCGTCAGGACAGTTGTCAATGATGGCCAACATGTGACTAACTTTCATTTCTTTCATTTTATAACAAATCGGTTTTTCTTCCTTTATTTGTTGATTTGTTAGCCTGGTTTAGGGTTAATTCTCTTACGGGTAGATTTACGACTTTCGTAAATTAAAACACTAGCCACATCTTCCCTGTACTCGTTGTTACCGTGATTTACACGTACACGTATACCGTTAATGTCACAAGATATATCAGTAGCTCACCTTTTGAAAAGGTGACATGTTTTCCGACATGAGGAATTCTGTCACAGATTTCTCCACGTCAGAGGGGCAGATGTTCTGATTGGACAAGAGTCTGACCACCCGTATCGAGGGGAAACTGTCCGGATAATCAGGAGTGTTCTCCCCTGGTAGAATGAAGGCCAAGGTCATAGGGTGGGCCACGTCGGTCGCAGCACACACGGTACGCGTCAGCAGCTTGTCATTCACCCGCAAACTGATGGGCATGGAACTGCTCATGGGAATGTCAAGGCCGTACGCAGTCAGCTTGTTTCCCGCGCTTAGAATTGGGTCACGGTCACTACCGCACACGTGATTGAGAACGTAAGTGACGCGGCGAGGTGGTGTGAATGAATCGAGGTAGGTCTGACCTCCAGCGCCCGCTGTAATGGCCTTGTGTACGTAAAGCGTCTCAATGGTGACGTCTGCAGGTGAAGGTCGGCGAGACAACCAGAACGGCGTAAAAGCGTACAGAACTGCCCCGGGGTATTGACGGTTACCTGTTTGAACATAATTTGACAGGTAGGTGTGTATCGTATCCATAGAAAGGCAAGACATCAGCAACGTGATTTCAATTCTGAGTATTAATGCAGAGCTCAAAGTTGTCCGTCCCTTTCTACTACCCTATGCGCTTCGTGAACACCCTAACGCAAAGCTGATTAAACGCAACAATACAATTAAATACAATTAAATTGCATTCACACGCTGCAAGACGATTTAACTCTACAGAACAGCCAAAAACTGAAAGATTGTATCCAGAGCAAATTTTCCGACCATGTGTTCGCATTTTACAACAAGCTGCACATCGGACTGGCATTGAGAGGAACCAATGACAGTAAAGACCATCTCCAGTTTATTGAGAGGAACCAAAGCCATTGATATCAGTAGAGAATAGTAGAACAAAACTAAAGACACCTATGACCAAAGTGCAGCAATGACAAATCACGTCACCGCGTTAAAAAGTCGTGACGTCCACACACCTTACTCTGAATCGTATTCCATATGGCTCAGTTCAAACAAAGGCTTTGAGTGTAGTTGTTTGAGGTGATGTTGGAAATAGTCAGATTTCTCTATTCTCATATTTTAGCCAGTACTGAGGAAAGTCATTTGTGGTGTAGAACTAATTTGCGTACTTGAAAAATATAAAGTTCACAAAAATCAACTCACGGGGAAAAACTGATAACCAGTTTTTACTAAAAAAGAGAAGATAATGCAGTGTACTGACTTTAATACGTGCTTACTGACAACTAGAGTGACTATATACAGACGTTCAAATTAGAAAAATAATGTCCAGCCTCACTCCTGACGTAACATAAATATGTTAACAACCACGTAAAGCAAGGGGAGTAATCGCTAACCAATTACTGTTATTACAACCGACTGCCAGAAGCAAAGTGATCCCATGTCCATGCGCCTTGCCCTTGAGCCACCGCGGAAACCCAATGATCCCATTATTCATTGCACCAAGATGGAGTACTCTCCGGTAGCTTTGGAAAGTTGACTTTCTAATCAATCTAGGCTTTTGATGACTATGGGTAAGTAGCCCCCAGCATGATGACTGTCACTTTAGGGCAAAAGACAACAAATCCTCCAAAGTCGGAATGTATGTCCCATGTGAGGGTTTACTTGAAAACAATCACACACGCAATTTTCTCAATCAACAGGATGACCTCTGGAGTGTTTATCTTAGTGGCGTCAACAAAAAAATCAACGTCGACGACGGCGACGAAGACGACGACGACCACCACCACCACCAACAAAACGTACCCTCAAAGAAGACAGCCCATGCCTCAGCTTCGTGAGACACGATGACGATAGTGACGTCATCCTCCGTGTGTTTCCGTGGCTGGTCGGTCCTGTCGATGGTAGCCGGCAGATTCAGATCCTGAAGGGCCGCCAGCAGAATATCCATGCTGTCCTTCTCCACACGGCCTGAATTGGCCGCCAAGTCTTCTTGGTCGCTCTGTCCATTGCTGGTCTGTGTGGAACCGGCTGTCTTCACAGGGTTGTGGCTGCTGGAATCGTTCTGCTGCTGTCCCATGGCTGATGATATGTAATAAGTTCCGCACGTGGATCAGGTGCTCTCTGGACAATCCATTAGTGTTTGGGAATATACTGTTATACTGTTATATTTGGTATATATTAAACTGTTATACTTGGAATGTATCTTGCTATCATATTTCAGGGGGAGCCGGGGTGGCCGAATGGTAGAGCGTTGGACTTCCAGTGCTCGGGTCGTGAGTTCGAATCCCGGCTGGGGCCAAATATTGTGCTGGCTTTTTCATCGTTGCCCCGTCTTTGATATCACTCGTATGTGGTGGAAAAGGACGTTAAACTCCCAGACACCCACCCACCCTTGCTATCATATTTCGTATATCTTATAATTATACTGACGTCCAAAAGAAACGCGAAAAATATCTTCCATCTTTCAATTCATTTTTTCCGGTATTAACAAAAGTTGCGTTATTTTTGGCACCCACTGACCCAGTATATCAAGACCGATGTTTGAGGGAAGCGTTCTGTGAATTTTACCGCATCAGCGCACTTGCAGTCCACGTGAAGCCCGAGTTAGCTGTCACACATTCCGCAGCCTTTAAGGTCTGCAATGTCAACAAATAGCAACAAATTGTGTGTTAAAAAAAATTCTGTCACAGATACAGAGTTTTTTTTTGTTTGGCGTCACTGAAACCTCTTAAAAGCCAAGGAGAGCCTGATTTCACAGCTCAGTTTGCGTTCAGACTTTGAGCGAGGAAGATCGCAGGGGCAAGTCTTCTCGTAACGATGTGTCTCGCTCACTGACCAAAAGCACAACGAAGTCAAACGCACGACACCTAGACGAACAGACAGCATGCGCAGAAGTCGCAGTTTGCAATACTTCCCATACCTTTAATGCTCCGGGCTCAGGGCTGAAAGTAATTCTGCAACACTCTGTTCACCGTAGTGACAATGAGCGATATTTATAGGACCTCCCTAAAAGGTGTGTTATTCACATTTCTAACATCTGTTCAACCTCCGCTCCCTTCCTTTCCAAGCAAGTGGCCATAATGGAACTATATTCAAACCGTTAGAAATGATACCAGCTGCTGTTAAAGGGATAGTCCAGTATGGCGCTGACTCGGACTGACACTAACACGGGATGTAATCAAAATGGACATGGGTGTTTCCGGTGCTTCCTCGCTTCAGAAGAAGCACCGCTGACAGTCATTGACTTTTGACTCTGATGTTTTATTTTAACAACGGTATAAAATGTTGGTTACAATAACCATTTTTCAAACTTGCCGTTGAACACTAAAGTACAAGCTACATACAACATAATGATAGTACAAAAGCACGGGAGATTTAAGCACACAGAAAAGCAAACAAACAACAACAACAACAACAACACACAAACAAACAAAGGTAATGCAGGGCTAAGGGATAAGCAAGCAACAAAGCTTTGGTATACACGATCAACTGAAATATAAAAAAGAGAAGAGAAGAGAGAGAGAGAGAGAGAGGGGGGAAACAGCAGCAAGAGCAAAATTAGCAGTAGGACTAAAACCAAGACGAAGTCAAACAAGGATCGTTTGGCTCCTGCGCACGTCCACGTCCACGTGATGACATGTCCATAGTGAGCTTAATTGTAGGAACGCACATGAATTGGTCATGGAGCTAAGGCCCGATGCACACGAGTGTCAGCGTCATGATGCCGAGCGGCGGATCTGACTCCCGGCGACAGTTTCAAGGCGCCGCCACGTGTGCATGACATCGGCGCCTGGCGACAGGCAACGGCATCAATGATGCCAGGCGGCGGAATCCTTTGACGCCGCGTATAGAACATGTCCTATTTCTGCTGCTGACGCCGCGCTGCAGACTTGGTTTCAGCCAATCAGAAAGCAGTGTGGGTCAGCGCGTGCAGTGTGGGCTCAGCGAACAGGCCGTGCAGGCGAATGACGCCGAAGCCAAGTGTGCATACAAACGGCGCACACCGCGCGCTCACGCGAGGCGTATGATGCGAGACAGCCTTCGCTGCTTGCTTCATGGTGCTGACGCCGACGCTCGTGTGCATCGGGCCTTAAAGGTGGGGTGACGAGTGCTTACAATGAGAATAACAAATAATTATTTGAAGACAGAGTGTATCCCAGCAGTCCCACCAAGCGTTTCCATTTTCAAATTTGATCCACAAAGAGTGCTCCCATCGGACTTTGGTCTGTCGCCGTGAAACTGAGAAATGAACCGTGAACATAGAACCCCTCTCTCTCTCCCTCCCTCTCTCTCTCTCTCCCCCCCCTCTCTCTCTCTTCTGTAGTTTAAATCTATCACAATTACTTACCAGTATGCCATTTCAGTGCTGTCAATATGTACTTTTCCCCACTGAGCATTATCATACGCGGTGCCGCTTGTTTATGCTCACTATCTGTTTACTTGAACGACTTGTCATTGCTTCAATCAACCTGTTTACACCAAAGCAACCGCTTATTAACCAGACAGTGACTTTGACTAACGCGTCACCACAATACAAAGACGTATACATGCTCATATTTTAGCATACTTATATATGGCTTTGTATGACGGCAGTCGACTACATATTTGAGGTAGGACCGGAATCCGCCGGGGTTTTTCATTTAAAAAAAAATTACGGGGGTCAGAAAGCTGGTTTACCCTGCCGAGCACAAAAACCGTTTCAGAAGGCTTTTGTTCTTCTTACTTTGTGTGTGTGTGTGTGTGTGTGTGTGTGTGTGTGTGTGTGTGTGTGTGTGTGTGTGTGTGTGTGTGTGTGTGTGTTTGCCTTCCTTCAACAGAACGCGTTTCAGAAGGGTTCTTTCGTTTTGTTTCTCTCTCTCTCTCTCTCTCTCTCTCTCTCTCTCTCTCTCTGTGTGTGTGTGTGTGTGTGTGTGTGTGTGTGTGTGTGTGTGTGTGTGTGTGTGTGTGTGTGTGTGTGTGTGTATTTTTGCCTTCCTTCATCATTTTCCCGTTTCAATTTTCTCAACTCATTTTATTTCTTTTTCGCGTGTGTATTATAGGTAGATAACGGCACATGCTGGCGTCTATTAATATTTGACCACAAGCCCTTATAATTGTTTAGAACGTACTAAGAACATTTGGAAGTATAATAATAATGATAATATAATAATAATGAGTATTGTATAGGCGCCGCGAACTGAACCCAGCACGCACGCTCACGTGAATCACACGCATTCTCTCACATACTGGACGTAAACACATTACAATCACGTGGTGCGAAGGGTCAGCTCAGCTATTTAAATTTCGGAATTTAAAATTGCATTTATTTTTTCTGATTTGGTGGGCTGAACATTTCAAAAGCATTTCCAAGTATGACGACAACAGCTTGAAGCGATGCTTATTATATCTAGACACTAAACAAATGGCCTCGTTATACGCTTACCGGATATATACCGCAATATTAGTCTGTGAGATGTTGAACGAATAAGTTGTTGAAAATATTGCCTGTATGGACGGCAGTTTTTCACTAACGTTGGAACAGCCTATGGTCCCGAGATCTTGTTCGTCTGTGAGAATTTTATTTTGTTTGTTTGTTGTTTTCTTTGGTTTGTTGTTGTTGTTCTTGTTTGTTTTGGGGAGCCGGGGTGGCCGAATGGTAGAGCGCTGGACTTCTAATGCTCGGGTCGTGAGTTCGAATCCCGGCTGGAGCCAAATGTTTGTGCTGGCTTTTTCATCGTTGCCCCGTCTTTGATATCACCCGTATGTGCTGGAAAAGGACGTTAAACCCCCAAACACTCACCCACCCTCTTGTTTGTTTTTCTTTGTTTGGATGTTTGTTTGTGTTTGTTTAGTGGTTCGCATTTGCTTGTCTGTTCGTTTTTTGCCGCCCCAACTCTTCGCCAGCTCCAGTGGTGTTTCTCCCTGGACATGGGTGGAATCCACGGAGGGCTCAAAAGTTATGACAATTTTTATTAATATCGCATGATGATGAGGATGAAGATAATGGTATGATGCTGCTATGGAGGTCCACGGAGGGTACGGAAGCTGGGACACATTTTAATTATTTTATTATGTATGGTGACGGAAATGAGGATAATGAAGGTCCATGTGAGGTTTGAGACTGCGTGACAGGGCCACATTCCACGCCCCCTATCATAAATATCCAGGCGTCAGCCAAGCCCAGAACATCCTCTCCTTTGGGTTCGCTTGCCTCAAGCTGGGATTCGAACTCGGGTCTCCTGGTTCATGGTCCGAAGTGCTGACCACTACACTACGGGGGCCGTTGATAACAAAGAATCTTATTATAAGAATTTTATAGAATGACGTTTTCCTGACATTCAGGTGAAATTTTAGTATTGTCATGATATTGATTCTTTTTTTTTTTTTTCCTGCTCCCTGATTTGAATTACCAGAAACTCGGGGGGAAAAACACGTAGTGTGTTTGGTGAACCAGAAATAATCCAAATTTTTGAATCTTACTTCGAAAAATCATGATAAATTTCGCTGTCCCTTACAACTTCGAAACAAGCTCGTTCTTTATACTAAAAAAAACTAATTTATTGTCCCTTTTGGGAAATTTGGTCTGCTTCCCCCTATTGAAGCGCTCGCCGCAGTGCAGCGCCACCCAATGCCTATTATGTTTTTCATTTTTGCCGGGGGAAAGCCTGATAACCGGGAGAGAAACCCCCGATG